>JBBMOE010000034.1:4777149-4855444 GCA_037975065.1 Chaetodon trifasciatus
CACACACACACACACACACACACACACGTGACTCCTGTGTATTTACCTGCTCCCTCACCTCGTTTACCCGAAATCGCCCCCCTTGCCGTCCACCCATGCAAGTGACTGGTGCATGAGCAAAGCTGATGAAGCCCACCCCCCCACGCTCTCACCTCCTGCCAACCTGCTGCAAAGATCCTCCTCAAATTCATTTTATTGGCAGCTAGCATTTCCATGGAAACATCTCGAAACCATGGCAACTATTTGAGCGGAGCCAAACGCTCGTCCCCTCGCTCCTCCTCCTTTCTCCCTCTCCCTCGTGCTGTCTTTACCCTCTCTCCTCTTTCTCCTCTTTGGTATAGACAATAATGCCGTCGCAGTCGACCTGTGCGTGTGTACGCACGTGTGTGTGTGTGTGTGTGTGTGTGTGTGTGTGTGTGTGTGTGTGTGTGTGTGTGTGTGAGATCCAGCACATCGCCGTCGCCGAGCTTTGATCTGGTTTTGGTGTGACTGTGTGAGCCCAGCGTCTCAAACACACACACGTGTTCGTGTCCATGCATGCTGCATCCAAACATGATTAGGGGCGCGCGCCTGATGCCTGAGCCTCCTCTGCTCCTCTGCTCCTCTGCTCCTCCACCTCTTACCTTGAGCTTGTCCTCTCAAGTGTTACAGCAGCGCCTGTCTGTCAGACGTCTGACTCCTCCCGCGGGACGCAGCCTGATGATGTGAACCGGACTAAGACTGGAGTCCAGTCACAGGCCTGGACCTGCTGCAGCGACTGCGGTGGAGTCCACAGACATCCAGCCAAGAAAAGGAGAAGAGAAGCCATTTTTATTGTGTTTTGAGCAACACAGGAAGCACAGTGAGAGGATGGAAAATATGAGCTTTATACTGACAGGTGAGGTGAGGCTCTCAGGGTCCGCCTGATTGGCTCCGAGCAGCATTTTGATGTCGTGTGTGTACACATTTTGATCACAGAAAGTGGAAAAAATAGGTAACCATGATGATGGTGCCATGTTCACTTTGCATCACACCATGCTGCACGATGTCTGGGTAGCTGAAACCGATGAAGACCTCCTCCTCCTCCTCCTCCTCCTCCTCGTCTCGTTTCCATTTGGACCCGTGAATGCACCGACTTGCCAAATGCATCTTAAAAGCAAAAGGAGCACCAATTAGCGCGAGACACTGAATGTGCTGCTGCAGTGCTCGCTTGGCGGCGGAGGAGGAGGTGAAGCGTGGACGTCCGAGTGACCGTGGAGTCGAACGTGCGCGGCCTCATTACTAACTCACACAGGGACGTACGGGATGACCGCGAATATGAAACTTCCTGCGGCGCCATTTTGTGTGCTAATGTGTTGCAGGCAGTGAAAGTTAGTGACTGGACTCCATGACAACAGTGAGCTGGATCTGACTTACCATCAAAGAGCTATTAAAAGTTGCTTATTTTTATTTTTGAGGTGCATATCAGAGCGGCTCCTCTAACGCTGGGCCTTTGAATGTGACAGTACCGGCTGAGAGGAGAGACATTAAGAAAACATTTATACAGAAATGCAACCAACAACGCTTTGTGCGCGACTCCTCTCCTGTGCCAAAAAAGGGACGGGGGGGGGGGAGAAAGTGCCAGAACTGTGAAATTTAATCTGTCCTATTTTAGATCCCTCTGTAATAATTGATATCTCGCCGCAGTTCTGATGTGACAGTTGGCTTTGATTTTATCTGGAAGATCTAATTGTAAGGCTGTGGTCATACAAGCACAGGGAAACTAATAACATCACTCTCAACGCGACGCTGGCGAGATAAAATAATTTCCATCCTTAATGATAAAGGAGGAAGTGCAGATATGTGGAGGGAGAAATCTCTATCGCTTTAATGTTGCCCTTATTGTCTTCTTCAAAGAAAGCCATGAAACATGTATAAAGCGTTAATCACTCCTCTGCTTGGATCATAACACTCTCCTCTCTTGTGTTGTCTTCTTCACTTTTTTACGGGCAATTTTCCCAACCTTAAAATAAAGCATTTCCATTTTTTTTAGCAAGTAAAGTGAAATTACCGTAATCGTTTTAATGAAAAGACCTCAAGGCGTTTTTTTTCTCCTCCGCCCTGTGATAGCGGACGAGTCCTCACCTGAAGCGCGAGGCTGTGCCCAAAAACAAAAAGCACAGTAACAGCAGAAAAATATATATAACAAACAGAACCAAAAAAAACACACAAAAACAATACCCTAAAATAATAAAACAATTACTAAACATAATGCAGATGAAAGCACAGCCGGTCTATTCCCCAAAGACCTGCTCAGGATTTGCTCAGTGGGGAAAAAAAAACAATTACAGTGGCATGAAATGAATAAAAGGTATATTCAGTTATCTGAGTCCTTTGAAGATGGGTGAGGGCGAGTAAGCAAATCTAATTCAACAGCCCGAGTTTTCCGTCGCAGAGGAGCCTATGAGGGAAAAAAACCCTCCCAAAATGCAGAGATTAGTCGGCAGTGCTGCCAGTTTCGTCTTCTCTGGAGAGTGTGTGTGTGTGTGTGTGTGTGTGTGTGTGTGTGTGTGTGTGTGTGTGTGTGTGTGTGTGTGGGATCGTAACGCAGACCCATCCGGCCTTGTGACAGACTGAGGAGACAAACTTCAACGGTTGCAGGATTCCTGGGAGTTAATGATGAGGAGCCAGCGGAGGTGAGGACATGATGATCAAACACACGCAGAGAGAACAAAATGAACGCTTTCCGGGGGGGGGGGGGGTCGACAAAACAACAGAAGGACCCCGACAATATGTGCATATCAAGCAGCTAATAAGGAGTGAGTCCACCTTTGGCTGGCTTCAGAACAGCTCCGGTCCTCCCTGTGAAGCTTTCATGCAGAGTCTTGGACTGAGTCTCGGGGGAGCTCCTTTCAAGAGGGAGAACCTGGAGTTCGGATGGATGAGGGAGAACCTTCTGATGAAAGTTCAGCGATGTTTAGATCTGCTGGCTGACGCTCATCAGTTTTTGTCTCCTGCAACAAAACTGCGCGAGGCTCTCTGAATCGGTCATTCTTCCAGGAAAGAAGACATTAAAAGTGAAATATTTGTGAAACGCGTCCTGCAGATCGTGGCCTGATGAGCCCACACAGCCCAGTCAGGTGACCAGTGACCCTCAGTGGAAACACCAGTGACGTGTTCATTTGAACTGGTTTTAAACTGGATGCTATTTGACTCCATTCATTATATTTTATTATATTATGTAAATACATTTTTTCATTGGCTTGAACTGGACAGTGCAGCCATGTTTACGTCCACCACTTGAAACTGGGCTTTTCAGCCTTTCAGCCGACTTTCAGCCCACCATTGTACTGCATCGCTTTTAACTCCAGCTCTTACTTTCAGAGAGCTGTTTAGACTTTCTGTTCACTTCTTAACTACACTCTGAATCGCATCACTGGTCAGGAGTTAAAGCTGACTCAATATGTGGATTTTTTTTTTTTTTACTCATAATTCCCTTTTTTTTCTTAATTAGTCGAGCTGCTCCACAGTCTTCCCACGTACCTCCTGGCAGCTGCAGAAGTACCTGGTTGGAAATCACTGGTGTGAAGCATCTCTATTGCACATCGAGGTCTGAGCCTTTGCTGACTGCAGTTCAGTCCGCATTAGGATGCAAACAACAGACACTCAGCTATGATATACGATCTGGGATCAGGTCACAGTGTATTTACAAAGTCTCGCCTCGTGCAGCTGTGAGCGGATGCAGCAGCGTCTTGTGCAGCGTGGAGACGTCATGATGGAGCAGTGTTTGCACCTGAGGCTGCATCTGCCATTTGAAACGGCCTCATAGTCCTTGTCTGTTACATGGCCGTGCCGATCAATCATTAGACATATTGCCAGCACATGACTGAGCGTTGATGCTGCTTTAAATCCACCATCACGTCTCTCAGCTGACAGCTGATTCTGGGCTGAATGACAACCAACAGAAATCTGTTTCTTTACATTTTAACCATCTTTCTTTTCTCTTCTGTGGATTTATAAAGCCCGATCTATGGTTTAACTGAGACTTTGCTGCCATTGAGGAGTTAATTATGTGATCATTTTTGGGCTGTAGCTTCGCACCGTGCAGCAGGCATCCTTTTAAGTGTCTGTCTTGACCACTCTTTGGCTTTATCAGCGCTGTTTGTCAGTGCTTTGCATATGTTTTCTTGATTTTCCAGACTGTTATTCCTTTCACACTATGCAGATGGATTTACATACACAATATGTGGCTCATTTGTGTGTGCCAACACATTAAACACCTACACACATATGAATACGTGTGTGCACCCACACATGTTACTTATGAGAACCTTCTGTTGGCTAAATTTATTCCCTAAACCCATATTCTCACTGCTGATTAGCACCTACAGCTACAATGGGTTAAACTTACATTCATCCCTGAATCCTAACAGTCTGCTCCACCTTTTTCTGTCATGTTAGTCACTTTGGAACAAAATTTAAAATATAGCAGGTATGTTTATTACAGGGATGAGAGGATGAGCCTCCACACCTCCATGTCTGATGGTACGTGGTATTCTTAGCCTGCTCGCTGACAGAGCAGGTTCGGACTTCCTCGCTGGGAAAAACTGGAACAAACTGATGTTAGGAGTCAGGGAACCTCTGGCCACCTCTGGTTCCTCACTGTGGAGGTTTTCTGGACAAATGGGTGGAGACTCCAGAGAATACCCAGGACCCTCTAAGGGGATTTTGTGTCCCTTCTGGACTGAGAATGCTTTGGGATAGACCAGGAGCACTGGGAGATGGAGGACACGCTTAGCCTGCTTCCCTCGTGACCTGGACCATGTTAAATGGCGGGAAAATGGATGATATTGGAAAGAAAATGGTGGAAAATAGTGTCCAAGTTGAATATTACAGAGCTTGATTTCCATTAGATTGCAAAACATTTGTTATGTACCAAAAACTCCCATGTGTGTCTTTGTGTTCGACCTCCAAAGCATTGACTTCATCCTTCTTACTTGGAACAAAACTCAAATGTGACCCTAAACAACATGGCGCCGCCCTCAGCGCAGACGAAGCTCCGTGTCTGTCATTGACATGCAGTCATGAAGTTGTCAGCAGTGTGAAAAGTGAGGGCAGCTCTCTCCTCTACACCCCCTCCGCGGATACATTGTGCTCATTATGTGGGTCGTGAGCTCAGGGAGGGTTTGGGCTCTTTAATCAATGAACACGATGACACAGGGTATAAGTCACAGTGGCATTCAATGGAGCATACCATGGCAACGGAAAAACCCCCAGAGCAACACAAGATGAAGACAAAACCTCCGTGTGGGTACGAGGGTGGCGTAACGTATGGCGCGGCGGTCAGGATGCGGCTGGAGAGTGGGTGGACGGACATTGTGTGCGGTGCAGGAGCGCAGGTGGATGGTCCTATATGATGTGTGTGTTCTCCGTTTCATTCAGTTCTTATACTGTAATTACATGGATGAGACTCACTGCAAGGCTTTTTTCCCTCCAGTGCTCTTCCTCTCTCTATCTCGCTCAATCCAAGTCTGTGATTTCATGTATAATTACTCGCATAATTATAGTTCCCTCCATCCTACTGTTTCAGGAGGTCTGCTTCTGTCTCTTTGGTGTCTTTCTCTTTTCTGGAGCACACACGCAGACACAGCAGCGCCTGCACCGCACCGGCTCTGCCTCCCTTTCGCCTGGTGGTACGACTTGTGTTGTCGCTCTCTTTTGTCTCGTCTTCGTCTGAGGCGGGCCTGTTCTAATATTGGAAAGACGGCAGAGCAGATACAGTGTGCGCCAAGAAGCCGATGGTTTACTCCTGGGCTGCCATGCTTCCTCATTAATTATTCATTCAGACATCACAAACTTAAAGAGCCTTAAGGTGTGTCACAGGGAATGAGGGGAAAACAAAATGCTCATTTTTTTTTCCCCGGCTTACTACTTAAAGCTCTCTGAGACTGTGTGAGAACAGGAGAGGCACACAGACACTGACAGCAGCATTGTAAACCTGCATCTTCTCATGTTTTGAAAGTTTCACAAGGCTCGCGGATGATGCCAGTAGATACAATTAGTTTGATTGCTTAGCAACTGAACATCACTTTTGAGAGAGGGAACAGAGGGTAAAGCTCGGGTGGAGGATCGAGGTTACACGCTGTCTTTCTGAAGAACCTGTTTTTCCCAAAACTTCCATGCAAAGTAGCATGCGGTGTATCTCCAGCGCCGCTTTCATGTGTCAATCAGCGGAGTAACACGCCACGCTGTGTCTCAGGTTAACTGACAATAAGATTATATCAACACCACACATAATCCACGCACGCACACACACAGCCACACACGCTCGCAGAGTAATTTACTGCTCGACAGGGTTCAAAATTTAAGCTTTGTGCTGCACTGCAGGTCTACTGTGCAGCCAATCGTGGCCTACTTTCAGGTATCTGGAGGATTTTCCCTGCTTTATCTGGGCATTAATGCCCTCACCCTGTTTCAGCTCATCTTTAACAACACGCTGCAACGTAAAGGGCGAAATGCAATCTATTGTGCTCACAAGTGCTGAATGTTTCAAGGTGAGTGCCGAGAGTCAGGATTAGGCCGGCGGGTTCGGAGCTGCAGTCAGAGATGCTCTGGTAATGTAATAGTTCCTAATAACCTGTCACTCACCATCACGCCACAGACCCCTGCGATGGTCAGTCGGGGTCTTTGTCACTGTGCTCTTACCCCCTCTGCTGGAGAGACTGGAGACCAGGACCTGATGCAGTCAGGTGGGACAGGCCTGGAGTGTAAAGTACCCCCACTTCTCCAGAGGAGGGTGATGTATTTATTCTGCAGCAGGCAACTCCACAAACAAACTGTCTGATGTGTTCAGTCTCAGCTTCTGCTTTTTGTCTCCAAGTCCGTCTTCTTCCTCCAAATCTTCCTCTGCTGGACGGTCGACTTAGGGGCGTGTGTAAGGGAGGGCGGGGTCACTTGGGACGCCGGTCTGGGTTGCAGCACATCGGTGAGGCTTTAATTTAGTGTGCGAGGCGAGCCGCGGCGGACTCTCCCAGCAGAGACGGTGCTGTGTTTGTTTTGCGGGTGTGTAAATTAGCGGTAATTCGTTTGCTCAGTAATGACGTGGGAGAGCTAATTAGGGCAGTGTTGATGGGTGCATTAATTAGTCTCTAGTGTGTGATGCTAATGAGACCCTGATTTGGAGTGTGTGTTTGTGTTTGCATGTGCATGAGTGTAAGCCATGTATCTGTAAAGGCCTACCACTATAGGTCATGCCATGAGGAATGTAGTGAGATAGCATGTGGGAATGAGTTAAAGCAAGCGGAGTGCGTTTGTGAGTCCACATGTGTGTCCTCTGTGTGTGTGTGTGTGTGTGCATGAAGGGCGCAGCAGGTCTATATCCCTGTATAAGAACGCCTTTTATCCTGGTGGCGCCATGATGTCGGCCATGCCTGGCTGAATACTGATCCTTCCATTCAGCCGTCACAGGGCAGACGGGGGCCCACGCTCACGCATCACACACCTAACACTCGCGGAGGTGTGCAGCCGCTCGGTCACACCGCAGAGCTTTCAGCGCCGCGGCTGCATCACAATCATAAATTCATCCCAACCTATAAAAACGTCCCAGACACAAAACAGACAACACGGGGAGCCGTAATGGATGAAAGGCTGTTTTATAAGTGACAGGTCCACTTCACAGATAAGAAGGATCCATCTGCGTGTGGTCACAGCGGGGCAGTGCTACTACACTACTCTGCGGCTTCTCTCAGTCAGGATGTGACAAGGTGGCAGCTTGCTGTAAGAATTTATGGTATATTACTGATGTGGCATTCGTCATAGCAGCAGTGAAAGGCAAGCGTACAGGAGGAAGGGGGAAGGCAGGGGGATTGGCTTTAGAGCCTCACCAGTGATCTATTCTAATCATATTTATTCATGACTATCCCGTTATACATAATCCATTACTATTCCTGTTCGACTGTATCCTCTGCTGTTTCGTGCTGTCGCTCATTTCTTCGCCTCCTCTGCTTTCTCTTGTACAGCTGCGGAGAAAAAGAGAAATTCAAATCAGCATGAGGGGCCAGTAGATCATCCTGTTTTAGGAAACTACAGCACTCAGAGTCATCTGTGGCTCTGAAACTTTAACTGACAGATACAGTGGGGTGATGTATTTTTAGCGCGAGCGACTGAAGTTCTGCAACAAGAGCTCAGTCAAAGGGTGGAGGAGATGGAGATTTGTCACGCTGAGCTTTATTGAAGACTGTCACAGAGAGAGCTGCCCCGGCCCGGGCCGGGCTCTCGCTCACTACTTTGAAAGCAGGGTATTATGGGACGTGGAGTTCACGCGGCGTACCTCGAACCTCCAGCTTGCACTCCACCTCGTCCTGCCCGAGATCGTTGATGGCCCTGCAGGAGTACCTGCCCCCGTCAAACATGCTCGGCTTGCGGATGTTCAGAGTCAGCACGCCCTGTTTGTTCTGCATCAGATACTTGGGGTCTTCGCCGATGATCATATTGTTCTTCATCCAGATGATCTTTGGCTGTCGGAGGAGGAGGCAAATGATGGAGGAGAGGGGAGGGGGAGGGAGCGTACAAACAGAGCGAGGGATGTCAGGAGGGTGGAGGAGCGGAGGGAGGAGAGAAGAGGGAGAGGTGAAATTAGGTCAACGTTTCGGCTTGACAAATCTTTGCCGATTCGGAGGGATAAAAAAAAATGTGTGTTCAAAGATCTTTCTGCTCCACCTCTTGTTCTATCTTCAGACGTAAAAATACACTCCTGCTGCAAAGGCATCAAAATCCTCCCCGACTGTTCTACACTCGCTGCTTGACTCTCAGAACTTGTTCGCTCTCTCTAAAAACACAGAGTGTGAGATCTGAGGCGTAGCCTTGCAGCAGGGCTACCAGGGGCCGACGCAGGTGAAGCGACGGCATGACGGAGCGCCGCAGAGCTGTAATGTGTTGTTAGCTCAATTGCAAGATACAGCGAGGATATTGACTCTATTCTACATGTTTCTATGCTAAATGAGAGTTTCTTCTGTTATCACATGCAGATCCTACCCAGTGTCTGTATTTCAACAGGAATACTTCCTTATTCAGCATTATTTTACTTTTTATTTTATTTATTTTATAGATAATCTGCTTCTAAATCCACAAAGTCAAAACACAGATACTGATAGTTTCTTCATTCATTCAGGTATAAATGGACGACTCTAAATATAAAGTGTTGAGATCTTGTTAAACTTTCTTGGATCTGCACCAGCAACTCACAGCTTGTGAGAATTCACTGAAACATGTTCTTTATTTTTTAGATATCTTAATAACTAACAGACAGAGAAATAAATAAATAATTGCAGGAATCAACTGAGATGCAAATGAATTGTTTACTGAATATGAAATGTGTGGTGTGGGGAAGGCTTTGGAAAGGATGTAGCTTTGCCTCGGTGCTCAACACGTCCCCCACAGCCTTCCTGAGGACACAGGGACCATTTGCAGGTCTTGAAAGCGGACCAGTTCAGATTCTGTTGGTAGGCTTGGGACGGCACGCAGGCCATGATTGTAATGAAGCGATCTGGGACTTCTTGGCTGGTATTTGACTTGGTGGCTTTGATGAGGAAGAAGTGACAGTGAGAAGGGTTTTGGAGAGACTCTGACATGGAGAAAACCTGCAAACCAGAACCAGGATTTGGTGTCCATGTGGCCACACTCAGGGGTTTGAAGGTACTGTGTGAAGCCAGTAGGTCCATCATTTTGTGGACTAGATACCCTCAAAACTGACTTTGTAGACAGAAAATGGCATTTTGAGGCTCCAAGAGGTAGCAGGACTCAGCAGGGAGGCATTTATAGACATGTGACAGGAAGTGTTTGAGGTGTGCTCCTCCTCCTCCTGAAGCCACTACTCCTCAGCTGATTAATAAATAAATATTTCAGTGACACAGCCGTGTTTACTGTGAAGATGTAAATACCTTGGGATAGCCGCGGACAGCACAGCTGATGGCCGTGGAGTAACCTGCAACCACGCTTCTGTCCACTAGGGGCGCTGTGAACTTGGGAGAATGCGTAATGTCCTTTTCTTTGAAGGGTGAAAGGTTATAGGCCAAACCTGGACAGGTGGAGAAGTGTTACTGGATTTGTTTTACACAGAAAGAAGGTGACTGATGTGAGCTGTAAGTCCATAAAAATGAAAACACGTCATGCAACAACATCCTTTATTCACCAAACGTCGGTGATGAAAATGAATATTCAGCCTTTGTGCCCTTTGATGGCTGAGATAAAAGTTGTATTTGCGAGTGAATATTCTGAAAAGACGCTAAAGATTATGTTTCGTATTTATTTTCATTTAGAGGTACCTTTTTGTATCCACTGAGAGTACTTGCATTCTGTAAGCTGTTGTTTATTAATTATTTTTTTAAGAAAACAATGATGACAGTGTTGTTTTGCATACTTGCTATCTTTGATTATCAGTCACATCGCTGATCAATAGGCAGGACGCGGTGTAAGGAAACCTTTAATCATGGCGTGCTGGAGAAACGATGTGTGATGTGTTTTACTTCTGATGCACATGTCTCAGTTTAACCCACACCAAACAATTTGCCTAGTTTGTGTCACATTTGTTGAAGGTTTGTGGAAAACAACGGCTGAAATGTTTAAGCAGTGACCAGCTTCCTCTCTTTCAGCCGCTCGGGGATTGTTCTGCTCTTAACATGCACGTCAAATCCGGTTAAATTTCGGAAATTGTTTCACTTTGCAGAGCACCGTTTGAATTTTGGAGGCAGGAAACGGACTTTTGTTTCACCGTGATGTCAGGTTGGTACTGTGATCAACAGTCCTCACACTTTCATGGGCCAGACTGCTGCTTGGAACAAAAAGAGAGCGGCTGGTTGGCTGCCAAATGTTCTGGTGGAGTAAGTAAATGCAACAACACAACAACAGTCGCAGCATTGGCTGGTGGCAGGTGTTAATTTCCCAGCCTAGCTGCTTTCATAATGCGCGGCCAGTATTAAATGTTATTTAACACTCTGTCAAAGAATATTTCTGTTTAGAATAATCAGCGTGAATTAATCTTCCTTTAGATTACACTCAAGTAATTGATCTCAGCCAGCAATTAATCACAAGTCCTTCGAATGTTATTACTCTGTTCTGCTGATCACATCACGGTTTGTATTTCTACATGTGTAATGTTAATAACAATTCCCAATATCCTCCACGTATTGTGCCAATTACATATAATAATGCTTACTTTTACCTTAACACAGTGCAGCCACAGCTCAGCATGCATTAGATGCTCCTTGGCATCAAAAGCAATGCGATGGTGTTACGTGTGCGTTGCTCTGCGGGGATTTCATCACCTGTTTTGGTAATGACGGCAGTGTTCTTGCTTATGCCGGGCATTTCGCTGAGGCCACAGATGTTTTCGCTGTACACTCGAAAGGAATACTCGTTGCCCATGACCAGGTCAGACACAGTGCAGCTGGGCCGGCGGTTGTGCTCATAGACCATGAACCATTCCTGATGTGAGGGGGGCGGACAGAGAGAGAAACGGGAGAAGCTGAGGTTCAAAGAGGCTTACAGCCCAGCTCGAGATCTATATAAGCTGAAGAAGCTCCCATGGCAGCATCCATGTTCTTCTAGTCCAACTTCCTGTCGATTCATGCAACATAATGGCCGTGACAGTATAGTGAGGCTTTGCAGTTGCGTGACGAATCCCCCCGCAGTCGTGGCCAGAGCCGTCACGAGGGCCCACTGGACACTCACGGATGCTGGGAAACGGCAATGATGCAAGCGGTTCCTGTAAACAAGCTTTGTTTAGCTTCTCCTGCAAAGCATGACGCCAACCTGTGCCATGACACTGGAAACACGGTCCGGACTCAGGTCTGACCTGCCGATCGTGTCTGCACTGCGTAACAGCAACAGTCAGATGCAGTTAGTTTCAACAATAACAAGACGTGACATCTATACTGTGAACATGTTAAGAGTGCAGTTTTAACTTGAACAAACGTAGACAGACAGCTTCATGCTAATTTAAGTAAGCAAAAGACTAAAAACCTGTTGGTCTGACCCAGCATGCTTGGTTTCTTCTTCTTCTTCTTCTTCCTCCAAACTCAGAACCTCATGCTGGCTTCTACTGGATGTATTAGCTAACGACAGTTTGTACCACATTACACACTCAACAAGCAGATCTTTGCCTAAAACTGACAGCTCCTCCAACATGTATACATCTCTGTATACTCCTTTACTCTCCACCATGCGTACCTTAGTCTTCATGTCAGCCTTCTCAATAGTGTAGCCGATAATCTCACAGTTGCCGTCGTCCTTGGGTGGCTTCCACTCCAGCGCTACGTTGAAACCCCAGACTTCCGTAATATGCACATCAATGGGAGGACCGGGCCTTTCTGTTGGGTTCGCGGGAGGATAGAGTCGGAGGATTTGCTGTGAAACTATTGTCTAACAAGACAGGCTTGTTAGACAATTATGAGCAGGAATCCATAAAGCTCAAGAGCAGGGAAATAAGTGATAACTAACTCTCTTCCCTGCCTGAGTAGGCAAGCTTTTAGAGGATAGAGATAGAGAGAGGCAGATTGATAAACAGATCTGGAGCAGGCGAGTCCCACTGAGAGAAAGAAATCAACACTCGCAGCAGTAGAGATTTGGCAAAGATTGACAGATTAGCAGAGCAAAAGTCAAAGGTTCAAGGAAAGGCGGTGATAGCTGCATACGTTACTAGAAAAACTGTGCTGGCATAGACCTGACAAACTGAGAAATAGTGTGTTTTGCCCGGATTACAGAGCAGAAGAATGCAGTGTGTTTATCATCGATCTCTCTGTGTGGCCTGCGCTGTACAGAAATACTGTACAACACAGTAATGTATTTTTCATTAATCTTGCTCTGCACGCTCTCCTCTGTGGAGTACAGTACAAACAGTGATCAGCGCTACTGTTCTTGCCCGTTAATCCTTCCTGCACTGTCTCCAGCTGAAACAGTGCAGTGACAGATAAGCTGAGGATGGGGGGGGGGGGGGTGCTGATCGGTGGAGCTGCAGCCTCTCATTAGCTCAACCTTCTCAGCGGAGGAAGTGACAGAGTAGCCCTCAAAATCCAAACCTAATCCCAGTCTACACGCAAATAATCCCAGCAGAGCCCCCCGCCAAATAATCCACACGGCGCCCTGACCCGGGGGGACGAGCCGTAACATGAGGAATGAGCTGGCGGCCACAGTGGCAGTGCAGGAGCCGGGATTATGCGAGAGGGAGGAATCAGCGCTTTGATGATTTGCCGCTTTGAGTCCCAGATCCCCAGGAGTATGAAATTAGGAATTATCATATTTGAAAAAAAAACCTGACATGTCACAGATTTGGGCTCAAACCATCATCTCCTTCCAAACAGGTTATTAAGAGTGTACCTTGTGAAGCAGCCTATGAACTGTGCACTAATCTTAATTAGAGCGCACGCAGCAGGAGGGTGTCTGGCAGTAGGTGAAGCTGAGAGGTGCCATGATGGGACTGACCTACAACCTGGATGTGTATGTCCGCGCTGTCCGACATGTTCTCGATCTGGACGGACAGCGTGTACTTTCCGGAGTGGGTTCTCTCTGCGGAGCGGATGAAGAGGATGGTGTCCACTTCGCTGGTGCGAGTCCCCACCGTTTTGTCCTCCAGGGGGACGCCATCTCTGAACCAGGTCACAACAGGGCGAGGCTTGCCCTGCAGTCAGAGGGATGGGTGTGAGTCCAGAAAAGTGCAGGAAGGTGAGTTTTAATGGTCAGTGGTGGACCGGTTTAGTGATTATCAAGGTAAACAACACTTTCCTGAGCGGGCGGGCCTTTTTTAGTCATCAGCAGGAGAAGATTTATTTTGTGTTTTGGCTGTGAATATTTTAGGGCACCCTATTCGAGCTAAACACGTCTCAGCTTTAGTTACACCATATTCCATCAGAGTGAGAGCAGCCGCTGGAACAGACTCTGTCCAGCTCTTGGATGAGATGACAGAGATGTGGGTGCTCTTTTCTCCCAGGAGAACATCACGCAGCCACGTCCTCTGTCTTTTCATCTGCTTCTTCAAACGCAAGCAGAGCCACGGCTCACTTTTTCTTGTCTATTTTTATTTAGAACAATGGCTTCCCCTTTGCTACTTATGGTTAACCTCTTTTTACCAGCGCCATAATTTGCAAGTTGCTGTCAAATGCTGCGATGCTCCTCGTGCCCTTTCAGCTGTTTCCCGCTCTCTCTCTCTCTCTCGCTCGCACAGTTTACAGATTTGATTTGCATTTCAGACGAAGAAAGAAATGCCCTCTCAGATTGAAACCAGACGAAACTCTCACGCGTTTATTTGCCTTCCACGTCCACTGACCAACACACATTTACAAGCCTAAATTAAAACAGGGTCTCCACTGTCTCAAACGTGATGTCTCTTGGCCGTCCTTTTAGCCGAGTTGACTTTTTACTTTAACTAAACCACTCCAGGCTTCACTCCAAACCCCACTGCAATGACCCATTTTAGGTGGATCATGGAGTGGCTCTTCAGGCTCTATCCAAACTCTACTGCCTTTCTCTCCACTCCTGGAATAAAATAAACTGAAGAAATCTGCATTTTAAACGCTTCAGAGTCGTTTAGTACAAGGTCAACATGGAAGTAACCTTGTAATGTTTAAGTGCACCGTATTGCTCCAGAGCTTGACCATACTGGACTAACCTGGAAGGGGATGACCAAGTTCACCTTCTCACCCACAAATGTGATGAGTTTGGTTCTCAGATGGCGAGGCAGGCGGATCTTTGGATGCTCTGTGTGGTGGAAGCGTGAGAGACAGTGAAGGAAGTAGAATTTGAGTGGGTGGTGTGGGATAGATACGCAAAATGTACAGCGTGTGTAGTATTTGCATGCGACGTTAAAGTGTGTGTGCCAGAGATGTAAGTTATAAATTATACACAGAGATGTGAAAATGCACAGTGGAATTATTCCACTGATGCAGTTTGTGCTTAAAAAATAAATGTACAGTATTTTTATAACAGCAAAAGGTAAGCCTGATAAAAAATGAACAATGGCTGAATGCAGTTACTGCTGCTGCCGATGCAGTTTACATTATTTATTAGATATTTTACGACGTCTTCTAACACCAGCAGGATGCTCCGATTAAAGATATGACAGGTGACAAACTTAAAAGGAATCTCTGACCCATGATCTCTCTGATGGTGACGGCCTGGGACAGGGTGGCCGGGGGGCTCCGGCCCGCGATGTTGACAGCCACCACCCTGAACAGCATCTTCTCCCCCACTGGGAGACCCTTCACCCTGTACTGGTTCTTTAACACTGGCTCCTCGTTAGCTTGCACCCACTGATCACCTGAACGAGCATATAATATATATAATGATGTTTAATTTTATTAATAACATTAGCTTCAAAATAGCTATTGAATAAATATTTTGCATGTATTTACTTCCTTCTTTGCAGTACTCAATAATGTAACCGTCGATGCCGCCTGCTCCGATTTTCTCTGGAGGACGCCACTTGAGTGCACAGGTAGTGTCTGTCACATCATCCACGGTGAGACGAGTGGGCTCGCTGGTGGGGGCTGAGAGAGACAGGAGCTAATTAATACGTTAATACCCAGTGTAAATGGGATGGGAGGTAGGTTAAGCTGCCTCAAAATGAGCATTGTGTGAAAAGCTTCTGTTAATTAACCATTCTGCTAATGATAAATGGCAACGCACCGATGGGCATGAAGGGCTTTGAGTTTGCACTGGGCTGAGAGATGCCAATGCCATTGACTGCAAACACTCTCATCTCATAAAGCACACCCTCAATCATCTTCTTAGCCTCATACGTGGTGGACTCATAAACATCAAAGTTGAGCTTGGTCCATCTGGACGAGCCAACCTTCTTCCTCTCCATCAGGTACCCTGGAGGAAGCCACATCAACATACGGTGAAGTCGTTAAAAATGGCTCAGCGTCCTTGAGAAAAAGTTCAAAAACATCGCAGTGTGATAAACAGAGTGGATTATAAACGGCTGCGTCCTCCGGGGACGGAGACATCAGATGTGAACACTAGATGCTGTGTGTTTCAGGGGTACCTTTAATGGGAACTCCGCCGTCAAAAGCAGGAGGGTCCCATGTGATCATGGCGGAGTCCTCGCCAACTGATGTGCATTTGACATTCTCAGGAGGGTTGGGCACATCTGGAGAGGCAGGTTACAGTTAGAAATGGGAAGGGAGGAAAGAAATGGAGAGACGGCATGAGTATGAGTGTCAGGAAGTAGGCGGTACAGTAATCCTCCATTCAAACAGTGTTCAAACCCAGCACTAACTATGCTAACTGTGATTGAAGCGTGCCAGAGCGTTTTAGTTATTCATTATGTTTTTACCACATGTCAGCCATTGGTTACTATTCATTTCATTGCGGTTTTGACTGGACATGAGACTCATCTCAGTGGATGTCTTGTCTGCCTTTAGTTCAATATGATAAATTGTTTGTGAGGTATAATTTCTCAAAGCATGTTGTGCCGTTTCGAGTTAAATGTGTTTTTGAATCCTTGCACTGTTTTCTATTCGTTCTTTGTCTGAAAATCTAACTCGGGGCAGAGCCTTGAGACTTCCTTCCAGAACATCCTGTCGTCTTCTGTTGGTATCAGACTTGCACGCTGATATGGTTGCATGGTCATTCTCACTCTATCTGCATGAATGCGCCGCTATAACTCGGCTTTTAAGGAATAAAAGCAGGCTGCGACAGATTACCTCGCTCACATCGGAAAGCTCTGAAAGAAAGAAACAATGGCTGCATTGAACCTGGTTGGACCTAAAGTTGTGACTTAAAAAAAGGCTCCAACAGTGACGATTATGGGTTGTTTTCATCACCCCATGAAAATAAAACAGATGAGAGGTGAAAAAGGCCAAAATGAGACTAACCCACGACCCTGACAAAGAGTTTAGCCTTGTCCTCTCCGGCAGGGTTAGTCACGGTGATGGAGTAGTAGCCCTCATCCTCCTTCTCCGCCCCCTCGATCACAAAGCTGCTCAGGGTCTTCCTCGTCTCCACGCGGACCCTCCCCTCGGCCTCGGCCACCACCTACCACGCAGGTTGACAGAGAGAGACAGAGATGCAGAACAAGGCGGCTGTTGACGAGAGTGGCGTCGCGTGAAGATGACACGGCTGCCACAGTGACAGGTGATTCAACCTTCCCACTCGAGCTCATGTTTCATTCTTCCTTTGTGCTGCTCGGTGACTAACTGCTGGATAGTCTGACTGACGCACAAAGGTAGAAAGCATCTGACGTGTGTTTGAGTGTGTACGAGCTGACTGACGATTCGCTCTGTTCTTCCTCACTTGGTCTCCTTTCATCCAGGACACAGTGGGGGCCGGCTCTCCTGTGATCTCCACGTCAAAGCGAAGTTTGTTTCCAGCCACCACGGTAAGGGTGTTCTTGCTGCCGGTGCTGCTGGTGTCCAGGTGTATTTTGGGAGGGTCTGTCAGTGGGAGCATTGGAGAAGATGGGAAGAGAGAGGTCATTCAGGTTACAGGCATACTTTGCTTCGAGGCCTCTCAAAGATTACTTTCTGGGCCATTCATCAGCATGTAAAACTTAATTATTCTCATGCTGGAATCTGGGTAGAAACCTTAAATCACTACACTTACCTTGTCTGGGGACGTAGTCGATCTTGATTTCTGAGGGACAAAATATAAGAGTCAGTCTACAGATTTTGACTTGCGTAGCTCATCACCATCAAACCTTCATATTTCGGCTTTCTCACCCAGGAAGTTGAGTTTTGCCGACAGAGAAATTGCATAGCCGTCGGGGACAAAGGTATAATCCCCAGCGTCCCCAGGCTTCACATCATCAATCGTCAGCTTGTGGGTCCTGGGGACATGTTAGCAGATGTTACCAAGGAGACAACACTTGTTGTGACCCACAATTATGCAAGGGACAGTTGCCCTAGCAACATGCGACATGAGGCAATATGGCCGAGTGAGAAACACACTAAACGCTTTCACCTTGTGTGACCGCTGTCGCCTCGGCAGATCTCCTTCCACAGGCGGCTCTGATGGAGGGATTATCGAGAGAAACCCCAGACCCTCGGGGTGTGTGTGTGAGTGCGTCTGTGAGTGTGTGTTTAGAGGTTAGAGCTTCACAAATTACAGCCTATCCAAAAAATGGGTCAACCAGCTACGAAAACCCTTTGGTAATAGTTTGCCAAGCCATGTGGCAGACAGTGCTCATTGTGATAGCTACGTGTGTTTGAATGTGTGTAACTGTACATGATGGCTCGGGTGGAGAGCTCAACAGCAGCTTTTGGACTTGCAGCGGTCTGATGTAATACCTTCCAATGTGTGTCATTTTGATGCGATCACTGGGCTGGACTTCCACGCCGTCCTTGAACCATTTCCCTGTTACTTTTTCATCAGACACTTCACACTTGAATACAGCCTGTTCAGCAGACTTCACAGTCAGGTCAGCTATGCTCTGCAGAACCTGCAGCTCCTTATCTGAAGCAAAGACACCAACACAGAGTAGATCAGCGCGTACTGTAGCAGGCAAATGTTTGACAGACAGTTCATCTTATTCTAGCCGGTGTAAGGCGGCAACTATAGGTTAGAAATGCATAGTAATGTTATTGCTGAAGAAACCCAGCAGAGATAGAAGAACTGTACTGCACTTATACTGCAAATGTTCTTACTATGATACAGTTTTTGAAGTTTATTTTCCTCTTTTACAACAAAAATAATAATAGGTTGACATTCGATACCACTCTCATGTTAATACAGTAAACATGTAGCTGGAACCAGCAGACAGTTAGCTTAGCTTAGCACAAAGACTGGGAACAGCTAGCTTGGCGCTGCCCAAAGGTAACAAACTCCTCCTGACAGCGCCACTAAAGCTCACTAATTAACATATTATATCTCGAAAAGAGGAGTGTAAAAATGACATATTGTGGTTACTGTGGTATTTTGTGGTAATATTTCTTAACCAAGACTAGCTACTTCCTGGAGTCTAGTCTCCAGTCTGTGCTAAGCTAACCCGCTGCTAGCTGTAGCTTCATATTTACTTTATACACATGAGCGTGGTATCAAACTGCTCATAAAACTTGCTGCAAGAAACCAAATTAGCACATTTCCCAACTATTCCTTTAAGCTTACTTGGTCATCCATTTATATATTTTTGGAACTTATGGGAAATATGAGCAGTGTTTTTGGGAGTCCTGTGGATGTTTCACATCTATTCAGCAGTAGGTTGCAACAGTATGTGCATATTAATCAGCTGGTGTACTGTAACTACGACCGGAGTGTCCACTGAGGAGGGAGGGAGGACAGACATTTTCTCACACTCTAATCAATTTGTGAGAGTTGTCTGGCTCGCAAGTATGCAGCAAGTGAGACAGCCTGATTTCTGAAGGGACAGGCAGGACGCAACCATCAATTTTGGAGGTGTAAAAGAAAATTAGCATGGCGAACAGCGTGATGAACCACTGATACAAGGGTTTCTATTAATTATGACATGAGTAATGGCTAATTTATTGCTTCTCATGCTTGTCAGAATGAAAAACATCAACATGTGCTGGTGTGAAGATATCTGGAAGCTCCAGATTGAGCAGCGACGTCTGAAACACTTGTTAGCTGATTTTCTTCACCAGCTGATCAACCTTAAGCTGCTGCTGTTAGATTTCACAGCAAGATACATTCTCAGTTCAGTAGTTTATGGGAAAAAGTCAGTTTTCAGGTTTCCTTATTTTAATCTGTCATGTAGTTTGAGTCGTTTTGTAGGTAGCTTTGTCAAAAAACACCCCACAAGCATGCAGCTAACAAAGCTTTCACTCGATTGGAGGAGCTGTCAAACGGCACCTTCAACCTCCAGCTCTGCCTTCGACTCGCCGCCGTTGGTGAAGACGTGATACATCCCAATATCCTCCTTAGTAGCTTCGTTTATGATCAAAATGTGCCTCTTCCCATCCTTTTTGAACCTGTACTTTGAACCTGCCGATTCTCTGGTCAGCTCGACGCCATCTTTCATCCTGAGGAGAGAAACACACATGCTTCATCGACACTTCTGCGCACAGAGGATGAGGGACGAGCTGACGGACATGTCCGCGAAGCTCGACGTGGAGAGAGCACATTTTTAAAATGGAGCAGAAGGGGAATATTTTCTCAGGTATACTGTTGGGTTTTGGTATGTTTTCAATAATTTTTGACATAATTTTGCTCGTTTATGTAAAAACTGTGCAGCTCAGAACAAGCTGCTATTCAGTGAAACAGTTTTCAGTTAACAGCCTGCGTAGCTTTCCAAAACTAAAGTATCCCGAAATTTACAGAGAGTTTCGAGTGTTGTGTGCTGTAACAACACCCAGCGTGCAATACAGTCTTTGCACATTTATCAGAAAACAAATATTTAGCACTTGTGTTATTTGCATACAGGCTTTTGTTTCTGCTTCCTCAGTTTCTTTTTTAATGTGTTAAAAGTTTGCACGGCTAGAAAAGCAGATTCCAACGTCCTTGTCGGCTGCTCAACTTTCTTGTTGAGACTCGCCGTGAAAGGGTGGAAGAAAACATCTGGCAGCGTCGTGGCGTTGAACAGTTTGGCATTTACTGCGTGAATGTTTGCTGTTATTACCTGAACTGAAAATATTCCTGCTAATGATGAGTAATGTCCAACGTGAGTTTTGCCAACATCTCCCATCAGACTTTTTCTGTTTGTGTCTCACAGGACTGTTTCGTGTCCAGGTGGACTATGTTTTCTCTTCTATACAGTAAGCTGAACCACCAGCCTGATGCATTTCCTGATCGACTGATACCCAATGAACCGAAGGGCACGCTGGCTCACCATTTGACGTTGGCTCCCTCCTCAGACACTTCCACCTCAAACTCCACCCTCTCACCCACCACGGTGTGGACGTCATCCAGCAGCTTGGTGATGGTGACCGGAGGCTCTGAGGACAAATTCAAAGCTCTGAGTCAAACTTTGAAACAGCACTGAGTCAACAAACTGTACCGCTGTGTTGTGTGAATCACTTACTGTACATTGTACGTATCTAAGCCACCAGAGTAATACTGACACAAGCGGAGGAACAGAACAGAGCTGCAGGGCGTCCACACCTGAGCAGAGTGAGTAACCTTTGTTGCATGCTGATTTCTGGCACATGCAGTCTTGATTTGGACTGAAACATAGAAAACCTATACAGTCCAAATCAAGCACAATTAAGTGGAGCAGCATCGTCGTTCACTGTCTTTCAGTGCGACTGTATCACTACAACATTAGTATGTCGTGTCATGGCTGCAGAAAAGTCTTTTCAATCGATGACTCCGAGCAGTCCTTAATTAAAAACCAACAAAGTCAGACACTCGAGTTAAGTGTTTGTTTTGTGTGAGGAGTTTTGTCTGATGTAATGCATAAAAATGGAATTCAGTCAACATCTCTCAGAGCTCCATGAATCAGAGCATCAGTGTATTCAAATATTTGTTTTAATTCTGTGATATTCATTTCAGCCATAGCGTCCAGATCTGTCAAACTCCTCTGAGGATGGGTGGTGGAACCTGTGTGCGTCCTTTTTTTGTTGATAACAGCACAAAATACTCCTGAAGTTCTTATCAATGCCACCAAACACACCCGTCTTGTCGAGGTGGGAGCTCCTTCAGGTCTCCTGAGGTGGTGGGAGTCACATCGTGTAACCACATGTTGTGATGCTTGATGCTCTGCTAGCCTCAGCTATTTGTCATCGTCAACATCCAGCCCCCCTCGGGACGTCTCGGCTCTCTTCAGCCTCAGCTGGAGAGCCCAGAAAGCTCTGAACCAGAGTCACAACACCACAGGCAGCATGTGCGATCTGACTGCCGGCCTCACCAAAGTTTGGTGAAATGAGCTTGATGCCCTCGGTGTGATTTGTGGTTTTGAAACAGAGAGAAGTGCTGTTCCCTGAGGAAGACATGGAGGAGACACAACTGGGAAGTTTGAAGAGGTAGATGGAGTGAGGTGGAGACAAGATGGTCAACAGTAGGTGTTGAAGATGGAGGCCATGTTTACCTTCAGTTCTGATCTGACCTAAATTTACAAAACATGAGCCCACAAAATGTGAAGAAAACAAAAGACAAGCACTTGTGGCCTTGATTAAAGACATTTCCTTTCTTGGATTTTGCTTTTTGCGGTGTATCTGTGGTGGTTTCTTGTGTGCTGTGGAGAGGTGTGGGCTTTGTTTCCTGTGTGTCCTTTTTTGGCAGAGGGTGGGCGTGGTTCTCCAGGTGGCTCCAACACACCTGGGACTCATCACAATCAAGCACAGCATAAAGACTGTGGACAGCAGAGGACTCGTTGCCAGATCGTTTTGGCTGCTGAGTGGTTTAGTTGGCTGTTTATCAGCGCTACCTGCGAGTTCAAGTGAATCTTTAGTTTTTGTTCTCGTGTCAATCACCAAAGTCTTTTTTCCTTTGAACTGACTAAACTCAGTCGCCACTGACTGAATCATTAGCTTTTAGCATCAGAGCTCCTCACTGGTGAGCGTCATCGTGAGCTCAGCTGTGACTCACCGTGAGTCACTTCCTCATTTAAAGCACATTTAAAGACCAGAAATGGTATATTAGCAAGTTTTGTACTAAACTGAAGGTTACAGCTTGGACTAGAAACCTGCTAGCAACAGATGATACACGCAGTGCTGAACTGAAATCAGTCAGAATCAGGATGCGTGATTTTCACCTCTGCTAACATCTAACCCCAACCCTTAAAGTACCGTGACTGCTAGCTTTGCAGAGCTGTCATCTGCTGAACTCCGTCACTCGAGAAGAATCGACGAGAAAAGGCCCTGATGTTTGCAAACAGCAGCGTGAACGATATTTCACGGACACTCAGTAGCTGCATGGGAGCTGCGTGTGTGCTGAAGAGCTTACCCTCTTGTACGGCCTCTGAAGATGTAAAAGCAGGATGGGCAGCAGCGAGCGCACAGAGTAAAGCATGGGATTAATATAGAAGCAGCAGACCCAATTACATCTATTAAAACCTCTCACACTCACACACAGAAAAGGACACAGAAGAGACCATCGAGATATAAGCACCAGGGTTAGACTGATAATGTCATAGCTGTATATAATATATATAATATCATGTGTCTATTTTGTCATTTAAAATGTATCCCCCCAAAAAAGGAAACACAACACAACAAATCTGCTGAATATTGCCATAAAATCTGGGCATTTCCACTGAGCAGTAATCAAAGTGTCCTTCAAAAACACGCATATCAATCAAACTCTGATAAATATTAATACATACAGCGTGACAACGGTGATACATGACAATAAACAAAACATGAAAATTTCACTTGCCACGTACCCATTAAAAATGAGTGAGAGCAGCATGCTACTGTGTGGCATAAAAGCAATGAAACAAACAGATGACAAACACAGACACAAGACGGGAACAGAGCTGTCAAGCCTCTCAACGCTCAAATGACAGCGTTTGCTAAACCGAGCAGAAAAAACCCTCTCCCTCCTAAAAGAAGGATTCCTCCAAAGACAGTGACTCATATACCTTTGACAAAAACCTCCGTGAAGCTCTTCTCCTCCCCGACCACGCACTCGTATGCTGCGTCATCAGACAGGTTGCACTTGTTGATAGTGAGTGTCCGCCTGTTGCCCACGCTCTCAAACACATACCTGGACGCGCAGGGATGATGGAGGAAGATTATACGAGGAGGATGAAGAACAAACGAGGGGAGAGACAAAGAGAACGAGAGAGAGAGAGTAATGAATAAATGCTTTCAGCACATCCAGCCACAATCAGATGCAGAGGGCCTGAAGACAGCAGAGTGACTCACAGTTACAGACCAAGACGGAGAATCCACACATTCCTGCACAGACCTTCAGCATACGCTCCCACACGAGTGCGTTTCAAAGGGCTGCAGCGATGCCACCGAGTCACCACACCCAGTGGAAGGCAGTGATGGGAAATATTCCCATGGTTACACGCTACAAGTGTCCGGGAGCTCAAGGTGGCGACTGCCGCTCATAGCAAGTCTAGTTTAAATATGAATTAATAGCTACCTGCTCGGGCTGAGCAACAGTTGTTTGTGTGGGAGTCAAACGTAGTGTTTATGATCAAAATAGCATTAAATTAGACTGTAGTCTCTGTAAACGGATGCCGCGGGGCGCCATGTTTGTGTGGTGCTGCTTTTAGTTTAGCATCGCTGGACAGTCAAAAAAAACAAAATCAGCGCAGCGGAGTCAGAGGTCGTCTTTCCGACTCCACACCTCCAGATTCGTCTCGCTTTCATTTTTCAAACTTGTCTTCAGTCCAAATCAGCAGCGACTCAAGTGACATCACTGGCGGCAATTTATCCGACATCACACAGCTCCCTCTGGAGCCACGAAAAGGCTTTGTGCAGCTTTTTCCACATCCAGCAGCACTCCCCGAGACCTGCAAGCACGCTGTGATGTGTGAAATCAGTGGAGTTCCCTTTTAAAGTAATAATCCACAACAACTCATCGCCAAGCCAAACATTTGGCCGAACCCACGTGGGCTCACAATACACCACCATACATCAGACATCAGAAATACAACAAGACGTCCTCCAGTCACACGTACGCTACACTGAGTTTATCCTCAGAAAAGACATTTTCTGCTCATCACACACACTTTCCGAGTAACAGGCTAGCTGAAATGATTTGTGTGTGAACAGACAACTCTTTTGCAGATCGTATTTCCAAGTAAAAAGGATGATAGAAACTAAATTAAACTCATTTTGTATCATTGAAGAAGTCTTAGAATCCTGTCCAGTTTCAGTGTTTAGTGTTAAAATACCAGAAGTGGACACATGAAGCGCATCAGTGCAGTCCTCAAACTCTGTAACCAAAAACATTTGATCTGTTGGACGTCGATGGTCACAGCCTCGAATAACCTCCTGAGAGGCTCCGTTCAGGGCAAAAAAAAAGTCCACTCTCCCCTAGCAACTGTCTTAATCAACACAGGAAGAGGACTGCCTCGCTTTCAATGATCAGCGCGAAGCTCCTCAAAATGGCAGATGGTGGAGCCATTGAAAAAATACCACTCGCAACAGCTGTAGCCTCTTCAATAAAACACCAAAAGAAGCCTTTGAAGGAGGAGGGGAAAGAGCAAAGAGGAGAGCGACTGCGACGCTGACGAGAGCTCAGCGGGCCAAAGAGCCTCCAAACTAACATTTATATCTGCTGTTAGTCATAAAGCACAGTCACAGTCTGAGCGTCGAGATTTCTGAATGAAGTCGACGCGGAGCAACGCGAGGCTCGTCTCAATGGGTCCGTGTGCAGGGTCGTGGTGCAGCAAGTTCCCTGAACTACCAATCATCTGTTTAATCAGATCTCACTGATTAGAAGCCACTAATTGTGCTACTTAGGCCGGTTCAGACACAGATTTTTTTGTCTTAAACGATGGTCACCGGGTCAGAAACTCGAGCCGTGTCTCGGTCGGGTGACTGTCCGGACGAATGACCCAGATCGATCCATGTCAGCTTCTTTAGGTTGTCATTGTTGTTGTTAGTGCCCCCAAGTGGCCAAAACATCAGCTACTTCAGCTTTAAATTGGTAGTTTGGGAGCATGCTTCATTTGCTTGATTGACAGGAGTCTCAGCCTGTTATGGAGGTCGCAGGCTGCTTTATGCATCTCAGCTCCACCCAGTCTCCCCGCTCTGTGCATACATCTTTTTCTGGATGCAGCAGAAACCAAGATGGCAGTGAGAGGCAAACCCACATCAGCACATTGGCAATGTCATTGAGGAAACCTACAGGTAACCTCAAAGAACACACGTCCATGTTTTCGCTCAGTTTATCTTCTAACTACAGTTTGGTCCCTTTATTTAAACTACACGCAACTTCAGCCTCATTACATTAACCAACAACTGTGAGGTTCTACTTTTAGGTTCAGATGCAATTTCACACTCACAAAGACACACACACTCTGTTCAGCGCACTCAAACAGTGGTAATTTGCTCACTTGGCCGATGGTTTGATTTCCTGTCCATTTTTGAGCCACTTGACCTGGACGTCGGGGTCGGTCACTTCCACTGTGAGCTGAATCTTCTTGCCCTTGTCCACTGAGTAAGCTGAATCCAGCTTCTTCAGGAAAGCTGACAAGAAAGCATCCTGTTAGCACAGCTCAACCTCTGCTCTAACAGCCTAATAATCCATAAGTGTCAACCAGCAGCAAGACTATAAGCTAACAGACGTTCCACCTGTTGTGTATGACTTCTCCCATGAGGCCTTTAAATGCTGCTGGTATTTACAGCCTGCTGCATTACTGAGCCTTTGTTTCCTGCCTGCCACCTCACTCCCAGTGCACAGTCTTCCTTTGCCTCGTAACCCCTCTCCTGTCTCTTCCCTCGCTCCTCACCGTCACTCTTCTTGGGCTCCACCTTCTTCATCTTCTTCAGCCTCTTAAGCATGCCCCTCAGGTCTGTGATGCCATACTCAAAGGCAATCTTCTCATAGTCGCAGGGCTTGGCCGCCTTCAAGATTTCCCATACATCCACCTCTTCTTTGACCTCCTCCTGTTTCTTCTCCCTGATTATGTGTGAGTGTGATAAAACCAGAGACAGAACACATTAAAGACAAGCAGATTTAAGTCAGCATGTAGCTGAAGTAGATGATCTTACCTTTTCTTGAGCAGGGCACTGAAGTCTAGGTCGCCGGCGTCCTCACCTGCATCCCCGCTGGAATTAAAAGAGATTCAGGGGATTATCTTGGCATGTTTGTTAACCTGAGCTATTTACAACACTGCTGGAAGGAATGGTGAAAAAACAGCATACGTTCAATAATACATTCCACATTACACAAGCCTATAAATACACACAGAAATCACAAAACAATTATAAATCCAACAAGGACCATATGAGTAATACATCTGCACACATCAGAGGTCTAACGAGTTCGCCTGTCGTTAAAGCTTACCCTTTTTTCATCCTGTGTTTGGATGGATGCAAAAATAGGATGAGTGAGACACAGAGCAGAGCGTTTGACGAGGGCTACAAGCTACCATTCCCTAAATTCACAGACAGACAGAGGTCACAGTGGACGAGCACATGGAAGCAACGTACATGTCAAAGATAAGCTGCAACGACGGCTGCAAGAAAGTTGGGATGTTGTGCAAAACGGAATTAAAACAGAATGCAATCAAATGCAAATAAACAGTAATCTCCTTCATCCAATCATGTGTTCACAAAGTGGTGAACCTCGGTCCATCCTCACCTTTCCAGGAAGGCCCTTTCATACCCAGTCATGATGCTACACCTGCTACCAATGAGCCTGTTTACCTGTGGGATGTTCCAAACAGGTGTTTTTGGAGCGTCCCCTTATTTGAAACGTGTTGCTGCCTCAAAGTCAGAATAAGCAGATATTTACAAAAATCAATGAAGCTGATGAGGTCAAACATTAAATATACTGACCTTGTGCTGTTTTCTATCAGCGAGTTATCGCATTCTGTTTTATTTATGTTTTCCACAGCGATCCGGGGTTATATAAGCAAAATAGCATCAAACATTGTACCCATCACAGGAAGCACAGGTGACTGAATGCACAAGCTCTGAAGGATATCCAAGCTGTTGTTAGCGTGGCTGTGGCTAAAGGTGATGTTACATGGAGACATCAGTGAATGGAAGTCAACACTCAAGACAAAAAAGGCCGTTTCATGCAGAGTAATGTGTTGTGAACTTCACAGAGGGAGACAATCATGGCTGCCTTTCACTGCGTAAACCCTTTACTACCTCTCACATGTGCAAGTGATGAGAAAAATCCACCTGGTCTTGAGTCATAATTCACCCTCTTGTGCTCAACAAGGTGACAAGTGCTGTGTGTGGCACACGCCAATAAACGTCTACAGGCTCGAGTGCTTGTTGTGCTGCAGTGTGAACGGCTTTGGCAGCTCCTTCACAGCGTGGAGTGTGTTTTCCTGCCATGGCTGAGGCTCATTGAACCCCTCAGCGACCAAGATAATGCCAATAAATTCAAAGCCATTCTGAGTGATCTTGTTCGCCCTATGGATGAACGGTTCATCCAAGGATAACATCCATCCATGTTGTGCTTTCCGTCCTGATGGGAGTAAATTCTCCCGGGGTGAAAATGCCCTCGTTCACAGGGCACACGTGATCACCGAATGGTTGGGTGAGCATGAAAACCGTGTTAGCCGTGCACTGCCGCCACAATTGCTAGATTTCAACCTCCTTCAGCACTTTTGACAGATTCTTAAATACTGCATCAGATAACTGCCACCATGGAGGGAAGGTGTTGTAGGATGTTTTACACTAAGTATGTTTTGATGCTTTTTTCCTGAATCTACAATGAAACTCAGTGATGTGAAAATGCTGATATTCCCAGTGCTGTTGTGGTCTAGCAAATTGGACTGGAGTTCATGAAAACGGGAAACAGGGGATTACTATAATGAGCTCTTTTTCATGGTGTGAGCATGTGCATTGAGAGCAAAGCACAAAATGCTCATTTCTCACAATGGCCTGTTATTAGAAACATTTCATGTGAAATGAACGTTTTGAAGCCGATGCTCGCCGTCAAACAAACACTCAAATGCAAACCTTGTTTTTTGGCTAAAACTGATGCTGATGTTGAGCGATGGACAAACGCACGCAGTGTGTTAATGTGAACCTTAAAGTGTACAGACGATAATTGGCCAGTGCAGCAGTGCAGCAGTGCAGCAGTGCAGCAGGGGCACTGATGCAGGTTAAAGAAAATTAAACGTGGCCAAACCCAAATACAACCCAATCCACCCTACGAGACCCTGCAGTGTCCAATCACAAACACGCTAAGACCATTCCTCGTGCATTACTTTGTAACGTTGTACACAGTAAAATAAAATACTTGTCACTGTCATCTTCCTAAGAGTCCTCGCTGAGTATTATGAACCATCGTGCAGTTCTTGGTTGTCTGACAAGCCTTCAAACTCATGGATCTGTTACTCATACGGGACCAAAGCAGCCGCTTTCATTGTTTTAACACAGGGCTGTTTTTGGCTGCAGACTCTTATTCTAAAAATCAGAACGCTGTATCCACACTGAAGGATTGTTGTGATTCAGAGTTTCAATATAGAACATAAAACCAGCTAGTATATTTATGTATTGTTATAGATTAAGATATCAGCAGCATGTTAAGTGATTTAAATGAGCTCCACTGTTACCAGAACGCATTAATGCATCAATAATTCTGACGAATATAATACTGTATTATTCTGACACAGGCTATTCTGCATTTCTACTTTTGGTACTTTAAATAAATTTTGATGCAGATACTTTTGTACATTTTGAATGCAGGACATTCAGTTGTAACGGAGTGTGTCTACACTGTGGTGTTGATACTTTTACTTGAGTAAAATATCTACTTTCCCGCCGCTGGTATAAATATTGCATGTCTGCTGACGTGCTGCACACTCTCAAGAACAAACTGTGGGATAATATGAACACAAGCAAGAAATGTTTTTGCAGCACCGTTCCTCAGACAATGTGAGAAACCCTCGCAGACCGCAGTGCCGGCATGTATTCCACAGAATATTTTCCCTTTCACGCCGGACAATCAGTCAGCAAAGTGACACCATGAAGAAGAAAAAATAGCCTGATATGCTCGGGGCATATGATGGAGAGATTGGGCTATTTCAGGGATGAAACACTGAGTGAACAGCAGTGAGTACCCTAAACAATGGAGTCAGACCACATGTATTTGGTGGTGCTACTGTAATACATGTTCAGAGGAACACACAGATGAGCATCCCATAGGAAACAGGATTCTCTATACTTACCTTCTGGAGGTTGGACTGCATGACCTCCACTGTTTAACACACATCTCTCCAACAACATATTTGAGCTTTAACCAACTTTTCACTTCTCATTTATCACACCAACCTCTCTGCCTCGCCCTCGCTCTCCCTCATATCAGCATTCTGCAAATAAGCACACTGACATCCTGTCTAAGCCACAATGTGATTCTGTCTTTTTGCCTGTTGAGTTTCTCATCTTACCTGTGCCTTTGCTCTCCGCTCTAATGAGGGAAGGAAATTATATTTTTAAACACAGATTAGAAATACGGAGATTCAATGTGTCAGTGTCGGCTGATTTACGATTACGCAGCACACATACAGTACGCAGGCTAAGAGCTGCTGAAATAAAAAAAACTCATTAAAAAAGCGACACAGCCACAGGATACATACACAGATGCACTTCACACAAGCAGAAGCAGAGACAGAAATAGAAAGTGAGGGAAGGAGATATGTGTAAAAAAAGAAAAGGTCCCTTCAGAGACTGTCACCGAGACATGTGACGAAATACATAAGATGCTAAACCATGAGGGACTCCAGGTGAAGCAAAACACCAAGGCGGCAGGCGCATTGAGACGTGACAGACTGAGAAAAATGGCAGACAGACTGACTCGAACAAAGTCGACTACAGCTGAGGGATAGACAGAGACACCGGCAGAGACACTCGTGGAGGCTGACAGATGCCCAGAGGCAGCGATCTACAGAGGAGCATATGGGAGACAGTGTGATGGGTGACATGTTGAGTAGACCCTCGCCGACACTGACACTCACGATCGCTTAAACGCCTCCAAGATGTTGTCCTGCTGCTCCTCTTGTACAGCTGAAACCAGACAGAAGGAGAGAGCTGGTGAGAGCTCGGCTAGGTTAATTCATTACACAGCGGGCTTGAGCCGCAAAGGAATAATGGACTGATGACCTCACCAGGCCACTAAATGATAGGCTCTAATGTGTATCGCACTCCCTGAGTTATTGGCTGACAAAGCCAGTTACATAGTAATGGCGAACACGCTGAATGGAAGATGACAATAATGTGATTGTCTGTCTCCAGACCTACCCTGCACGGTGACTTCGAATGTGCAGCTGTCGCACTTGTCTTTGGAGGTGACCTCGCAGCGGTAGCCACCTGCGTCTCCATCCACCACTTTGATGATGCTCATCTCGTAAGTGTAGATCTGACAGAGGGACAGAGGGGGGGGTCATGTGACAGATATGCACAGATATGCAGTACGTGTACACGCGTGCAGAGTATACAGGCAGCACAGTCTGATCGATATCAGCAGGCTGATGAAGCCCACGAGCCGATACGTTCAATGCAAAAATAACAAAAGAAGTTCCTGCATCCTTTGGCATTTCTTTGCAATTCAGTAAGATTAAAATTTTTATTGTTTATTTTGGTATTTTGTTTAATTTCCATCAGTGAGCATTTTAAAATTTTACTGCTTTGTAAGACTTAAGATTAACAGCCATGCTAGCGGCTCTGCGAGGCTGTACCAAGGCACGGTGGTGCTAATGTTAGCATCACCATGCTACACTCACAGTGACAATGCTACAACAAGATGCTGATGTTTATATTTACCATCTTTGCTTCCTGTGTTAGCATGCTAACATTTGCTAATTAGTTCTAAACACCAAGTCCAGCTGAGGCCGATGACAATGTCATTAGTTTTGGAGATATTTGGTCAGGGGATCATCTGTTGTGTGAGAACTGTGAATATCTTTAACAAATTTCCTTCCCATGGTTGTTTAGATATTTCCCTCTGAAAGACAAACGTCCTCTGGGCTTGGGCATGGCTGCACAATGAATGTACAACGGTTATAAGGACACTTACAGTGTGGACATACGCACCTTGGTGTTCCTGTCATAGGACTCTTTGAACTGCAAGTGCTTCCCAGCTTTGCTGCCCAGGTCCAGCCACTTGCCCTTCAGCCATTTCATGTTTGGCTTCCTCAGCAGGTTTGAGGAGTCAACTTTGGCCATAAATGTGATGTCCTTGCCTGCCACGGACAACAATTAGACACAGTCATGAATTAAAATAGTTTAATTGTCTGTACTCCAGCAGGAATTTGGCACTAAGTGGACCAATCCTTTCATTTTAGATGTAAATCAGGTTTTTTTAAGGGGGATCATTCTTCCAGACCTTTTGTTGCTGTGGCACTCTCCGGCTTCACCACAAACAGGCCGGACAGCTCAGACATCTGAGGATCCTCCCCTGGTACATGTTCTGTGATGGTTGTTGAAAAGACGAATCACAGAGGACAAATTAAAACTGGAAATCGTGATCAGGGCTCCACTCATATGAAGACACAACAAACAGATTGTAGACGACAACAGGGGACAAGTCGACCAAGCAAACCACCCCAGCAGCAGCTTCGTAATCCTGATGCTTTTAAAGTGAAATGCCTGTTTGCTGATAAATTCATAAGTATAATTTGATGATAAGAAGTCTCAAACCACTAATTCCCACCCTCTGAGCTCAGGGATCTATTGCTTTTGTAGAGTTATTTAGCACTAAAACTGAGCAACAGTCTTTCCATGAGGCAAAACCATTCCGCGAGTTTGCGTAATGCGTTTGCTGTTACACTGCACAAACCATTTGGGACCCTCTGACAAATGACAGGCGGCCATGGAGCCCCCTGGAACGGGCTGGCCCCAGGGAATAAAGAGACTCCTCAGATCACCTCTGAAGACATCACATTAGGGTTGACTCTGCAATCATCTGCCACCCTGACAGAACATACGCTGAAGCTGTACACTCTTATCTTGGCGATAAAAAACGAGCTGCTCTTTTATCCGCTCGCTTGTTTCTTTTGCAAGTAAATTGATGTAACCTCTGTAAGGTGTTTGCTTGTCAGTTGATACGCTTTACAGAGACACTAACGTATTCGTTTCTCTTACCATCAGGAGGCAACTCTGCATCGGAGGGGGAAAAGAAAGAGAGAGCGGGGAACACGTCAGTCTGTACTGTATCTGTTCGGTGCTGTTAAACAAAAGGGTTAATTGGCCCAACGATAACCTCGACTTCAGGTGAACACTCACACGTTTAATCAGCGTGCTCTCACACTCCAACAAAGCACATTGTTCTTCCTCATAGTGGAATTAACAAATCCATTTGCTCTTTATTAAAAAGCACACCTGTTAATGAGTTACGTTCAACAGTCAAGTTCAAAATATCACTTTAATGTTGCTGAAATCAGGACGTTGTTAGCTGTACATAATCTACATGAACTGTTTCCATCCTGAGTCAGACATACTGTAAGTGTCACAGGAAGGGAGGGTTTACGGACAGGCAGCAGGTAAAGACGAAGACACATCCGACCACCAATCAAGTAGAGTGAGCAAGGCGGGGGATCGACATCCATTGGACGAGAGCGGTTGCTGAGAGAATGGATCCAGGGTCAGTGGTCAAATAAGGTCACGCGCCTCCATAAATTCAGAGAGCCACACCGTTGGCGCCTCTTCCTCTCTCTCTCTCTCTGCTTTTATGGGCTCAGTTAATTTGATCTTTTAATCAAAAGTGCCCCTGAGGACAGATCCAAGTTCAGATGTTCAGCATGATTTAAAAGGTTTCAGTGAGAATGCTAAGTGGGTGAAGCTGATCCTGGAATGGCACCCAGGGGACACTTTTTAATGTTTACACTCTGACGCTGTTACTCCGGACACTTGCTGTGTTTGGGATGAGGGTTGCTCAATCAAATTAACTCTAGACACTGTCCTTGGCTCCAGCGAATGGAAGTTTCAGATGTTGTACAATAACCTGCAGGGACTAATTGACTGAACCCCACCCCGCTCCACAGACCCTATTTATATTTTGGATAATGAAGACAATTTGTAAGAGTCCATATTAAAATATTCAGAAACGCCTCATCGTACAGGCCCAGCATTTCCTCATAATTTCCTAATAATTTCCAGAAACTGTCCTGGAAAGAGTTTTAAAATTTAGCGCTAATTTTAGGAAAGCAGAAACAGATTTTGGAGATTGAGTTTGACACTGTCCTTCCAAGAGGAGCGGCTTTTCACCAGCTTTTCAATGGAGGTTATGTTTCCATTTGTTTTGTCTGTTTTTCCGCAGGATTACGGAAACGCTACGGATTTTTCATTGAACTTGGTGGAAGCGTGGAAGCTAACTAGCTATCGTGCAGCTACTTATACTCTTACTCACACATAAAAATGAAATTCTAGAGTGATTTTAAAAAATCAGGTTACGCTAGCTTAGCTTTCGATTGATTATTTGGTAGTTCATCAAATATTTTACTTAAACTTGGTGACCAAATACGCTTTCTGGGAACGTTCAAAGATAATTATTAGGAAACGATTAGGGATTCATGGACCCGTAGAATAAGAGCTTATCAAATATTCTATCCCAGACTGGGTATTACTACATTAAAATAGGAACATATCCATCCATTCCAGCCATAAAATATACTACTATAGATAGAGTGTATAATACTGTAATTTCACAGTTATTACTTATTCAGTATTTCATCAATTTATCATCAGAGCACCACCAGAGAGAACACACAGTGTCTCACATCCCTTCAAGCTCCCGTTGTACATACAGCATATGAAGAATTGAGCAAATGTATCACTGGTAATATTATTCAGCAGTAGTATGTTGTAGTATGTCCACATGTCACACACACACACACACACACACACACACATATGAGATATACCCAACGTCAGTACAGGCAGGATATATCACTTTTCATAAAGCAGACCTCATCAGTTCATTTCAGAGTCACATTAAAACACTCTCAAAAGTTCTCTCGGATGCTTTGGTGGAAGCAGTCTAACGCTATGCTTTTAATCACTTTGAAAGCATGTTTTTACTGAAAGATGCTGTCATAAACCTCTCTGTTGTCTGTTTTATTTGTATTTTATTTACCCATTCTGCTGTCAGCCTGTTTCATCTGACAGTTTATCTGATGAATTTGTTGTGACTTTGCTTTTAACTTGCATTGTTCTCAACTTTTATCTATGTGCTGTGAGGCATGTTGTCACTTTTGTTTGATACATAAATAAAGTTATCATCGTCACTGCTGTTATGCTCAGTGTCCAGTGTCTTCAAGGCTATGTCTCTGCTAAAATGAGCGTCTTCGTAAGCTGAGTGAAAACCTGCGATCTTAAGCACCAGTGGTGGCCGTCACCAGAGCAATCCCAGGCTTGTGGAAGGAACAGTTTCAGTAACAAGTACCCAAGCACACAAACAGAAAGCACAAGCAGGCTGGGAAACAGTGTGCTGTGTAGTGTCCTTACCATCCCTGGGCTCATTGCTGTCTGAATGAGAAGAAACAGTTGGTACATGGAAATTAGTCGTGTTTACAGCGAAGGGTTAAATCACTCCCCACAGTGCTGCTCTGGTTGCTCAGGCTGCAGTGTGTGTGTGTGCGTGCGTGTGTGTGATTATGAATAGAAAAGCTGTTCATCAAAGATCGGATTAAAGACAATGTATAAGCCTATGAGACAATATCTTCAGAAAGGCTGGGACACACACACACACACACTTTTGTACACAGACAAACACTAATGAGCGAAGTGCTTCCCTGCAGAAAGCTGGACATGTGCTAATGAAGACTAAGCCCAGGTTAAGCAGATGAACTGGGCCAGATGAGCGCTAATGCAGATCCAGTTTAATGTGCTGTCAGCGCGGCACATAAACACACACACGTGTGATGGAATAACGCTTGGCTTCATCAGTCCTCCATGGCTCTGTGGTTATATTGATGGTCTTAAAGATAATAGATGTGTTTAATTTAACTGCAAAAGAAAACGGGCACGCACACACACACCCACACAGAACACAGTTCAGCCAGGACAGCACATAATCTGTATCTCTGCCACTGAAATGACAGCGTAATGTAAAGTAAAGGCAGCCATTTTGAACATTTTAAAAAGCATAATAACCCTCTGAAGCCACTCCAGAAGACGTGGCTTTCCTGTTACAAGAGCATAATCAAAAAACTTTTTTTTTTCATGCCATGCAGAGTTACTGTTCTCTTCACACTGACTGGAGGTCTTAATGGCTCCACTTAGCATCTGATACTTGATCTGGGACCTGATTCAAGACCCAAATCATGTGGTGTGTCTCAGTCATCACGGGAGAAAAATGTGTTTTCAGAGGCGAGATGGAGTGTGAACTGTTAAGTGCATGAAAAATGACAGGACTTTGCTTTCCAACCGCAGCTGCTTGTTAACAGAGCACAGATTTAGCATTGCACTTCTATAACATCATCAGATACACGATGGGCACGATATGTGTTACGCTCGTAGTGGCTAATCTCAAGCAGAGGTGTGGAGCGGGCTGCAGACAGCCATGTTCTTTCAGGTCAAATGTTACGCTGCTTACGGTAAAGTCTTTGGGATATCGCTGCAGGTTGGCCAGTGTTCCCCTTCAAAGACAGTGACTGAGCAGAAACGAGTTGCAGTATTAGTATAACTCACTGCTCTACCTTGTCATTGCACCTGCACACACACACACATTTAATCACCCTCAACAAGCCACAGAAAGTCTATGCAATAATTCATCGCGAATGATAGCACACACACACACACACGCAGGAACATACTGCACTACTTCCTGCTTCCTTCCCTGTGTTAGAGCTGCTCCATAACATGAACTGACATTCAATCCAACAAGGTGAACTGAAACTGTACACATTCACAAACAGACTTGACACGTAAATGTACAACAAAGTACATTTTACTCTCAGGGGACTCATTACTTATTACGAGCTACGAGCCCAGGAAGTCTCCGTTAGCATACAGCACGTATACATTCTGTACGCGGCTGCTGCACAAATAAAAAGGTGCAATGTTGCAGCACAGAACATGATTCTACCTGATCTGTATACAGTACATACATCTCACATACCAGGCAGTGGCTCTGCTGTGGGCTACTGCGCCCACTCACAATTATTTCGCATATTTAGCCGAATGCATTACCCTCAACTTTGGTTTGGACTTGAAAGGTCAGGATTTTCAGGCGCGCTGACTGAAATGAGGCCAGAAATCTGCCATCAGACTTCTTTCTCACACGTACGAAACAGTATCATCCTGCAGCCCACAGCTGGTCATCGTGAAATGATGACAATCACACAACAAATCACTGACGGCGGTCACACAGACCTCTGCAGTGTTTCCACGTCCCGTGCATTGTGCTGACTGTGGATCACTGGAGCTGCAGCAGCGTCCTACACATCACTGCATCACAGTGTTTTAAAACTCCCCATCATTGAACGGATGTGAAAGCTTAATTATACGGGTCTGTAATACCACATTTTCCTGGAAATAACTATGTAATTTGGTGCTAATTACAGGGAAATGAGACAAGGCTCTTTTAGATATGGATTTAGTCAAATTTGTTGACTTTCAGTGAAATTAAACCTGCAATAACTGTTTGGGGTGTTTCTTGTTTGTGTTTAGGCCGTTTAGGGGAAGCAGAAACGAGCTGTAAACAAACACTGACATCACCTTTTACAGTTAATACAGTACAGCAAACTTGTGGGCAAACGCTTGCTGAATTACACATCCAGCAGTTACAGATGATTATTGTTTATTTGGAGGCTTGTTTCTGCCACCTGATGAATATAAGTCCAACATTCACTCTGTTTAACTCTGAACTCTTGAGGGAAATTTGTGGCTCTGTAGCTGCTAAATACTCGACTATGTTCACCAGCTAGTCTCTAAATAGCCGCCTGCTGTGGCTGAAAACACTATGAGGGCGGTGAGAGCGAACCAAAACAGTGACGTTGTTGCAAGAAAACCAAAGGATGAACTGAATTTTAGTGTAAAGCTCTGTGAAGTCGAGGGGGGCAGCAGGGTCAGCTGGTAATTCTCCGTAGGTTCAACGCTGCGAGCGACCCCTTTCACACCGTCACACGGTTTCACACTGATATCTGACACATTGGGAAGTATGAAACCTTATTTTTCAATCTGCATCATGTTGAATTGTTTACTTCTCTTTGGAGAAATCACACATTTTTGCATGTTCAGCTGACCTGATGTGTGCTGATGCAGTTCATTTCAATCGTTCGGGACCACACCGAGTGAACACTGTACGCTGTATTACCTACAATTAGCACCAAATTTCATAGTTTCTTCCAGGAAAACTTTTAGGAAATAATTTTAGAATTACAATCCCGCAAAATAATGAGTTCCCGAAGAGAGACACACTTGAGCTCACCTATCTAAACATGTCTGCCCATTTAAAAATGTATTTACTGAACAGAAACATCACCAATGAAAATGTGCCCTGCAATGCATTGTGGTCTATTCTTTAATTCATTCTTTAACGTGATTAAAATATTTTAGTGAATTCATTCCTTTATTTATAAAGAAAAAAAAAACACACTCTATGAATAAACAGATAGTTAAAAAGAAGTTTTTTCCATCCAGTGCATGCCACGTTGCTTCAATGTCACCAACAACTTCTTTACTTGTCACTACTGAGCTGTTTAGCCAGCGCCCATAAGGTTTACATGAGGAATGCTAACAATGCTAACGAGACACTTTTACAATGGTAGCTGAAGGACAAATGTGAAAGACTAATTTGCATGTCCTGTACACATTCTCAGATTGAATTATATCCAGGCTGAAAGAGGAAAGTCAAACACACACACACACACACGTTATACACACATATACATATCATGTGACCCATAAATTAAACACCTTCTATTTTGTTCCTAACACCTAATTTAATTAGCATCTGTAGTGCTTAAAATAAACTCATAAGAAGTCCTCAGAGCTAATAAAAGAATATTATGTATGTATGTATGTATATAATGTGTGTGTGTGTGTGTGTGTGTGTGTGTGTGTGTGTGTGTGTGTGTGAGTGTGTAGCATCATGCATCTCCACACTCAGTCCCATCACCACAGAAGCTCAGTGCTTCTGTGTTTGTTTCATCTGCGAGTCTTACCCTCCTCCTCCGCTGGCTTCTCTGAATGAGGGGAGAGACACACATCATTTGTGGATGAGGATGACAGTGATGATGATGATGATGATGATGATGATGATGATGACAGTGATGATGATGATGATGATGTATGGACGGTTACATCGACAAAACGCTGAATGCAGTGTGTTTTTCTTACCCTTGTTGTCTGAAACGGAGAGAAAGAAGAAAAATTACGAGAAAATTAAACTATCTTTATGAGGAGCCTTTAATAAAATATTTGCTTTTCAGTGGTTATTGCAGTTTAAATGTATAATAGCTGATTACTGAATGCGTAACTCAAAAATAAATTGGATTTCTGAAGCACAGCTTGTGGGCTAAGATTAGATGTCATGAAGACACTTACCAGCAGGGGCTGCTGCAGCCTTATCGCCCTTGGCTGCTGCAATTAAACAACAATTATGTAAATTAATTTGTACATCCTCATTATTTCATATCATACAACACCAGCAGCACAGCGTTCGGATAGTCACGGCTTTCAGAGGTGAGACTCAGTAAACCGTTTAAAGAGCCGCATCTTGTGATCTGAATCCTCAGGAGACAATAACTAATAATAATTTCTGTTAATCATATATGTGTGTATGAACTGTGTGTACGCTCTGCTCTACAATGTGTGCACAACGCACACTGCAGATGAATACTCCTGTATAGCAGTCCTCTATAAATATACAAAAACTGCACAAAATATACACATTTAAATAAACAGTTTCATTTTAATAACATAAACACACATTCACAAGTACCCGCTCAGGGAACTACATTCAGGCAACCTTGCTTTATGCACCTCTTCTTGATTTCTGTTGGGTTTGCCTCTGGCAAAAGAGAGAATATTGGATTTCAACAGGGGAATAGTGCACGATTCAAATGAGGCATGGTTTACAGAAACAGTGAGGCTGGGATAAATATAAGTACATTTTTCAGAGATCATGAGGAATAATTGGGCTTAAAAAATTCTGAAAGGGACGGCCTAAAGACAAAAATGCTTTTGATAGGATAAGTACATCAAAGTTCCAGGATCCCAGATCTGGGTTACTTTAGAAGCTCAAGGGTGTCTAATGAGATGGCAGATTAGGCGTGAGTTTCTGTCTGCCAGACAAAATAAAGCACACAGCTGCACAGCAATAATTCAGCTTTAGCAGCATTCACATCTTAACCAACTATTCAATAATTTCGCAGGTCTGCGCCCTCATTTGGGCCCGTGTTTAAATGTTAAAAAAGGTTTCAGTGCCTGACTCTGCCAGGGAGGTGCTGTGGACGCAGCAAAGTGTTTTAAAGGGCCCGGCCACAGAAATGAAGGAGGACATCATCTTGACAGCTATCATCTCTCCGAACTACCACCAACAAGCCACAGCTGGCACTGCAGAGCAAGTGTCCTGTGAGGCTGCTTAACAGTGGGTCTAAGATATCAAGGTTCGGCCTTGGCACTCCGCTCGTGCTCGAGGCTGGCACACTATGTTTGGCACACCGGCTGGGGGGGGGGGCAACACATCTATTTTGGATATGGTTTGTTTTTCAGGCAGCAATCTGTTAATGTCTCTCTCAGCACTTCAATCCAAGAGGGGATCTGTGATGCACAAGGCAGTAAAAACTTTCTCTAGTTTCCTGCTGAAGCATCTATCCCAGCACCCCTCTGTGAAGGAGAGAAGTCGGTCACTGAAATTCAGATTTCTTTCTGTTTCTTCTGGTCCTCGGGTCTTCCTGACTGTTTTACCTTGATGTGTTTACGAGCAGGATTTGATCTGGCTCATCACGACAGAGCAGAAGGCGGGAGGAGGGGTTGTTTTTGAGAAACAGCCGTCACCCTGAGAGACAACTGGGGTGTTGAATAAATGTCATAAACTGGTTATATAAAGCTTGTTTAGATGCAAAGGTCCCGATTGTCATTGCGTGAATAACCATTTATGGCCTCATTTATTGTCAGTGGAGCAGCTGCAGATCAATATGAGACCTGAAATGAGAGTTTTGGTTCACAGGCATCAAGATTTGAGGGAAATTTGCTGATGAAACTCTGATTTGACGGCACATGTAGGGTGACACTTCATGCAGTTTTATTGAAGCTGTCAGTGTGTGCACGCTCTCCTTAACAATATATGAACACAACAATAAACACCTTGAAGAGCTGGAGGAGATTAGACTTGCTAATTTCGGAGAGCTGGATAAAAAAAACAGCCTAATTCATATTCCAGCTGACAGACTTTGTCTTAACATCAGGACTTAAAACATGTGGTGACAAAACGTCACGGGCTGGCTGTAACAGGCAGGAGATATATGATCTTTTTACCCTTCGGTGCTGTCTTACTGTAAACAAGAGAGATGGCGAGACTCAGCTATCACGATGCATTTTCCTCTTTTCCTTCCAGCAACATTCTGCGCGCAGTACATTGAGTTTCCACAAGACAATTTTTAGACCGTCAATGTCACTGCTGCTTCCTCTGCGGATGATTACACAGGGATTTTATACATGTTATCAGGATCATCCTCTCATATCTAATTTATACTTTCTCGCTGCTCAGCATCGCCCGTCTCTGCCGCTCAGCCTGTTTACAGCGTGAGGTTTGGACTTCTCTGCACGTCCCACGTGAAAGATTTTATGCAGATGACCAGAAAAGAAAATGCAAATGATTACGCAACATCAAAAATGCCACACAGTGAAAATATTTAAAGCTATTGGAGGCGCATTTTGTGCTGGCAGTTCCAAGTGGCAGTGAGAGGTAAGTGTTTGAAAAAAAATGAATTTGAATATGCAGAAAAAACAAGGACGGGATGTGATGCTAAACACACAGAACACCTGATGTTTGCTACAGGATGGCAAAGGGATGAAAGTCCAACAACGGTGAGTCCTTCTTTCTCTGAGCTCTTGTTGCTCTTTAACAGAAAGTTTCCATCTGTGCACGTTAGGAATACGTTGAAAACAGCATGATTTTGGTGCCTGTGGTGTTTGACCTTTAGAGTTGAGAGCAGAGCAATGCTAACATCAGCATGCTAACACGCTGACGGGGTAAGGTGATAATGTTTACTTTGTTCACCATCGTAATTTAGCACGATAGCATGCTAACTTTTTGCTAATCAGCACTGAGCATATTACAGCTGAGGCTGATGGGAGTGTCATTAGCGCTGCAGGCTCTTGGCCAGAAACTAAAGTATTGGGCAAATGAAATTCTGACCTGATGAAGGAGCTAAATGCAAAGTGAGGGATCATCAAAGTGATTACAGTTCATGCCGAGGGAGACGTGAACATCTGGATCAAATTTCATTTCCATCCGTCCAACAGTTCTTGAGATGTGGTGAAGCTACTTTGCATTCAGTACGACACTCCATTACAGTTTTGTGGTACTTTACTGGAGTATTTCCATTTTGTGCTGCTTCACACTTCTACTCCAGGTTAATTTGCAGATTTAGACTTTTCATACAAAATATAAATCAATTAATAAATCATGATATATTGTTATAGATTAAGATGATGATTACACATCAGTAGATCCATGGTTGTAATCCAGTATACAGTATATTATTCAATTCTACATAATGAGTACTTTTACTTTTGGTACTTGGTAATACTTCTACTTTCCCTTGTATTTTTGCACTTTATTTAAACTGAGTTCTTCTGGGAATTTCACTCAAGACCACCGATATCAATATCCCAGTTCATCACCTGGGAACCATGAATGTCTGTACTCAATTTTGGGACAACCCAGCAAACAGAGGTGGAGATATTTCAGTGGGTTTGTGAAGATTTTGACCCTCTGCTTGAGCTCGTGGAAACATCAAGGGATCCCTGACAGACCAGCCTGTCCATCAGCTGGTGGAGGGTGAGGAGGAGTTCACCAAAACCAATAGGATTCATCCTCTGAGGAACACGAATGTCCATGCAAAATGTCATGGAAATCCACACAATAACTGTCAAGATATTTACGTCAGAGCCACGTCACCGATGAGCAGCGCGTCAGGGGATGATGGGAAGCTGCGATCCAGGTCAGAAAAGGGTGCAAGTTTTAAGTTTCATCAGTTCCACACCCAACACTCACATTTAATTATAGGGCAAATCTACAGCATCTCAATTAATGAAGTGTGACGTTGTTCTCTACTGTAGCTCCACTTTGTGATTGAGGTTGATAAGATTGGTGCATTTTTGAAAAAAAAAAAAAAAGGGAAAATCTTGCCTATAGTGCAGCTTTTAAAAAACGTATTTTCTTTCCTCTAATTATCCCTAAGTGACCTGTTTCTCCTTCAGCTCACTTCACGACGTCCGCTCTCTCTCTGTTGGCTGTCAGCTCTTCCTCTGTCATGGACTCCTCTGTCCTGCTTCATGGGAAAAGCTGTGAGCAAACCGCCGAGTGACAACCAGGACGCCTGTGACCGCTCAACCTTCGGCGCTAATGCTGAAGGTAGCGCACAGCTGATGAACACTCCGTCCGCGTGGATCCATCGCCGCTCTCATTACCGTCCACGCTTCATCGACGATCCTCTCTGGCCTAGATAATTTCACTCTCCAGCCGTCTGCTTCCCTGTCTTCCAGGTATCTGTTAAATGGATAATGTCTCTCGCGATCTCCATTCCTTCTTCCTTTTCACTTAATGCAAATCCCTACTCTCAGCACTTTTTTGTCCCACCGTTTCTTTGTCCTACTTTAATCTAATTCCACTTTGTTCTGAAGGAGGGGGGAAAAGGAGTTAAGCAATATGGAGAGCAAAGAGGTGGAAACTGAAAGAAGAATGAGTCGGGCCAACGGGGGTCAAGGATGGCATGAAGCCTCACATTAAGAGTCTGAGGATTGGGTTCTTCACTTCTTCGCAGATGAGATATACACCGTTTATATTTAACAAATATCATGTGAGATGCTGAAAGAGGGTTTTATCTTCTCAGTTCCGCTGACCCAATCGCTGTCAATACTTCCTTTAAATATACACTTACGTGATGCTCTGTGCATCATAATTATAGTCGGCCTTTACTGCCAAAAGCTTATCACTAAGATCATTTAATGCCATACAATGTGACGCTGGCCATAAACTGATTAAGCAATGGCACCGAAGCTGAGTGTGTGAAATGAGTACATGTTGGTTTTAAAGCTCAGTTGTTGGAGCAGAGCAGTAACACAGCCGGGGCTGGGGATTAGTCTCGAACAGAGATACTAAAACATGTATGTATTCTTGAATCTTCAAGGTACTTAAGATAAAGGCATCCACTAAATGCCATGAAATGTTCTATATATATACTCTATGTATATTTCACTGATTTGTTCTACATATTTTATTGAGAATTTTAAAACAGCGTGTTCCCGTTTGATTGACTTTCAAACCAGTCAGGACATAGAACTAACACACCGACATTTTATCACCTTTTAAGATGATAAACAGTTGCCTATTTAGCCATCCAGGAGACACAGAGCACCATTACTGTCCATTCAGAGTCGTGTTTGTGTCCAACTGATGAATATAAGTCTATATTCACTCTCTTTTTGATGACATATCTGGCTCATTAGCTGCTAAACACTTTGCTAGCTTTGCTGTCTGCTGTTTGGTGCAGCATAAAGAGGGTTTTTGCACACATCACAGCAATCTGCACGCTGTGAGCTTGCACATGTTTAAAGGACACGCTCTCTCTTACCTTTGCTTTTAACTCTTACGTTAGTGCTAGTTTTTGATATTTGGTTTTTGTACCTTTCTTTGTACGGTGAGGTTCACACACGTACTGCTGCCGTGACATGAGTTTTTCTCCCCAGGGATAAATAAATGATCTGTCTGTCTTTCTGTCTATTTTTATATCTTTTTCACCTGCTGCGATTGAATCAGTGCCATGAGAGCAGTGAGACTGAACCGAAACAATGAGCTGATAGAGTCTAAAGAGCACAGCATCACTTTCACATACAAGTAATCACTGATCCATCGTTGATAAATTATATTGACAGCCGCTTTCAGAATCTCTGACATTCACTGCGCTGTTGTTACAGTTGGTTCATTTTACAAACAACATATCGTCCCTTATTTATGACATTTCAGGAGTCAAGATGTGGTCTGTCAGGCATTTTCACTGGATTTTCCAGTTTCCATAGGTGGGCTGGACGAGGTGCTCTAAGACCCACCGCTCCAGACACAAAGACACAACGTCTCCAGACAGCTTTCATTAATCTCATCACAGTTTTTTCCATCAAGCTCTAATCACAAACATATCGTATTGTACACTGTCGAGCGGGATGGATACCAGCAGGAGGAGAACCAGCAACCTGTTTCATGGTTTTATGGACTATTTTATCACACATCAAAAACAAATATCAGCAACACTTAATATAATAACAGTAGATTAGAAACATTGCTGCGCTCATCCTCTGCATAATCTCTCTCTCTCTCCCTCCCTCTCTCCCTCTCTCTCTCTGAGCGCTCTCCTCCCGTTTTGCTTTTGAAGGGTAACCTCTGTGGAATGTGCTTCGTTAATCTCTCTTGACATTTCCCTGTCTTCCTTTGCTGCGTACGTCTCCTCTCTTGTTCAGTCGGTTAAACCAGAGGAGTCAGGCCAAGCCAAACATTTGAATGTTGAAATCTGTCTCTCTCGCGGACGAACAGAGCCAAAAAGGGCACAAATTCCTCATGTGCATTTGTTTGGATGCGTGTTTTGATGCCAGATACTGAGCAGATGTCTCTTGAAGAGACTGAATCATCTGATGCTGCTGCTGCTGCTGCTGCTGCTGCAGAGCAATGCACCTCTTAAGTAGTTTTGTTTCTGCTGGATCTTGATGTTGGAGGACTGCTGAATACATTAAGTCACTGAAGCGAGTCTACAACCGTGAGCTATGGCAGCAGCAGACGTGTTAACTAGAGAGTGGGGCCCACGCGGCCGCCTCTCCGGCTGAGCACAACACCAATTGGTGGTAACATATTCCCCCGGCTCATACTTTGTTAATGCTGCACGGTGCTCTTTTACACAGCACCCCAGTTGCACCCCTCCACACTGAACAAGCGTGTCAGTCATTGGTGAAACTATAAGCTCGTGTTACCGCGTGTGTCAGACTGTAGCTACATGCAGATCCAACAAGTAGCAGGTTGCAGTTAAAAGTGACTTCTTGGAGTCAGACCTGCTCCGGAGGCAAAATGTTTTAGTTGAACCTCAAAGGCCGGAGCCAAACGACCACAGGATATTTCTCATGAATCATCCTTGTATTACTTGCGCCATCAACAAGACGTATCTGTTCCCTTTAGGTGCTGTTTGTCAGCAGATGGCGACTCGAGTGAAGGTATATCGCAAGGAAATCTGTTTCAGAAGATTGTAACATCTGTGCATCTCAACTGACTGAACAACACCAGGAAAAAACATCTCAAAGGCTCATCTCGCTCTGTGCTTATATTCTCTGAAAGCTTACTCACAGTTTAATTTAAGAAGATCATTTTCCACAAAGACGCAAAATCAAAAAAACTGAAGTCCGATGAAACAGAAAGGGCACAAGAGAGGATTATTTTTAAAGGGTCGCTCAAGATTAGTGTTGCGTACCACACAGGCCATAAAAATGGTTGTAAAACGTCTTCGATTTCTCTGGAGCAAGCTTTTTAACATCTGAAAAATAACCCCGACGGTGTCATCGGGTTATCTCGGCTTGGGTTTACCGCAGAATATTTTTAACAGTCCTGCGTCCTCAGGCTCATGGAGGAGCAATACCAAATTGCTGGAATGCACCTTTAATCCTGGCTGTCTTGGTACAAACAATTTAGCCAAAAGCTGGTTGGATTTGCAGATTTTTATTATGGTATTTAATTAAAAATTTAATAATGAATTTCGGAGCCGGAGACTGTGGGCCTCGCCTCCTCCGACTCAGATTGAACTCAGCCAATCAGATTACTCCTGCTTTAAGACCAGCTTTGCTTCTGAGTGATGTTTCTAGTAACTAAAACTTCAATCCGCTCCAATTTCTACGCGTATTTGCCAGCGCTGTTCAACGGAGGATCCCTCAATGCCTCAAAAGCACCTTTATCCCTCTTTAAAAGCAACTCATTCCATTATTGTGCCCCACGATCACACGTGGCCAAGCTGCTGCTACTGTACTTAAACCACATGATGGTGTGACTGAGATGTGTTTTTTGAATTTGCATAATATTGAAATACTGGGAAATATTGGCAGTGGAGAATAAAAAGAAGATTAATATTCAATCTATTTATAAACCTGAATGTGTGGATGAGTATCAATGGTATTATTGGCTCTTGGCTGGCATCCATGTTGGGGGCAGAGCGTGACTGATGGAGTTTCACCATTTTACGATGAGGATGCAGAGAGATGCTGTCGGCAGAATCGGAGTACACTTAAGCCTCTGCCCTCCCTATCGCTTAATCATTTGCCAGTCTGATTTGACAGTCTTGATGATCTGACTTACAGCTGCATCATGTACTGAACAGAGCATCACCTCTTGTAGGAGGAGAAGGTAAGGGGATCAAGCCAGAGGAAGATTAAATAGCAGCTTGACATGCAGATTAGTGATGGTTGTTGTAAAACCAACGTCAGGGGGCAGATATTCCAGCGATTCCAGTAACTGTCGTGGTTGCAATTCAAAAATGAAAGTGTGGTTTGATTATTGTTTTAAAGCATAATTAAAAAATCAGGTCATCTCAAAACTTAGACCCAATTAGGAACATTTTTACTGATTAGACTGAAAGAAAAACAGCAGATCGATTTTCCCAGAAAGCAGATTATTGCTGGATTTTCTTCTCTTCTAATTCTGTGAGAGCTCCCAGTTTTAAGAACACTGACCAGGAATGAAGCAGCAGAGATGTTTGCATATTTGGATGACCTACTTTTTGTTTTTGGCTGCTGAGCTTCAGCGAGTAAAAGGGGAAAAAGGGAATATTTTTAATATTCTAAATATTTTAGAGGATTTCTTTTCTCATGAACCTCTATGAGAGCTTATTAAAAGGTGTTTAAGCTTCAGAAGACAATGGTATAACATTCCCATACAGCTCGTTTATCCTGTCCTGTGAGGATTCAACTGTTTTTGATGTAATTGATCCGTCTTATTAAATTTGTGGTTTGGCTTATGATCATAATTGCTTTCTAAAAATTAATTACAGATAGCGAACAGAAAGCTGCAGTCATTGGTCAAATCTGTCATCTCAGACTTTATTTTTTAAGGATTTATTGGATTGAGGTGACAAAATGTGAAGATGTCAGACAAACAAGCTCATATCATAATTGCTGTTTGGTTTGGTCAGAGAAATAGAGCTGAAGCATTTACGCAAATGATCAATTGACTGAAAGTTAATCACCAATTATTTTGAGAATCAACCTGAAGTCATTTTTCAAGGACCAGTGTGCAGGATTTAGGGGGATCTGTTGGCTCATAATTATGTTTCAATTATTGTATAGTCACCTGAAAACAAGCACATGAAAACAACAATCATGATCTCACTTAGAAACTCTGTGTAACTACCTTTAAAGCTTGAACCCCTTACCATTCCAACAGTCCCCCCGTGGGCCACAGGAAAATGTATTACTTTTTTTTTTTTAACCGTCTGTTGACAAAAATGCTACGTTCATGTTTATACTTATATTACACACAGTTAGCAAGCACACCGCTAGAAAGCTAAGATTCTCGTAAATTAATTGATGTAAACCATTTCAACATGAAATCAAAATAGGAGGCACAATTAATCACAACAGCAGAGAAATAACCATTTTTAAAATTGACGCAACATAGAGGCAACTCACCGACTGCATCTGTCAGTGGTCCACAGATCGATAACCCCTATCCTTGTTACAACTTCCGGAAACTACACAGACAGGCGCCATCGTGTCTTCAGTTACTCTGCTAGATCATAACTGATTTTAATGAGACACAAATAAGACAGAAGTGCCAATAAACAGTATTTGACGATACTGACCAATAATATTACAGCCATCTTGGGTTTTGAGGTCAGGGTTGGTGAGCTTCTTCCAATTTTAGGATTTGGAAATCCGACTTCCAGGGGTGTTAAAATTGAAACTTAAGACTGAGAACTGGGAAATCCCGCACCATCAGAACAAACTCCTCCATCTGTCATGTTGCACCACCACTTTTGTACAGTAGCCCACAACGGACAAACCGATCGCTGGTTCTAAAGAGGACCTTTCACTTTTTTCATGAGTTTTGCAGCCACTGCAGCTTCTGCTACATGCTTGGAAGAGGAGGATGAGGTGAAGGGTGTTCAGTTGGTTGCAATCTGCAACCTCACCACTAGATGCCACTAAATCCTACACAGTGGTCCTTCAAGGAAAGATGCTCAAAAACTGGCCACTTTGAGCTCCATAAATGTGTCTATTTGCTGTTTCTTTTAGCTTTCTATGGTAGAAACTGTGGATTTTGGGCAGCTAGATTTTAAAGACCTCACCACATCAAACTGTCTGTTATTGCTGTTTTGATCGGAGATTCTGTCTCTAGATGATATTTTTTTCAGAAACTCATATATTTAGTGATAATTTTGGGTTTATTTTGTTGTTGAAGGAGCGACACAATCCAAACTGTACACGATACCATGCTATTCTGTTTCATCTTGACCTCTCAGGCATGCATTGAGCTCTGCAGAGACCTTTCTACAGAGAAAAAGGTCACTAACAGTGTTTCTCCCACTCAGTCATGTTGATAAACCTTTAAAGGTGCCGACGTTCCTGCGTTATTTAGTCTGCATGCATGCTGTAACGGTCATGCATTTAGCCTGTTGTGGATGAGGACTGAGGGATTAGACAGACAAGCCTGTGGAGGGAATGTGAGGGGACGGGACGGCTGTATATAACACTGGGTTATAGAGATGATGATAAGAATTATGACTTGTTTGGATTCCACCGGTGATGTCTCTCTCCCCCACTTCCCCTCTCCTCTCTGCCACATGTGAGGATGAAGATTTATGGACGAACACGGCAGGAGAAAGGGAAAGATTTGGTAATAGGGTTGGAAGAGGAATAAAAAGGGTGCGAAACTAAGATTAGATTTTATGGCACTGCTGTAAACTTTCCTGAAGATTTGAATGAATCGTTATTATGTGAATAAAGCAGCCTCGACGTAAGAAAACAATCGCTAAATGCAACTCTAATTTAGGGATGAGGAATCTGTGGTTTTTGGTGAACAAAGGCAGCTTTAAATACCGTATTAAGCTGTCATCCACTTCAGCTTTCCATTCATTTCCTTTTGTCTTCCAGCTCGCATCAACACAGCCTGCGCTCCAAATAGGCCAAGGCCTCTCCCAAATCACAGAGGAAGCTGGTAGAATGAGGGATAAATTCTTGGTGTGTTTCCACTGCACAACACACTGTTTGGGTTGTGTTTAGAGGATCTTTGTTAATGATATATCAGAGCTCAGTTAACTTTTCACACTCTCTTTGTGGGAGCTCATGGCGCAGTCGCTTGACTCTGCATCTGTCTGAAATCCATCAAGCAGCGGGCGCATACCTGCGAGAACTTGATGATGGCCTTGGTATGAGGTAATGCTACACTGGACCAGTTGTGAGACATGCCATCTGGGGGTTTGAAGGGTGGGAGGTGACAGGATGTTACCCTCTTTCCAGCCTGCAGCCAATTGGGTGATGGGAAGTTTAACCTTCCACTAAACAACTGTTACTCTCAAAACAACAAGACGGACTCATAGATGCCGGCTGAGGGTCGGTTTCACAGTCTTAATCTAAATGTGTTTATAGTCTTAAAGATAGAAACCAATTGTCAGACTTCAGATAGACTCGTGCCATGAATTATGTGTAAACTGAGGCTTTTTTCAACGTGAAAAACATGGCTGCAGAAAATGTTTGATTTCAAAGCTACAAAGAAATCAAAGATTTGAACAATACCAAAAAGCTTCCTTATCGCATAAATGCTGTGGTTTCAGGAGTCAGCACCTCTGTCTCGGCTTCTTTAATAAATGAAAATGAGTGATGATCCTCACTGCAGCCTCTCAAACGTAACAACATCGTTAGAAAACCACAAATTATGCCCCATGTTTTCCTCTTTTTGCTGATTCTTACCATGGAAACAGAGGTCCTAGATGGCCAGGTAAGAGGGTGGGGCTCCTTATTTTTGTGAAAGTGTCTAACTTTTATAAGACTAAGAGCAAAATTAAGCCTGGCCTATCACTACAGACCCGATAGGTAAGAATACAGGAACATGAAACAGCAGTGAGGATAGTTGTTTTGCTGTTTACCGTCCTGAGTGATTCTCCTGACTTAACAGAAGTCCTGCGACACGAAGAGGACACAGCAGCTCAGCTCTGCTCTGTTCTTCTGCACATTTTCCCACTAAAATGTTCAGAAATCAAACATTTTCTGCTGGATTGAACGGAGCTGAGCAGCGTGAAGTGGTGCCTCAGTCAGTCGTGCGTTCTGTTTTGAAAAAGGTCTTAATTTACCCATAATTCATAGCAAATTACATAAGATAGTCAAGAATAAACAGCTTTGCGCAGCAGATGAATTTAGTCATCTGTCTGATTTTTCTATGAGTCTGTCTTCATGAAACTGGCCCCTGTTCAGCCCCGTTATAGGAGGGGGGTGGGGGGGTTGTTTGGGTAGGAATGCCGGCCTCTGGCAGTAATACTGGTAATTAAAAATTGGGTTGTTATTTCTGCAGTGAAGCAGCGCCAGCGAAGCGCCACCCTGGCACCCCGCAACTATCAGCATCAACAGTGGTGCACGAGGTCTAATTATTCCGTGACTGCTCAGACTAAAGAGCCCACTGGTTCATCACACTGAACGAGTCAACCACCCAACAGTGACCGTGCTGAAAAAATGGGTCAGCCGGGGGCTAACTAAGTGGACACACCCCTGCATTCCCGTAGGCGTCTTTCCCTTCATGGATCCGCAACGCCGCAGTCGCTGCTCCTGCTTTTGAGGACTATTCTTGTGGCTGTTTATTGGGATGCGTGCTGCACCCAGATCCCGACGGCTTCTTGAGTCCTGGGACGGCCTTAACCGCGGCGAGCAAGACGCCGCAGGGGGAGTCACATGAGCTGTGACCAGCTGATCGACAGGGGCAGAGGGGCTCCAGAGCTGAGACAGTGCGATGAAGTTCAAGAGAGGGCCAACCATTTGGGAAGGGTGGAAACACAAGAGCAACAAGAGCCCAGGAGAAGGTAGTAATGTGGTGTTGGGAACACGATACGTGTGATGTCAGGTCGCTGGATTGGTGGCACATTGGTGAGATATAATGAAATGTAGGGATGGAATTACTGCTTGATGGAGAATCAAAAGGGAAAGGGTATAAACTGCTCCAGAGGGGAAAGATTTCATGAATCTATTTCATCACACGTCAACACCGACACGGGAGTCCAAATGAACTTTTAAGGATCTGAGAAAGACGCCTTTTGTTGTAAGCGAGAGAGAGTCTGAAATAACTCTGCAAGCAAAGGAGACCGGTGAGTTTTTATCAACCCACGACACAGAGGGCGATACCCCGACTGGACTCCTAACGAAAAAAAGGAGTTCTGACTTTTTCACACAATAAGAGCGACACGGTGAGCTCCCTGCAGATTGTTGAGGGGAGATGGATGCCAGCGGAGGAGACAGCCCAACAGAATGAGGGAGGCAATCAGGGTCAGGTAGATTAGGTGTCTGAGGTGCGGAGATATGACGTAAGGTAGTTACACCTGACCAGGCAAAGGCCCCTCTAACAAATCACCCCGCTCATCTCTCCACATTTATCTGTTACCTCCTTCTTTCCTCCCGTCCCTCCTCTCCTCACGCATGTGTTCGTTTCTCAGGTTTCAAGCAAACGGCTGATTTACGGGGCTTTGAGGTCACCGCTGACAAAGACGGCGGGGCGTATTTCAGTCACCACGACGGATAAAAACATTACGACATTACAGCCTGGGCGGTTAATGTCACATTAAAGTGTTGAATCAAAGCTCGGTTAATGTTTCACTGTGAAGGTTATTAAATGTGAGTCCACATATATGGTTAAGTTATGCTGCCGGAATCTCACATGTGCCGTTCGTGGTGATTGATGGATCACAGCGTTTGCTTTCTTCTGCAAGCTTTATTTTCCATTTCGTTAAGTTTTTGAACTGTTTCATCGCTTTAGGTGGACGAAAAACAGGAGCACAGCGGCAGCTGGGTTCACTGGGTTCATCCTCCATCACTCACTCACTCATCACAGTTTGTATGTTTTGGATAACACAAAGAAAAAGTCTCTAAAACATAATCAGAGAAATAATACATTTAGATGAATTCCTTCAGTTAAAACATGAGGCGTTATTGTTAGTGTGCAAATCTCCATCGCTGCTTTCCTCAGCTCAATGAACCTCGAGGACCCCACACACACACACACACACACACACACATTTGCACCTATAAGAGCCTAAAAGATTGCTTTTGTGTCATATTACTTTTGATGATCAACATTTAATCAATCAAATCAAAGTACTAAACCAATAAGAAAACCAAACACACTCTTGAAATACTCTAAAATTGACATGCTGGTCCCTCTTTTTCATCCTTTTCAGTTGTTTCCTCGTTTGTTAAAATAAATCAGGTTGAGATTTTGTTCCCACTCATGTGATCCTCCTGTAGCTCCAGACCACTGTCAGCAAAACAGAGAGCAACAACCAACTGAAGGTGAATTTATGAAGGCATGAGCTTGTAACTGACTGCTGAAAGCTAAAACTCATGCCGCAGATTACAGAGCAGCATTCGTGTTTAACAGCTGCGATCCACAAGCCAAACAATGAAGTGCATTTAAGAGACATTTTGACTGCGTTAGAGGAAACCATCAGGGAAAGAGAGATCACTCCTGACGTGGTTTGCCTGAAGAATCCTGATATTGTGTTAGTGTTGCTCTGTCATGAGTGGACGAATAAGATGAACTACTAATGATGCAGTTTCAGTCTCGTCCAAAATTCAAGCATTTTTTATCAAGAATTGTTTAAAATTATGAGTTAAAATTCAGTTTTTTCACTCATCCTAACATTCGGCTGCACCGTCAGCCTCCACTTTTGCTCTCGATCGGTGGGTTTTCGTCACGCTCCTGCAGGTCGGACCCCCTTACCTGGCTTCTGGGGCTCAGGCATGTCTTTGTCTGTTTATAGTGATTCCTCTGAAAGCGTCTTCCTCCCTCCTTGTCTGCGGATCTGCCTGCGCTTCCTCCTTCATCCCTTTTTATCATCTCAACAGCCCCCAAACACACACACACACACAAACACGCACACACACACACACACTCACTACCCCTGCCAGTCACTTCATCCTCCCCCCAACAAGTGGAACAAGGCAGGAAGAGAGTGACAGAATAGCTGTCACTTGAAACCTTGGCAGGAGCTGCTCGGCTTTGAGGAGGAGAAGGAAGACACCGTGAGGGGTAAAAGTGGTTCAGAGCCATAAAGAAAAGGTCCAGCCCTTGGGAAAACCTGCCAGCTGATTAACTCATTAGGCCCTGGAGCCAGAACAGGAACTGACTGATGCTCATCAGCGCTGTCAGTCTCAAAGTGCTCAGACCTGTTTCACCACGTGGACATTGTAAGTAATATTATTATAAGGAAGTGTGTGGAAGGAGTTTCCATGCAGCATCTTTACATTTCATCCTTTTCTTGCAGGGAGCTTGAATAGATGCACCAAAATAGTTACGACAAAAACATCCAACGGGATCCGTTATGCCGACGACAACAGACTCTCTGCATCAGCGCTTCATTTTCCGGCTTTATTTTCTCATCTTTTCACTTCTCTGCATTAAATAAAACACAAAAGTGTGACACAAGTTTAATATAATGCATGTTAAGAACAACCCAGCTCACTCATTGTTAATTCCACTGCTTACGTGTGACGTAAAACACATCAATATATTGCTTTTTGAGAGGTCAAACATAAGACTCAACCTCCGGGATGAGAATGAGAGCAAAGCAGCAGCAGCCGTGTGTTCCTACAGGCTCTGACAATCCCATTTGTTCTCCAGTAGCCGTAGCTGTCAACAGGGTGTATTTTATTGGACCGGGCGACCTCGGCGGAGATGTGAGGAACAAGGTCAAAGGCAGCAGGAGGAGGTCACTGACCTTACGAGTTGCTGGAGAGGTATAAACTTCCCAACCCATCACAGACGTGACTACAGACACAGGTGCATGCTAAGACTTCGCCGTATATATTGTGGGTAAATACACAGAATATTAACTACACAGTGAAGACACACATGCGAGCGGTAGCAGCACACCTTCGGCCTGTATCCTCCTCCTCCTCTGTCTCCGAATGCCAGTGCAGACCAGAGATGGGTATCATAAACATCAGTGTTAAATTATGCATTCAAGCCGCCGCTCGCTCTCCATTCATCCGTCTGTGTGCAGTCGTCCCGCTTTTTCTTTCATCCTGCGCTCGTTTTCTTGCTGCCCAAATTGCCCGGGCTGCCGTAACCTTGGCTATAACAATAAACATTCTTTGAGACTTTAATTTGGGGGGAGAACTTAAGTCAGAAAGAGAGGCAGACGTTGAAGAACAGCTATTTAAGGCAAGTGCAACTTGAGATTCAGATGTTCAAGGAGAACAAAATACCCTCGAGGAAGATTATGGAGGGCTGTTTGAATGGGATATAAAAGGTCCTTCAGTCTACTGTATATTCTAACTTTACATTACTTGACTTTTAAGAAGAAATATATCTAATCAGTCTTTTTGATGCATTCGCAGCTCATCAGTGACAATTTATGCTGTGACTACACGCTCTGAATAGGTCGAAATTATTCAGATATTGTGGCTTTAAAGTGGATATAGGAGACTAACTATAGGTGTCCTACATGATCCAGTGATCCGCTGTCGAGGATGACACCAGAGTTATTTAATGCTTGCATTAGTTAAGCCTCACTGAAGTACACGTTAAGCCAACTGAAGCAGGTCCTCTCACCTTCAGAGCGGCTTTCCCATGACTGATGCACCCGTTCAGAGATTAAAGCTGTCAGTAGGAAGTATTAAGTGGCCAAATTCTACGTTTTAAAATAGTGTTTTTAAGGTAAAAGTAAGTTCAGAATTTAACTGATTTTTTATGGATTATGGCAGCAAAAACAAAGGGGAAACGTATCAAAACAGTGCTTCAATTCTAGATTCACAAAAGACAAAAAGAAAGACGTAAAACAGAGACACCAAAGGAAAGTAATAAATAAAGATAAATTAATGACAAAGGAGGAGTTTGGAGTGAGGAACGGCCAAAAGACCCTGATCACAGGAAAATGAGAGTCCTGATGCTGATAAATTACACTATTATAGCACAGACTGAAGGTGATCACAAGCATCTTCAGCCGGTTTCCGCTTTGTGGACCACGAGTTAAACGACGCAGGCAGCACAAACGAGCATCCACATCCTGAGCTCAGTAACGCTCCTCAGCTGGGAAAACACTTCACATGATTTTGCTTTGAGGGTTAAAAGAGGTGCATAATTAAGTATCATCTGCACAGTATTGATCAGCGAGACCTTTCAGACTCTGTATCATGTGACCAGGTGACCAGCAGCCTTCGTAAGCTGCATCGACTATAAAGCTCATTCCACTCCTGCCTGAGTGTAAATGTATTTTTTCTGCTCCCTTATCTCCTGAAGTGATATTTGACATATATCATAAGATCTGGTTACTGAGAGGGCTTAGAAATGTGCATATTCATATAAAACGCTATCATTCAGACATTTCAGACGGACGACTGTCGGTTAAACAGGAGCTAAAATGTTCCTTCAGTGTGTTTAGTTTGTCCCTCAGACTGTAACTGAGGTCATTATGGTCCAAGAAAATAAGATAAAACGGGATATAAGACAGCTCTGCTTCAGTTTTAATGAAGCTTGAGGGGATGAGCCATTTTAGTGTAAAATATTTAAAACTATTTCCTGTTAATCGCTGTCATTGCTCGACTCCTCTGATCAACACTCCGGTGGCCGCCAGTGACTCGGACTGTCGTGCCATTAAAACTTCAAATGCCGCTCACGTTACACGTGGTGGAGACGTGCAGATACTCTGGGATTTGGCTTGACGGCGAAGATCCATATTCAACATCTGACTGAGAAATTAAGAATCAAACCAGGCCTCTTAATTAAAGGATGTCTGTCTTCTTCCAACCGAAAACCTAAAAATCATTATTATTGGTATTATTATTACCTTCGATACACACTAATGAAGGCAGATCTGGTTTCTGCTGTGCAGCTTTTAGATGAAGATTAAATAAATAAAATGTGTAACAGAGGCCCTCTGACTGCTCCCTGCAGGTTTAGGAGAAAAGGACTTTTTGGAGATTAACCCCAAACTGCGGCAGCGTCTTATTTAAACCTCAGGACGTGTTTCAAAACAACTTTCTTTCTCATTTTTCACAATGCTCCATTTTTAACAGCACGCGGGCAGACAGGACATGACAGCGTCTTCATTCAAAACGAGCGTCCCGCTGCCGTTTCACATAAATAAACATGCTTTTCATATTTGACTAAGAATAGTAAGGTGACACCGTTGTTTAAGGCGATGACAGAGAGTAATGGGCTGTCCCAGTAAGGGGGAAGAGGCTGTATAAGCCTGCATAGTTTCAAAGGCAGAGCCGGAGGGAATCACATGCCTCAGTCACCATATGCTCCATACAGAGCACCCCCACCTTCCAACTGAGCCCAAAGAGAGGCAGACTGTTTCCATACAGACAGCAACATGACGACAACGACGGAGCAAAAGCTCATAAAAACTGTTCTCATCACAAAGGCCGACCGCCCAACTGTGATTTAATGTGTAAAATCAGAGGAAATCTGGTGTTTTCGCTTCATATCAGCTGTTTTTCACTGTTGTTGATCGAGTCTGGAGAGGAGATGGAGCTTGCGTGACGGAGCAAATTGTTTTATTTCATGTAGTTTAAGGCAGATCTGTCGAGCAAGACCTTACGGATGTGCAAAGGCGTTTTTTTTTTTTTCTGGAGGAATTAAGAGAAAAAATCCTCTTAGTGGTTTGTATAAAGTGTAGTTGCTCCCACACAATGAAAAGCTGATTTAAACACCCAGAGCACGTTTTAATCTGCAGGTCGTCGGGGTCCTCGTGGAGCAGGTCTCCCATTCGCTTGACTCTCCGCTCGTTTTTGACCTGAGCCCCTAAGACGAGATGAAAACGAGCCGGACGTCCAGAAGGAAGTTTTGACTTCTTGGTATTCAGAACTTCACAGGATTAAAACCGGATTCGAAGCTCCTCTTCAGCACTTCGATGCGTAAATGTTGAAGTTTAAAGTGATGGATGTTTTTCACTTGTATCCACAGAGGTTTTTTTCTTGCATGTCAGCACAACTCCTCAGCCAGAAATAGGCACTGGGAAACAAATCACATCAATCACATTTCGCAGAAACCTGCTGCTGCTCCTCGTCTCATCCTGCTGTGATACTTTCAAGTTTTGGCCTCCTCTGACCCCAGTCAGTGAGGTCGCACGCATTCTGCCCCTTAGTTGACCGTTGGACTATTAAACAGGGCTTTGGCAACTGCAAACCTAGTTAAATTAGCCACTGGAGCCGGGATCCAGTGCACAAAAACCCGGAGAAGTGAAACAGTGATCCATAAATTCTGGTCTGGAGTTGCCACATACTGGAGCTTGTGCTCGCTGAACCCATTGATCTACAGGAACGCTGCACAGAAAGCAAGCCTGAGCCGCTGCCATGTAACAAGGAGAGAACTTATCTGTGCAGCCCAGAGCTGGGGCTCAATTGAATGCTCAATGCCCACTCTGGCAGTGTTTAACACACCGGCTTCCAGTTCCTAATGATTCATTCAGAGATGTCAAAGAAGTTCCACAAAATAAGTGTGTTTTCAAATCTTTTCCTCCGCCGACAAACAGCTAATCAATATCATCAAAATAATTGTATATTGGCTGCATTCAGGGCCCGTTTGCATATAATTTTACAGGCATCCCAAACACATGTGGGTGCGTGTGCTGAACAACCCTGCACGCTTTTGGAGGCAAAGGATCACACAGCCGCTGCGGCCCTCTCCTCCAGTTTTGCAGCCTTTAAGTAAGAAAGTGTTTTTTGCTCTCACAGTTTCCCACAGATAACAAACCCAATCTGAGCCGGAGCATCACATCTGACCACAAGAGGTTCTTCATGTGGTTTGAGACCAATTCTGATGTCAGGTGTGAAGGGCAGTCCGTCCCAGCTGGATGAAGACACAATGTGAATATCAGATTCTGATGCGGGTCGTGAGATCGGTGCAGCTGCAGTTTTCTGTGATTCAGCCCAGATTTGCTCCTTTAAAGGACGTTGAGGTAAATAAAACTGAGGGAGAACGCTGACTAAAGAGTTTTGAAGCATGAACCGCCCGCTTCATCACAGGACATAACCATTTATTATTCAGCTGGTAAAATGGCACTTTTAGAGGCTTTTGGAAAGGGGTGGGGGTGAGAGGAAGGTTGAGGGTCTTTCCTGGTCTGTTAGCGGCCTCTGCTGGTCCACGATGTGTCAGTGCATCCAGAATCAAGCAGTGATTAATATTCACAGCAGGTCCTGGATATATTCAGCTCAGGGTACAGCACGCTTTTTATAATATCAAAGAGAGTGAAATGGTGTGTGTTTGGGCTGACAGATATTAAACCGCTGATGTTAAATATTCATCCTCTGCATATTTTACAGTAGGTAATTCTCTAAATATAAAGGCACACTCAGCTGTCCAAAAACAAAGATATGATTGAAAAGATTCGACTTGCCTTTTGGGTAAATTATTCATCCTGTCACAACCGTCTGTGCTGAAATATAGAGCAGCACTAAGCTGAAATTTAGACAACCCAAAATAGAAGTCAAACCCTCTTTAATTTGCCAAGAATAAGAAATTGCACAAGAAATTGCTGCTGACACGTTACAAGACAGCAACACACACAGACGCAGGCCCGGTTCATTAGCTGCATTCTGCCAACAGACAGGAAAACTACTGTAAATACCCCGATTCTAAAAATATGAATTCAAAGACCAAATACTGTTTCTGTGCAGCAGCTCTGGCACAGCAAATGACAACATTTACGCATTCAGAAACAGACCGAAGTCAAAAGTAAAGAAAGTTAATATTGAGGTATGCATAAATAACCTGCATGTAAGTAGGTCAGTACGTATCTTAAACTGCTCAGCATACACAAATTAACTCTCTCTCTCTCTCTCTCTTTCTCTCCCTCTGTGTGTGTGTGTGTGTGTGTGTGTGTGTGTGTGTGTGTGTGTGTGTGTGTGTTTTGAAGCCTAAAACAATCATGTTTGTTGAAACTCAAAACATTGTGATGCATTTCTAAAGCAGTTAGGCATAATTTTTAAGGGAAATTCAGACTTCGCCTACAAAAACTAAAAAGGGGCATTTAAAAACTCTGCTTTATAGAAAAGAAAAAAAGTCAAAGAAAAAAAGAACAAGCACGGCTTACATGTCCTTTTTGCATGTATTTTATAGACTTTTGTTATGAAAAAAAAAAAAACTCCGGAAGTTCAAATGTTGTTTCAGTAAGCTTGACTTCGTCTTCCGGTGCCCGTTTCTGTCAAAATGGCTCGTCTACTACAGTTTAAAATTGCGGTTGTTTCGGCCGTTTTATTTGTCGTATGCACGAATTTTGTATGTTGTAACAACGGCAGAAGGGTAAGGAAGAACTTATTTGGATTTAATCCCAGCATTTGTCGGTGGTTAAGAGGAAGATGCACCTGTTAGCATTTAAATTAGCATTAGCTATGACCCTATGAAGGCTAACGTTAGATTTTTTGTGTGTGTTATCAGGTTGGAGATGCAATGGACACTGAATTTAGTGGTTTCTCCGTGCCTCTTGAGCACTCATTTGAAGTCGGTGAGAAAGTGTTATCATGATTATATTATTATTAGATTGTATAACACGTTATTGCCCATGCTGTTAAGCTAGCGGAGCAGCCTTTAGCTCTGAACGATAACGCCATGTCCGAATGGAGAAGCCTACGCACCAAACTTCATTCAAAAATCTGCCACTTAAAATTTTTCCTCATATTTCGGTAAATTTACTCACCTGGCTCAACAGAAGTGGTGATCCTCAGAACTGCCAACGTGTTCTACGAAATTCGGCTGGCTGAGTAATCAGCAACAACGTTTTATTCACATATTGACATTTTCAGTTTGCTTCCCAGTCATTCATTCGTGCTTCATGTTGTGTTCTCACTGTCTGTTGTCCTTCTTGGCCCAGATGATGTAGCAAAGTTTCGGGTACGTGGAGCCCTGGTATTGAAAGCTGGAAGGGAGCCCGGCATCTCACTGACCCAGAACCAGCTGTCAGAGGAAGACAGAACCAAACTGAAGGTGACATATTTTAATATTAATAAGCTTACTGTCCAAAAAGAGATTCATAAAGCCACACAGAGATGGTGTGTTTCCCTTTTTTCAGCATCATAAGCCATGTTTGGACATGTGCTCATTGACAGAGGTCAAAAAGGCTGCTTGTAATGACTGCTGGTACTAAAAAATCCTTGATCACAGAGCCAGAGGTCGTTAAAAGGATTTGAGTGTGATCACCACTGAACCTGCATGTCTATCATGTTTGTTTTGAACTGGGATGACTCCGCAGGAAGTGGCTGCAGTGGACGGTCTGTACAGGATCCGAGTGCCTCGTGTCTCCATGCAGACAGACAGACAGACAGAGCGGCAGATGGACGGTTACCTCACAGCATTTGTCAGAGCTGTATGTATCTCACTCGTCTTGGTCAGGAAATAAACTTGAGAGAGAGCATTAGTACCTGAAGAGTTTCTTCAGAGTCTGAGGAATCTAATGGAGTCATTAGTGAGACTGAATCACCAAATAGTTCTTTTCAAGTTCTCTCTTCAGTGTAATTTAAAAACCAAGTCACCTGTTTGTGTAATAGTGATTTAATCAGCTGAACGGCGTCTGAGCCGTCGTCTGATGTTAATCTGCTCTGGGCTAACTGGCTAATGTTGCTGTGACTTTCCCCTCTGATGCTCAGTGTGCCATGGTTGAGTCCCATCTGAGCGACGTCATCACCCTCCACTCCGACGTCTCCGGCTACCTGATTGGTGTCTCCATAGTGACGATACCCGGGGCCTGCAGGGGCACTGAGGTGGAGGATGAAGTCGATCTGGAGGTTTTCAACACCACCCTCAGCGTCATGGCTCCTGTTAATGCGCCAGGGTCAGTCCCACATTATGTGTTTGTAAAAGAAACTGCAAGAAACTTTCATTTTGTGTTGATTTTGGCGACCCCTGTGGACAGAAGCGGTAGTGTTTCCACCGTCTCCTGTCGGAAAGATCTTGATCTGGCTATCTCTTGTTTTGGAAGTGAGCAACAGAACGACACAACAAAAGCTAACGTTAGCAGTGTTCCCTATATTACACACCGGTTTCCTCTGATTTCGTTGGATTTGGACCTGGTTCACGTTTAGCTTTACCTCCGTCTGATCTCAAAGACTTGATTGAGCTGGACTGCTGACAGTAGCACATACATCCACATCGCTGAGTGTGCATTAGTGAAACTCTCTCGGGAAGCTTTGTCTCACATGTCTTTGGTTCAGTTATATTTGCTTCATTTTCAGCTTTGCATCATTTCACAGGTAGAACCAGCCTCCCTGCACCACCTGCCACTCAGATGGTCTCTGTTTCGGGTTTGTTTGAATACTAATCGCCGGCTTTCTTGCAGACCTGAGACGGCTCTGTTCCTCGAGCGCATGGAACAGGAATCTGAGAAGAAAGGGAAGAATCCACAAGAGCAGAAATCCTTCTTTGCTAAATATGTAAGTACTCTGAAAACGCAGCATCTGAACATGCCGTCTGCCTTTGGTGATTGGGCTCTGATGATCGTAATGGCCAGTGTAGTAAACCATGAAAATGCCTCTTTAGCTCATCAACAACTTTTTCAACACATGCAGCGCCTGTTAGAGCACAGAGGGCACATCAGCACTGGAGCACATGACGTTTTCTTTTATTTCATTTGCTGATATTAGGATGGAAAGGTTTGAATGTTTCTGAAATGTCTCCCTGTTTAGATTTAGACTGCAGTCCTGTTTCACTGTGTTTTCACACCTGTAGTAAAAAAGATGCGTTGTTGTGTTTGACTTCTTCTCCAGCTCGTTATCAAGTTTGGTTTTGCTGCTCCGTCTCTGATTGGACAGTTTGACAACAATTAGTTTATCAGTTTATGCTAAAATCTCCTCTCACACAACCCTGTGGCTGCTTTGCTTTGCTTTCACACCGTAAGCCATTTGGAACTGGCCCCGTATGAGGGGCCGCACCATAGTTTGAAACAAACAGGTCGGATCTGAAAGCACCCAAAGTCCTCGTCGTGGTCTGGGTCTCAGCTCTGTGCCGCCGTGCGTCCCCCCGCCTTGAAGTGAAGCCAGGACTCGTCATCCAACATCACTCTGCTGACGCTCAGTTTTAAACATGAGCATCGGTCCTGTTGTGGACGCAGCAGTGAGCCTCAGCCTGTCTTTCTGAGCCGTCGGTCTCTCCGCTCCAGCTCCGTGTTCTGGGACGTTCCCTCGGAGAACCGGCTCTCGTGTCCTGTCGCTTCGCCTCCTCTGAGCTCTTTTATGATCTCCCTGTCTTGTTTTGCTGTGTGCACCTTGCTGTGTTCAGTGACCTGTGTTGACTCTGTGCCGTGCTGCATTCAATGACCGTGTGTTGACTTGGTGCTGTGCTGTGTTCCAGTGGTATTTGATTCTGGGAGGTGCCATCTTCCTCATGGTCACCAATTCAGCACAGCCCCCAGCAGGGGGAGGAAGAGAGCAGAGCTGATTCCCACTGAAGTACTGTTTTCTTACTTGTGGCTCGTTCTGTCCCCCTTCCTCCTCTGTCCCGTCATGTGTTTAACACCTAAACCGTTTGACTAACTGAAACCCCCCACACCCCCCCGTTCCCCCCCTGTTTTTTCCAGGATCAATGCCACACACATTTCAGACTGATAGATGCAAAGCTCAGATTTTCTTAATCCAAAGTGCTCTGAATGATGAAGCTAAACCATGAAGACATCTAAATCTGAATGTTCTGGGTGGATATTTGGAGGATGTGTTTGGTGTTTGACCCTGAGATTTCTTCTTCATTCCACAGTCTCTCACCCACTTGTCCTCTTTTCTTCTTCTGTTCAGAAAATAAGTTGAACCTAATCTGGGATGACCAATCTGGAACTGTTGAAAAGTCCTCTGTGATTACACTTGAATCTGCTGTGCAGCAGACACACATCCTGGTGTTTACTTCCCTTTGCTCTCGTCTTCTGCAGTGGATGTACATCGTGCCCCTCGTTCTCTTCCTGATGATGTCGGGCGCTCAGGACCAATCAGGCGGCGGCGGCGGGGCAGCCAATGGAGGTGGCCGATGATCGGCAGCTTCTTCATGTTCCTTACATTCACTGAAGAGTAAAAGTTTTTAATTGCTGTACATAATGCTGTTTAACGAGGATAAATGCACACACACACACACAACTTGAACTTGTACAGTGAAGATGAGATATTCTGCGTTTTAATACTAATGTGAAAATAAAGTATTTATTACTTGACCTGAAGTTTCTGTTTGTCACTCTCAGCTTTTCTCTGTGGAAGAAAAAACTTTAATTTAATGCAAATAAATAAAGTTTGAATTTGAATACAAACTTATTAAAGTCAGCCATCAGGAGGTGGCTCACCTCAAGGACGATACCAACAAGATACACATTTATTCTAAATGGTCCAGTCTAATTCCAGTAAAAACCCCCAATATTTCCTTCACTGGTGGAACCAGTTTCCCTTGTTTGAACTGGAAAGGTTTGGGTTATATATGAAATTAATATGTAGTAAAATCTTAAATGAATAATAATAAAAAATAGCATTTCAGACATGCTTTTAAGATGGAAACATGTTTTTTATCAGTGATTTAAATGTAAGAGCGAAGGCAAACCCTGAAATATGAAATCCTGCTAAAGCCAGCTCCTCTGAAACACGGAGGCAGAAAACAGACGGTCCAATCCAGACTGAAGTCTGCCCACAGCCCTGACTGCAGCCATTTTTGGGGATATGTGAGTCTTTGCTCCATCATCCTGAAACCTGTCTGTGTATTTATAATCATGAGTCAGGAGGAGATCACGCGTTCAAAACAACACGGCTTCAGAGACAGAATGTCCCAAAAACCCTGTGTCAACATGGCTCCCCTCTTCCTCACGTCAGTCAGTCGGTCGGCCGGCTGTTTTTAGTCCGTGTCCGACTGTGAGGAATATCCTCTTATTTTAGGAGGCTCAGCGCTGAGCTTCAACACTTCGGTGCCCTCTGCCCCCGTCCAATCACCAGCCAGGCCTTTCTCAGAAAGAGCCGCCGAGCCTCACGAGCGCACTGCGGCTCTGCGGCTCTGCGGCTGCCTTTCACTCGCCTCCTCTTGCTATCTTTGCTGTACAACATGAGAAATAAGGCGATGACGACAGCTGAGGGAAACGGGAGAGTCTGCAGTGAGCCGGACGGCAGAAGTCATCAGTTTGTAAAGAGATCCGCTTCTGTCAGATGACAAAGAGGGAGGCCGGTGCTCAGTCCATGTGTCTTCATGTGATATCATCAGAGTAACATGGAGGCATGTTTCCATTCCGCCTTAAAAGCACAGTGTGTGGGATTTTACTTTCAGCATAAACACCAATGGATCAGGGGAGGCCTTTCAGCATGCACCGTGATGTACGTCCACGTACCGGGAAGCTGGGGGACGCTGACACGGAGACACATGACCGCTGTGATCTCTGGGAACGTGAATCAGATTTGCAGTTGCGTTGAGGCCACACATAAACATACGCCGCTTTCAACAAGAGCACGAGACGAGTGAAGGGAAACAAGCTGAAATGAGCCTACTCGTAGAAATAACAAAGGTTTATCCAAGAAAAGTGGAATTAACCACAAAGTAGAGCACTTGAATGAGTGATTATTACAGGCAGTAAGACTAAAAAGCAGTTTGAGGATTTAGCAGCATCTAACAATGGCTCTGCATCACTCTGCAGGGCCAGCGTTTGGTTTGTCCAGTCTGGGCTGCTGTGGAAACATGGCGGCTCCGTGGAGGACGACCTGCTCCCTCTGTAGATATAAAGAGCTCATTCTATTCTCTAACACAATTATGAATATTAGATTTAATTTCTGCCAATGGATCCCTTTAAATCCTGCACACTGGGGCCTCTAAGGCCGATATTTGGTCTCCTTTAAGCTCCGCTTTGGTATCCACCAGCTCCAGAGGACGTTATCAGCTGCTAAATGTTCCACCTCCTTCATCAGCCTGCAGAGACGGCTGTCGATTCGCAGCGGATTCAGTCATTATGCAAGCACCGAACAATATGACTTATTGATCAAACGTTATGTAAACCTGTAATAATTGATTGCCATGATATCCAATGATATTGGCATGAAAACAGAGAAATGCTGCAGGGGAAAACATGGGGGGGGGGGGGGGTGCTGAGGAGGAGATGGGAGATTACATACATGAAACAGGCTGCCGCTTCTGCAGCAGTTACTCATAAATCTCAAGACTCTCAGTCACTTGAAGACCTCCAATGTCAGCATGTGTTGGGCAGGACGTCGCCCCTCTTATTACATCCCATGATTTAGGAGCAGCTACAAGGTTTATGTTGCAGTAAACCTGTGAGGGGCCTGTTGATTTTGGCCTGTCGTTTTCACACTGTAAATCTGGACGCTTTAACCACGCACGCTTTGTTTAGCACGCTCGGCCAAGATCGACTGTAAATCTGAACCAAGAATTAGCTTCATCTGCTCGGCGGCATCGTGGATCCAGACGCTGCTCCTCAGAGCTGCCGTGCTCTCAGGAGGAGTGATCAGTGCTGGAGAGTATTTTGAGGTACTTGTACTTCAATAGCTCAGATTTCTGCTTTTACCTCCACTGCAGCTCAGATGGAAATATGGTACTTTTTGCTCCACTACAATTATTTAACAGCTACTAGATGCCTTTCAGATTGTATTTTACATAAAAACGTATATGATGATCAATCATATCAATACAAATACCTGCATATTGTAAATTTCACTGCATATATTGTTTATTCCCACATCAGTCTTTGCATGTCTTCTTGTTTTTTTTTTCCTCTGCAAGTTTACTGAGTGCAGTGTTTAACCAGTGGCCCCCAACATTTTAGGTTCGTGGGCCCATACAAGTCTATTTGGGACCTTTGTCAAGTTCAACTGAAAGCACCAAAACTTCTCACATGGTTTGATTTAAATAACGCTTTGAGGCCTTAAAATGTCAGAATATTTGATATTTTTACAAAAACAGCAAACATTCAGAGTCAAATCCAAAAAAACGTAGACAAATCTTTCCAGCAGGAATTCATTTTTCCTTCTTTCGTCTCCCATGAATCATTTCTACGAGCTCTCAGATTCATCTGGTTCCACCTTGTCCAGCTGTGATGATAAAAAGCTGCTTATGTTTTCATGCACTTAGTACATTTAGCTGATACTTTTACCGCAGAAGAATTTCAAATACAGGACTTTGACTTGTATTTTTCCATTGTTGTATTGGTACTTTTGATGAAATAAAACACCCGAATTCTTCTTCCACCACTCATAATGACGCACATTACGTAATAAGCAGCAGTTGTTTCAGTCACTCTGGAATAAACACACTCCACAGTGTTCACACCGACGTACACGTGGACAAAACAGGGAAGCGAGAAGGAGGAAGCAGCTGCCTTGTCAATCAGAGAAGAGCCAAGAAAACTACAAGGCTGAAGTCTTGACAGTCCCTGAAAAGCATCCCAGCAGAGCAGATTGCAGCCTTACACTTATTGTATATCCCCCGCACCCTATCATGCTATACATTTCACCATAGCGCCATCATGTTAGCATGTAATGCAGTAACATGAGAGGACATGTATTAGCCAGGCTAAGTGGTAATGTACACTGGGAATATTACATAGTGATCGCCGAGGGTCTGATGTGGTGCATAGTGATCCTAAACACACCCAAAGGTCATGATACAATAATATTCAAGCCCACTCACTGACAACTGACAGCAGTAAGCAGCAGGTGTTGAAATTTGTTTTCATGCCTCGCTCGCAGCATATCTGGTATTATAGGAGCCGGCGCTAAGCGGGTCGTTACATTTCATTAAGATTCTTCTTCTAATAGCAGCGTGACAGGGAGTTATTTCCTCTTACGTTGTATCAATTAAGACGTGGCGGTGAAGGAGGCCCTGCAGGCCCGCAGGCTCGCTCACGACTCCCCGCCTGAAGGAGAAAACCTCCTAACTCCAGCATTCGGACAACTTCGTACGTTTATTAGTGCCCGTGGCTGCTGATGGATGACAAAGAGGCATTTTCGCCTGCCTTTTGATTTGTGATGCCCTCAGCCTGCAGATGAGAGCTGATCCTCTCAGAGGCGGATACTGCACCAAAGTACAACGCTCACATATTTGTACTATTTCCATGTTATGCTACTTCATAATTCAGCTCCTCCACATTTCTGATGAAGACTTTACATCAACTGACTTTATGATGCAGCACTTTGGATTTAACTACCAAACAATACATAAAGTATCACAACTATTCCCTTTTCAACCATCATGAAAACACTGTTTACAGTACATCTAATACTGGTTATATAATGATAAAACATTTGAGAGGAGCCATTCTGGCCCATAAATACTGTTACTTTTTGGTATATTTGCACGTAATGCTTAAATACTTTAACATAAGACTTTGAATGCAGTACTTCTACTTGAAACTGTATATTTTAACCAGTATATTTTCACTGCAAGCGACAGAGATGACATGAACACCACATGATAGCGTGTGTGTTAACATCCAAAACAGCTGTTTTATGTTTCATCGTGTACCATTAAATCCTTAAGGCTTAGGGGATCTCAGGCATGTTTGCAAATGTTTAAGATTAATGCAAATTCCTGCATGTGTTGGACTGTTACTTGCTTCATATTCCATGATAGGATTGCAGCCAAAGACACATATACAGACATGCATGGAAGAGACTTGAACACAGCCTCCAGAATCCTGAAGGATGATATCTTCTATCTTGTGCGCACAGATATGGATCCATATCTCATACCAGTAAGACAATAACATGTGCACAGAAGATTAAAAAAGTCCAATCTTTTTGGCCTCCATAGAGAATATTATTACTTTAGCACATTCAGAATTTTACTTTAGGCTGCGCTGCTCCAATAAAGGAAATGGAAGAAGAAGAAAAACATTAATTTAGCGCCCAATAAAACTGAAGATCACAAAGTGCTTTAGAGGGAAAGAAGAAAATGCAAAATCACACACACAAATTAAAGAACATTAAACCATATCAGGTCAAAAAATATAATTTAATGTTTAATTACTTTCCAACCAGATTTAGATGTAAGATTTGCTCCCTTCACTTCTGCTTTAATGTCAGAGTAACATGTGGGAGATGAGGGCCAGAACGATGACAGCTCAAACATGGTCATTACAAATTAATGTGTGCTCAATTAAGAGGAGTTACTTGAGACGAGCAAAAGCCATGTCAGCAACATCTGCGCCAGCTACAAGCTGTTATTTTCAATCTTTGACCACATCAGCAGTTCAGTACACTTTGCCCCAAGTTCTTTGCCAGGCTGCACCTCCAGCAGCTGCTGATTGATGGCATCTGGGATCGACGACAGCTCTCCAATGAGTAGCTGGCTGCCATTTTAAATACTGACTTCCCCCCGCTCTTCCATACAGAAACAAACACCTTTAACTCATGTCAGGGTCGGTTTAAGTTGCAGTTCGGTCTTGGGTCAAAGGTCGTCATGTTGCTTAGGCGACAAAACACTGTGCAGTGTACATACACGATACCCGCCAAGGCACCAAAACCTCTAGAAATATACTGCAGAAACGTGGGCCCCACCATCGCCGTCCCCATCGTGAAAACACATCACGTCTCGCGCACATGCTCAGTCCATGTGTATGCAAATGAGCGCGCATACTTGGGATATACTGGGTATTTGCTTGACTCCATCTATCTGATCCCTAGAAAAGGATCAGGAGTGTCATGTGACAGGACCGTCCCTTTGGGTAGCCGTTACATCCAACCAAAACTTATGCACACCCCCTCCCCCCCCTCCCACTCATTTTCGCCCCCTCCCCACTCATTTGGAAGTCAATAAGAGCGACCCCCCGGAGACGCACGGGCACCATCGCAAGACGCGAGCCTCGTTTGATGCCAACAGCACCGTGAGCACAAAGGGAACCATGCCTGTGCCCAAGAAAGCAGGTAAGAAGCCATCTTCACCTGAACGGCGGCCTGCGAGGGACATCAAACCGTGAGGGTGAAAGCGTCTCCTCCAAACTATTCTGCAATAAGAGTTCGTAACTACATCAAATAGGGAGCAGGTTACATTTCTGAGCGAGCTTGTGCTCTAAATTTAGCGCCTGAGTCTGAGTGAAATCTGTGATATTTGCTCGTTTTGCTGTTTGATTGCTCGACACCAAGTGGCCTCTAAACTCAAAGCTCAGCCTCAGATTTCAAAGCTTTTTACCTTCTCTTTCACACTAAAATGCACCTAAAAATGACAACTCCTTTCTTGCTGTTTGCATTTTTAGAGCGTTTTGTTCTTATTTTCTCTCTCGTTGTTCAACGTTGTCTTTGTAAAAGTCCACGTTTCACATGAAGATGGCATCAGTAAGGCTGTTTTGTTAGCAGCTGAAACTTTATGTATCGCTTGTCAAAGTGTTTTATTACAATTTATTACGTGGTTCGTATGTTGTTTATTTGAGGCTGTTAAATGACCTCGAGCTGATCATCCCTGTAAGTCGTCTCCGGGCCAGACATCCGTCCTCACTTTGGATTCTGCCAGTTTTCTTTGGCCCATTGATCATGCCAACAGAGTGTATAAAAGATCTTCTGCCTGGGCCGTTTCTCCTGCACTTGTGCCCTCGCTGACTGTTTCATCCTCGTCTGAACTCTCAGAGCTTTCATTTCTGCCTGTCTCTCTCGTTTCTGCCCCTGCACCGTGCTGCCATTGCTTCGGTCTTTTCTGTCAGTGCTGCAGGTAGAAGCTCAAATCCCCGCCGCCTCCTGTTTTTAGATATTTCTAATCCATGCTCAGTGTTACCCATTCCATAATATCTGCCATAAGTCAGACCCCCCTCAGCCCCCCTCACATCTCCCAGCCCAAATGTTACTAATCCCTCCTCTGGCGGCCTTATTAATGAAGTGTGAAATGCTGCACAGTAATTCATGTCCCAAAATGTAAAAGCCCATCTCGGTCTTATAAATGGCTGCTTGATTCTGCCATTATGTAACATATGGCACCGCAGCCTCTGCACTTCAACGTCCTCTTACGGAATTAGTGCCATCAAAAGATACTTTAATGAACTAATGTCATTAGCTTAACACGGGTTGCATGAAAAGCACCAAACATGATTGAATAACGTGTTTAATGTGGCAGCTCTGTGCAGGATCCTGCAGGAAAAGGCTTTTCCTCTTTTCCCAGAATCCTTCTGTGTTTCGTTTCCTTCCCGTCTTCACCTCACATGCACGCCCATCGTTCGCGGGGCTTCCAGCCAATGAGGCTTGACAGGAACCAGAGGGATGAGTCTGGGCCCACGCCACCTCTGCTCGTCTCTCGCCATCCTCATTTCTCAATCTTCTGATTTTGCTGTCTCAGTGGGATGTTTTGAACCTGATCTGCACAGCTTATGTAGCTCTGTCCCACTGAGAGGGGAATCTGGGGAGGGACACTGTCCACCTCGCAACTGTCCAAAACAAGCAGACCTCTTGGAGCATCGGGGGATCCGACGCTGACCTTTTGGCTGCGTCCCGCTGAGCCGTTCACTCCTTTAAAACGTGTGCTCGGGGGGATGAAACTCGTGTTTTGTAGACTGTCATTGGCGTGAATCCACGCTGAAATATCTTGTCTTTCCTCCTTTTGGAGTCACGCAGCTCATTCACTGCGGTTTCTGCTCAGACTCTGACAGCTTCATCCAGACTTTCATCCATAATTCCCGCCTTGATTCATGAGGCGTCTTTTTTCAAGGCCCCTCTGGCCTTAAATATCTCAATGCCTCACACCTCACTCACATCCCACTCTGTCTCCTCCATGTCTCTATCGCTGCGATGTCAAGTCATCAATCTTTTGGAGTATCTGTTTATCTCTGCGGGGATTTCCTGCTGAGCCCGCTGAGCGCGGACTGGCACCCGCATGGGTTTAACCTCCACAGAGCAGCCGCAGAGCTGGCCGATCTCCAGTCGCCCACCTCGCTGACCGCCGGCCTGATATCTCACTCAGGGTTACTTGAGGTGTTAGCTTCATTTCCCTCAGATAGAAGCCAGAAACATCTTGTAGTTTTGGAGATGAAATTATTTAAGGTGGCGCGCTCCTCCAGACGTCTGCCTTCTAATCTCCTCACGGATTCCTCTTAATGCTTTGACTGTTCCACGAGGCTTCGCTTTCAGCGTGTCCCTGTCTCACCTGCTGTGCTCCTTTATGGACGCGATCAGGGGAGGAGGGGAAGAAAGACGGATGAAGTGATCTGTCACCAGCGTCGTTCCGCTCCGCCGATTCCCAATGACGACCACATGACCTTCATTCTATCCCTCGCCGTCCTGCCAAGTCTCCTGTCCTCATGCGCTCTATCCATCTGCCGCTCAGTGTGGGCGAACAATGAGTGCAGACTGTCTTCTTTTGAAGTCAGACATGGTCAGTGAGGACATGTGGACAATATCCAAACAAATCTGGTCTGTAATTGAGCCCTAATCCTCAGTAGGGTCCAATTAATATTTCTGCATGCTCAGACATTATCAGATTTTCTGGTCATAGTGGCTCCAGTCAGGTAATTGTATTCTACATAATGGGCTCCTGCAGACAGTACTGCACATATTTAGATTTTTAATTACAGCACAAAGTACTCCAGACTGTAAAGGAGGAGCTGTGGATTTCTTCAGGTCGGCCCTCCTCACCTTCTGGAAACCCCTCAACCCATTAGCCACGCTTAAAAGGACCGCAGGCCAGTACGATTCAGGGAAAGCGATGCCGCCCCCACGATCACATGCGATGTTGTAGCAGACTCCCGTTCATCCTCCTGATGGTTATGTCGCTGACGTCCTCCACAGCTGAGGGTCAGCGTGACTGAGTAATAAGTTGAATACTGGTGGGATGTAACAGAGTACTTGAGTATTTCCATTTTATGCTCCTTTCTGCCTCCACTCCACTTCAGAGGGAAATCGTTTACTGCACTACATTATTATGTTTACCAGCTACTCCTCAAATGAAAACATATGAAGCTCATGATGACCTTTAAAAACATCTGTCCATGTTCTCTCTGTCAGGCTTGCTGCAGGCGAGCACACATATTTCCAGAGGTTAAACCACGTAAACGTGTTTTTCCTGCAGCTGCTGCTTTGACAGGACAGCAGTGTGAACGTCATGCACTGATTGGCGCATTGGCGAAAAGCTGCATTTAATGTTTTTTTTGCTGATTTCATCCACCTCCATCCTGCACACAGCGCTGTTTAAGCCTACAGATCTTTATCATACCAAAGGTCCCAAAAACGTCAGGTCCCAGGTAAGAAAGTCGTCCACTTTAATGTATTAGAAAGACAATTTAGACATAGAAAAGTCTTTACAAGTACACTTTTACTGTTTAAAGTATGTTTGACATGAACTAGATAAACTAAATGTCATTAAATTCTACTTAAATGTATCAAATATACTAATTCTGCAATACTTAAAGTGGTATTTCGAAGTACTTAAAAAAAAGTAAGTGTATTATAAACTGTACTCAAGTGTACTTTTTAAAAGTGTACTAAATTACAAATACTTTTAATAGCAGTTAAGTGTACCTATGAAAAGTATTTAGCATACTTAATTAAAGTGTACTTTAATTTCACTTCATTTTAAGTATATTTAAGTATATTTCTAACACACTGGTGAGATGAGAAGTGTATTCTGAATGCTGTTTTTCACTGTGTACTTCAGTACACAGTACCTTCAAGTATTACTCAAGAGGTACTCAAGGATTACCAAAGAGTACTTGAAGGTGACAAAAATAGCACAAAATGTACTTAGTGTAATCTAACATTTTTCCACCTGTACGTCCAACTGAAGCCGAGAGGAAAGCCTTTAAAATGACGAGACGATGCAGAAGAATGATAAAAACACCGTCGCTGGTTTTCAGTCAGTTTAATCAACGTGAATCTCAGTGAGTTTTGGAACAAGCGGATACAGAATCTACGTGTGACGAAATGCCAGTTTGAAAATTAAAGGGCAAACTGATGGGGAAAGCTGGCGGTCAGTAAACACAAATATGTCTGAAATGAAGCAGAAAGCGTTGACCGCGCGGCCGTGAGCGCCGTGCAGATCACAGTCAGGAGCAGCCTTACACGGAGGCAGGAATATTCAGGCCGTTCTGTCTAATTCTGGCAATAGCAGAGGACGCACAAATCAAGCTAATGTGATGATGTAACAGTCTGAGAGGAGAGGGAGAATGATGGGGAGTTAGTTGTCCCTGCAGAATCTGAGAAACAGTAACTTGAGCGCAGCGGGGTGCCGGATCACGACCGGGACCGGCCGGGACCGGATCGCAGTTTTTCTCTGAAAGTCAGAAGACACAGTGACTCACAAACTGGAGGAGGAACAGACGGACAGAGATGATCCACCGGCCCACAACTCGACAAACACGCCCTCGCTGGTGTGAAGTGACAGCATCGTACAGAAAGTGTATTCTTAGAAGCAGACTCCTGCTGTCAGTGGCCGTGATGTGTGTCCTTAACGTTATATGCTCTGGCCTCAGGCCTCCTTATGTCGAAACCCAAACCTCGAGCGGCACGAGGAGACTTCATGAATCAGTGCTGGGCCCACATAGCACACATACCCCTCTGTGATCTGCTCTGTGGTGAGGGCAGGAGATGATTTACTATAGGGAAGCCTGACAGAGCACTGATGAAGGGGGAGCGAGGAAGATGAGAAGCGGCTGGCTGGAGTTCACTGCGCCGCCATGAATAGTGTTGTGCATTCGCATGTTTTGTTATACGGGCCAGTGTGAGAGGAATGTGTGAGGAGAGGCCTGAAGCACGCTCTCTGTGAAGCGTCTCTGAGCACACACGGGGCAGAAGTGACCGACCATCTTTGTCTTTCAGGGAGAAAAGGCAGCAGCGCCGCAGAAGGTGAGGAGCAACGTGTTGGGAAGTCTTTCCAAAGATTCAGTTAAAGAGATGCTTCGTGTCAGTTATGAAGCGTTTCTCTAATTCTCTTTTCTGCCACCTCAGAAAAGCTGCCGCCGTATGAGCCGAATGTCCCCGAACCAAACACCAGGGCCGACTTCATGAAATGTGAGGCTTCGTTAAACTGCACACACACTGAACCTCCTCTTCCTCCTTTCACTGCACTCATCCTCTCTGCTTCCACCTCCTGCTGCATGTGTCCTCAGACTGGGTTCCCGTCTCTCTGGATGATAAAACCGCACAGAAGCTGTTGTGGATTTCGGAGGGCGGGGCCAAGGTGGCCCGCACGTCGGACGCAGTCTGCCCGTATCCCAACAGGCCCGAGAGATACGAACACTCCCCTCAGGTACTCACACTGTCCAATCACGAGCAACACCTGTGAGTCAGTCACACCGGACAGGTCCATTATAGTGTGACTTCACTTAAATGTGCCGATGACAAAGTAAAAATACTCCATTACAAGCTAAAATCCTGCATTCAAAATCCTACTTAAGTCCAAAGTTACTGCTGCGAGTGAAGTGAAAATTATTATTATATGACATTATTAGATTATTAGTGCCGACACATTAAGGTGGAGTCAATTCCTGTGGTGCTCAATGTAAGGCTCAGGCTCCTCTGAGGGGTCACCAGATTAATCCCAGGGGTCATGAGATGATTTTTTGACTGTTTTTTCTTTGTTCTTTTGTGGATTCTTTGATTATTTTATCTGTTTGGGCCGTTATTCAAACCAAACGTGAGAAGTTTAGAGGGGAAACGTCACAGACAGACTTTCTGTGAGAGTTCACAAAGCAAACAAGATTTTATCTGTAACGATGTCAGCGGAGTCAAATCTTAATCTGGAAAGTAACCAGTAACTCCACCTGTTAAATAAATGTAGTACAACATTTCTATTTGAAGTGTACTGAAGTAGAAGTATTTGAGTGGAAGTATAAAGGGTATATAACATTTGTACAATATATATTTTTTTTGTCTTCTTGTCCTCTGACTTCTTGCACTCTGTCTTGTTGCTGCTGTAACGTGAATTTCCCCCATTGTGGGATAAATAAAGTCTATCTTATCTTATCTTAAAGTACCCTAAAATCTAAATACTCACGTAAAGAATCTCACACATGTATTTTGAGAGTTTTCACCTCTGATCTCTTCCTCCTCCTTCCTCCTCCCTTCTTTAGGTGCTGTGTAAGGAGAGTCTGCTGGGCCACCGGGGGTACTGGGAGGTGGACTACGACGGCTGGGTGGTGATCGGGTTGGTCTGTGAGAGCGCCCCCCGCAGGGGCCAGGAAGGGCCCAGCGGCCTCGGGGAGAACAACAGCTCCTGGGGCTCCGGATGGTCCGGGTCCTGCTACCAAGTCTGGCACAACGGCGAGAACGTGGACGTCCAGCTCCCCCTGACCTCCACCATGGGCATCTACATCGACCAGCCCGCCGGCATCATCAAGTTCCTCTTGGTGGAGGAGAGAGACGGCGAGAAGGAGGTGCGCCTGATTCACAAGTTCAAAGCCAGCATCCAGGAGAAGATCTTCCCCGGCTTCTGGATCGGCACGAATTCGTTCTGCCTGATTCGGAAAAAGGATCAGTGACACGGCGGAGTCGAGCGGGACGAGGGTCTTTAGTGTAAATTTAAGAAGGCGTCAGGCGGGAAAGGTCGGGGCGGTTGGGGAACAAGTGTTGGAGGTGATTGTGTTTGCCTTCTCTAATGCATGAAGAAAGCCTCTTTATTTCATATCACATCCAAAGATGCCTGACTGTTGTATTTATCATTGTGTACCTATTTATGTATTGTTTAACTTAGAATTTTAGGAAAGGGTTTGCATGTGCTGGAGTGCTTCCTGACAGGCCTGTATGTTTTTTTATGTGCTGACTGTAGTCAATAAATTCAGCTGTTGTGTAATAACACTGATGAGGCTTTATTTTTGTGTGACGCTGCACATCAGAGGCGAGCAGACATGAACGCATGCCATCACTTGTGCAGTGGAGCGCTGAGGCCCTCTAGAGGCCGTTAGTGGTACTGCATCCTCACACATCATGAACACGACGAGCCTTTTTCTCTTGGTGTTGCTCCTTTATTTGAAACGTAAAAGTACTTAACAGAACATTTATTTGTCTTTGAAATGTACGAGATGGACATTTGTTCCTTTCAAAATCAACCCATCTCTCTCTCTCTCTCTCTCTCTCTTTCTCTCAGTTTCTCATTCATTCAATCATTTCAACACGATATCTGGAGCAAAAAAAAAAAAAGAAAAACCACCGTCCCCTGTAACTCGGTATCAGTTTACAATCATTCTATCAGTCAGTCATTCATTGGCAAAAGTAAAAGTACAAATAGGCATGTTATGAGGAGGTGCTGGTGTCCTCCGCTCACATTTTGAAAAGCCACAAGCTTCATGTTAAGTCAACCATTTCTCTGGTTTCTAACCCTTTAAGGAGGAGATTGTTTTATGTCAACTGGCCTGTTGGTCAACTTACCCGCTAAACAACAGGAGCATGCAGAGACGACCTGGTCCAGACGTCAGCGGCTCCAGTGCGCCATGCTAAAACTTTAGCATGTGATGTGCTAAATAACAGCAGGGCCACGAGCTACAGCCAGGAGACGCTTAGCTTAGCTTAGCATAAAGACTAGAAACAGGGGAAACAAGTAGCCTAGCTCCCTCCGACCAACACTTTCAAAGCTCACTGATTAACCTGCACACGTATTCAAATGTAAAAACAACTATTTTTAGGGAAGTTATCAGTATTTTCTTGGCAAACACCCAGAAGCGGTGACCTCCTGAGGCACTAGCACTCCACAAACTTTTGGCAAAACCACCATCGCTGGCAGTCAGATCTGAAGGAAATCTGATAGCAAGACTAATGTAATCAATCAAATTAATTTAGAAAGAAGCAGTTTGGATCTACAGTAGTTTAGTATGTAACTTTGAAAAAAAGCTAATTTAAGGCATTTAAAGTCTGAATAAAGGTGGATTTCTGACACGAATGCAGCGTGTAGGATCAGCTGCTGTTTGTCACGACAGAGTTATAGGATGTAACTCCTCGTAAAACCACTGCTGGTTAATTTATATTCCTGTGTGTGTGGTCTGATTAGAGAATAACTATAGAACACGATTAGTCAGCCGTGGAGGTGCTGGGTGGTGTATTCCTGAATTGCAGAGAGAGCCACGCTAGCCGCTTCCCTCTGCTTCCAGTCTATGCTAAGCTAAGCTAACCACAGACATAATAAAGGTTTCTTTTTTCAAATTTAACTCTGGGAAAGAAATGTTGAACTGCCTTTAAGTTTTTTTTGTCCACTTCTCAGAAGAGTGGCTTCAAGATGATGTGGCTTTATTGCTAACAATGCTAATATCACTCAAAACAGTGACTGTTAGCGTTAGCATGCAGCACCGGAGCCAGCGGTCAGCCGGGTGCAGGTCGCTGTTCCCCCAAGTTCTCATCACTTCACAGGTAATTTTACCAAAGCACACCAATCAGCACACAAGGTTCCTACCGATCAACGATTGGCCGTGCCAGTTGGACTACTTTAAACCCTGCTTCAGCGTCCTCGCTGGTCAGTGCAGTGGCTCTCTACACACACATCTTGAGGTCCTAATGTAGTGTTGCGGGATGTGTAGCAGCTAGTGTTGTGAAAGGTGCAGTGACGAGGAGGGTGGGGG
>JBBMOE010000034.1:4855821-4867881 GCA_037975065.1 Chaetodon trifasciatus
AGTGACGAGGAGGGTGGGGGTGGGGGGGGGGGGGGGGGTAGTGTTGAAAATGTTATTAGTGTTCAACATTTCTTTTTGTCAGTTACTCCTCCAGCCATGTGCCGTTAATTCTGGTTAGTGAGAAATGAACGGAGGTTCTAGCTTTTACGCTGTTTCACATACGGTACGTCACGCCTGGCAGACAGTCCGGCTCTCCTCCCGTCGTCACAACCTCTGACCTTCGCTCCGACTCTCGTCCTCCATCCCTTTCTCTTTCCCTCCGCTCGCTCGCCTCGCTCTCTCTCAGTGCTTCAGGGAGAAGTCCCCCGTGTTGAGCCGGGGCCGAGGCAGGGCCCCGAACATCTCCGTCCCGTCGGTGGCTCCGGGCGCCAGCAGGGCCTTCATGCTGGCGGCGATGTGCTCCAGGTCGGCGCAGCCCACCTGGACGACAGACACAGGGATGGGATGCTGACGCGGCTCAGGTGAGCAGGTAAAGGGCCAGAACTGACATTTTCTACATCTGCTCTGTGTTTCTCTCTGACATTCTGAAACGTTATTTATGAGAAACGTTTGCCGGCGCCCACGTCACACACGCTTTCAAGGTCACGTGAAGAGACGGAGCCGGCGTGGCCATTGGTCGGTGAGAGCTGAATAGTTTCTTTGTCTCGACCTCTCGACAGCATGAAATATGTCAGGATCAACTAACACCAACAAAACACAACAACAACAAACAACAGCTCGCTTAATTATTCGACCGCTCTATATTAATGTCGCTCTTTGAATTTTATTACTTCTTTATCGCCTCACTGTAAACGCAGCACTTTTGTCCCTGTCAGGATCCCGTAGGAACGAGGGTGAAAGTAAAGCCCCTTCATGTAATCAGGAAGCTGACTGTCTAACTCGCGCACACCCCCGAACATCTGACCCTCTTTCTCACCCGTTCTCCGCTGTTGCTGTCTCCTTGGGCGGATCTGGTTCCTCGGCAGCCCCACACGGGCACAGACACGGGCAGCGAGCGGGCCAGAGCCATCGGGTGAGCGTGACGGGACGAGTACGCCGCCTGTCCCATGGCCATGCCGCGCGACGGCGGGGGGGCGTCCTCGCTCAGAGAGCCTAGGACAGGAAGAAGAGTGAATGTGGATCCTGCGTTGATGCGACCACCTTCGGTCAGCACGCCGCACTCTTACCGTCAGTGCTCTCCTCCTCGCCGTCGGACTCAAAGAACGGCTCGCAGTCGCGGGACAGGGAGTCCTCGTCCATGGAGAAGACACCTGAGGCAAAAGGACGACAAATCGTCAGAATCGAAGCACACGATGCATTTAAAAACACTATGATCAGCTGTTCTGCTCCTCACCAGCACTTTCATTCCCGTAGGGTCTCCTCTCATCCATGTCCTCCTCCTCCTCCTCCTCGTCCTCACACTCTTCCTCCAAGTCCACGATCCCAGACCTCTGCCTCCCTCGCTCGGCCTCCAGAGCGCCCTTCTCCCGTTCCCTCTCCCCGTTGCCGCCCTGCCCGGTCACAGCTCCTGAGCTGTAGATCGACGGGTAGCTTTGGGAAAACAGTCTGCCGTTGGGGCTGACTCCGCCCACGCCGCCGTCTCCGGTGAAGCTCTGAAACGACAACAAAAAACCACCACGTTACGAATGTGAGCCTCACAGCGCAGCGTGCAGCACATGTGGGCCACTCACCCCCCTGAGTCCAGGGTCCGAGGTCAGGTCAACCACCAGCTTGGTTCCTCCCTCTCCCCCCGACGGGCGTGTGTGCTTTTGGGCTGTTAGCATGGTGGTGGAGTGCAGCACGCCGATGTCGTCCATGTATCGGCGCGCCGACTCGGCCAGAAAGCCCTGACCCCAAACATTGTAGGAGAAATCGCACTCCTTAGGAAAGGCACTGCCGCTCTCCCGTTTCCTCCTCCCGTCTCCGTCTCCGGCCGACAGCCGGAACTTCTTGCAGGCTGTGAGTATGGCCAGGTCGCAGCCAGATTTTTGGCAGTACGCTTCCGCAGCAGAAAGTAGCGCCAGCCAGCTCTCTTTGTGGTTGTCTGGGATCTCGGGCTCGGATGACTGGGTGATGGAGGCCATGATGGTGCTAAAGACGCGTTCTTAGATGTACTGACGTGATGAGATAACCGAGTGATGCTGATGAAGGAGGTTTGGACAGATCAGAAGGGGGCACCAGATAACTTTGGTAGCTGCGGTTCGTCTCTCTTTGCTTGCGTGCTCTGTCCTGCTGGTGTACGGTTGCTTTTTGCGTTGGTGAAGATGTGGAGGAGATAATGATCGATCAGGTCGAGGCACTGGGTGACTTTAAGATATGATGTATAGGGTGGTGTCCTTCCACACTGCAGAGCCAGGGGAGAGAAGAGATGTTGTCAAGTTGCTGGTGATACCTGGAAAAAACAAAACAAAATCAAGGTTAGCTGGAAAACTCTGACAGTGGACATGTCACTCAGAGTAAACAGGCGCTTCCTCTCTCTCGGTCTGATGCACATCTGCAGATAAACACCCAAAATCAACCTGTTTAAACTCATCTGTGCAGTGATGTCGCAGCCCTCACCACCTCCACGAGCTGCTAGACACCGAGCTATGCTAACAGAGACGTTAGCTTCAGTAGCTTAGCGGTGAGCCTGCTCCCTGTGCTCCACTGCCAGCTCCTCACTGGCTCCTGCCCCGCTTTAAAGTGCACGCTGCGGGCTTTTCTGCACGGCTGCCGTCGCTCGCTGCAGCTGCTGTTGTTGATCTTGTTGTTTATTCAGTGTTGTGTGCAACCTCCTCATGATGGAACCACATTTCACCTCCATTTTTCAGGCTTTCCGCAGGAGCCGAGACGCGCAACTAGAAATCAGAGAAACGAGGGAAGGTGTTCGCTCACCTGTTCAGTTTCTTTCTTCCGCGTTGCCAGATGTTCCTCAATCCTTAACTTTACTTCTTTTTTATCATTCGTGTTCTGCCTTCTCCAACGGGTTCTCTCCCCCAGCTAGGCTCTACACCAGCAGCAAGCTAGCAGGGATCGTTACAGACTTCTCCGGTTGAGAATTTCAAAATAAGAGCCGTGGCAATAAACACATTTTTTCAGCCACAAAGCTGAGTGAAAATTTTATGTCCAAATGATGAACGTATCATGATGTAATGCAAATGAAGCTTTGTTTGAGGTTTGAAGCAATATTCAAGCAAATATGACTCTGCTCTCAATAAGCATCAGCAAATCAGGTTGGTCGCGTAATTAGTAAGTGTTAATAAATTTAAAGTGTGCTTAATTAGTACATGTCAAATTTATTAATTCCAGGGAACTGCTGATATAATCTACAGAGTGTATCAGTCAGAGTACAGCAGGGCAGCTCAACCTGGCAGCCACACAGCTCAATATATGTGGAGAATAAAGTTTATTTATTCATTTATTAAAGCCTTTTAATTCGAAAGCTGATGACGTTAACTCACTTCCGGTTCTGTGTTCGCTAACTTGACGCAGCTCTGACGTCAGCTGTTTACTGACTTCCAGTCGAACGCACGTTGTACATGTGACTTAGCTCGGTGGGCGGGCTCGTACTCGCCTTGTTTTCGTGCACGTTCACGTGTATACCCCACCTCCTCGTGCCCACCGAAGCCCACCTATCAGCCGCTCACAGGTCACATGATCACTTGATTTTTTTTTTTTATAAGAAAAATTAAACGAGTCTGTTAGATAAATGTTGTGGAGTAAAAGTTTAGTTAAATTATAGAAATATCAATGATGGTATTCATATGTAAATGTTAAAATTATTCACATGAATTATATACACTTTGTAGTTCTCAACGAACAGACCTGTAATAAATACTGCCACCAGCTAGCTGTCTGCTCTGCTGTTTGGTGCGGGGCAGCTAGCTAACAATAGCCTTCTAGGGCTTTTTTTTAACTGCTAACCAGCCGCTAATTTTCACTGATACTCTAAGAATATTTATAACTGATGCAGTGCCTGAAGATGTTATTATTAGTGTGATTACAAAGGAAAACATGAGTAATATCAGCACTGGTTCGCACAAGAGCTTGTTATTTTAATGGAAGTTTTCTGATTACTTCGGTTCTTCTTCATGACTTCTTTGACGATTGAACAGTGTTGTGAAGAGTTGTGAGTCCTCTAGTGGCCATGATGTGAAACCTCATCAAAATGAACCGCACTCTACCACTTCCTTTAAATACTTTCAAAATAAGTGTAAGTTAAGAAAAATACTAAATATTACTATCTGACCTAAAGCTGACTCAGAGTCTCGTTTATTATTTCCTTTTTTGGGGGGGTTGGGGGGGGGGGGGCTATAACCCAAAACATGATTGTCTCGCGCTCCTGCCTTGACATCTTTGTGGGGCGGGGCTTACGTAAGCAGGAAGTGTGACGTAACATTTATTTTGATAAACGAAGTCGAGGCAGAGGTGACGGAAGAATGGAGCAAACCACCGAGGAGGATTACAAGGTATTTCCAAGTTTTCACAACATTTTCCCGGCGGTGTTTGAGTGTGTGGATGTCGGCAGCTCTCCTTCCTCTCGGCGGTGACATGTCGGATGGAGCTGCGCGAGCTGGCCGTTAGTGTTAGCTGCTGTTGTCAAGCTAGCTGTGGCTTCACAATAACGTTCGATAATATAAAGCAGGACACTGTCAGCTAAAAAACGTGTGGTTCGATATAAGACTTGTTTAGCTCAGCCATGGCTGTATTTCTAATCGTACGATCATTAAAGCAAAGTGAGTCGACGCCAGATCATCGTAGTAAATGAAGTCTACCAAAGTTTTCCTGCTTTCACTGAGCAGCCTGCCTGAGGAGCCACACTGGGATCATGTGATTTGTCACTAACCAGCTCGTTTATGTCTGAGTCATTTACCTCCCACAGCTCAGCTAATCGATGGGATACTTCAGGCTCAGGAGTATGAGTTTGTTTTATGTCATCAGTCTTGTTCCAGTTCAGTCAAACAACAAGAAGGTGACCTGATTTCATAATAGAAATTTCTTTGTGGTTTAGTCCTTTAACATCATAGTGACACAAGCCAGTCAGTCCCATAAAGACCACATTTTAACAGCTGATTAAGCAATTAAAGATAATCTAAGTAAGAATCCCAACATGTTGTGGTTTCAGCTACACAAATGTGTTTTTGTCATGTACAGTAGTTAAATGAATGTCTTTGATCTGATAAAATAAGCAATTTGAAGAGCTCATCTCAGGCTGAAAGAAAAGTCTGAATTTGAGAAAGTTTTAGATACAATCAGCGTACCTTTACCAAGACTGGAATCTGGCTCAACCTGAAGCAAACCATCTGTTTGTTTCCGCTCATTCATGCGGGTCTTCTTCCTCCACAGCTCATATTCGAGAAGGAGGGGGTTTATCTTCACACTAATGCCAAGAGGAGTAACCAGGACACCACCATCCCGGGGTTCATCCGGATCGTGGAGCGGGTAAGCACATCTGTCAGGGTTGTCAAGACACAGAGGGACGTCAACATTATCATTACTGAGCGTGCTTTTCGTTTCAGGCTGGGGTGCCGGCTCTAGAGTGGAGCCCACTGGAGGACGAGGGCCGCAGCGCCCCTGCTGTCCTCTACAGCAAAAAGGTCAGTAATCACCTGTTTGCTACGCACGAAAATCTAACAATACGAGTAGTTTTTCTGTCTGATCCATCAACCCTCTTCTTACGAATCAGGATGGAGAAGGAGGGGAGGAGGACACAAACTTCGACCCGGGCTACGAGCCGGACTGGGCCGTTATCAGCACAGTGAAGAAAGACCGCGAACACGTTCCGGTCAGAGATTCAGGTGCAGCTCACGCTTCGGTCACTGCGGGTCATGTTCAGAAAGGATCACGATGCTAAACGCCGTCCGTTTCTCCTGCAGGTCAGTGGTCATTCTCGCTGCCTCTCTCAGAGTTATACTGCCTCCGGAGGGCTCGCTTCTCATTGGGTCGAAACTTCCTGGTGCTGACGAGCAGAGGAGGCCACCCGCTGCCTCCTCTGCACTTCCACAGAGGAGGAACCCGGGACCTGCTGAGGGCCCTGCAGCGATACATCATCCTGGACCAGTAAGCAGCATCCGAATCCTACCAGCAGTTTGAGGACGCGTGACAGCTGAAGCAGATCTCGAGGCAGAGCTCAGCTGTCACATGATTGGAGAAAAACATCACACGGTTTCTGTTGTCACCATCAGGTCACCGGTCGACGGGCGGCTCTTCCTCGCCTACCCTCATGACTCTGGAGCTCTCTCTCAGTCCTTCGATAAGCTGCAGCTCCTCGACGACGGAGGCTCCGATCTAGTTTTGGTAGTCTGGTTTGATTTTCTGTGTTGTTATGTTCTGCATCAGAGCAGATATTGATCATAAAATCTCTATTATTGGCTCGTTGATTGACACCAATGGCTCCACGTCTGTTAGTGATTCTGTCCTTTCTGTCTGAACAGAGGTTCATCCAGGACCCGTACGCCACCACGTTTGGCGGATTCTCCAAAGTCACCAATTTCTTCAAGGCGGCGCTTCGACCTCCAGATACCTCCACACGTCCTGCTCATGATCCGAGTCTGCCCCCCCAGTCGGATGAAGAGCCGGGCTTCGAGCTCATCACCTGTGTAAGAGGAGGAAACAAAGAGCGCACAGCCGTGTCTCATACGCGGAGATATCATAAATCAGCTGTTCATGTTTGTGTTTGTTTTTCCACTAAGGGGGTGGAGCTTGGTCCCAGACCAGGTGTAACCCGGGGATCACCTCTGGACAGATGGGAGGAGTTTCTGGACCCAGCGGGGCGAGTGAAGAACCCAGAGAGGGTCAAGGAGCTGGTGTTCAGAGGGGTAAGACAGTCAGTCACAGTACATCTGGTCGATGCACCTTGTTTACTTTCCCACCCTTTATTTACCACGTGGATGTTTTCACGCCATTCGTGTCCATCGCAGGGTGTCACGCCGTCCCTGAGGAAGGAGGTGTGGAAGTTCCTTCTGGGCTTTTATCCATGGAACAGCACTGCCAAGGAAAGAGAGGACATTCTGCGGGTCAAAACGTTCGTTTCTCTCTTCGCTTCCCCTCCTGACTCTTCAGTGGTTAAAGGAATAATTCGACACTTTGGCAAACTAACAGGCTTATTTGTGCAGAGTTACGCAGACGTGTTTTGACCTTCAGGGAGGCGCTTCCAGAGTTTAATTCACAAAGGCTGCCTCTCTTTGCCTTTTGGCTCTGGCCTCAGGAACAGTCAAGAGGTTTGAGTCAGAGGATCTAAGCATTTTAACAGCGTCCCACCTTTTCTGAGTCGGGGTGACATGAAGCTACAACCAGCAGCCAGTTAGCTTAACATCCATCCATGGGTCCTGTTGTCACCGTGAGGTGGCCCTGGCCTGGCTGACAGCTGTAGCTTTGTATTGAGCTTACAGACATGAGAGTGGTTCATCAAACAGCTAGAAAGCAAATAAGCGAGTTTCCCAAAGTGTCAGGCTTTTCTTTTGAGGTAGTCAGCCGCTGTGATGCCTGTCTGTCTGCAGGGATGAGTACTTCAGGATGAAGGTGCAGTGGAAGTCGGTCAGTGAAGAGCAGGAGATGAGGAACTCCCTCCTCAGAGGATACAGAAGCCTGATAGGTCAGTCTGCCGCCCAGCAGAAGGTCTGCTCGGCCTGTCGGTCAGCTGCCTGCGAGCTGCAGAGTTGAAGCTGTCTTTGTTGTGTTGTGACAGAGCGAGATGTCAGCAGGACGGACAGACACAACACGTTCTTCTCTGGGAACGACAACCCGGGCCTGACGCTGCTTCATGACGTGCTGATGACGTACTGCATGTACAACTTTGATCTTGGTGTGTATGTCTGAACAGAGGCGCATCAGCACAGACGCAAATCTAACAAGAGTTCTGAAAATAATGACCATAATTACTTAGAAACAAGTGGCTGGAAGAAGAGCTTTAGTCTCTAAAGGGTCAGATTATGTTCTCACCAGTTTTTATTAATGTTGATCATCCTTAAAAACAACAAGATCCAGGTTTTCTGGTGATTACAGTTGACTTTTTGCTCATGAAAAGGATGTTTTGAGTTGCTGCCGATCATTCAGGCAGAAGAATCCACGTCACCCTGACGCTGTTGTTTCCGTCTGTCCGTCCAGGTTACGTCCAGGGGATGAGTGATCTCCTCTCTCCTCTGCTGTTCGTCACCCAGAACGAGGTGGAGTCCTTCTGGTGCCTGACGGGCTTCATGGAGCTGGTGGTGCGTAGAAATATCTGTTTCTCTTTGACATTCAGTCAAAAACAAGCGCAGTTTGTTGCTGTACTTAGACTCATTCAGTGCATCGGAGAGCAGGAAGTGAGCAGCAGCGCAGAGCAAAACAAATCTAAATGCAAACCTTGTTGTTCCTGCTTAGTGCGGTCAGTTTAATGATTCCTCTGTGGTGACCGATGCTTCACCAGCGGCTCTGATTTAAATGAAAGAGGAAGCACACACTGTTCAATTTGTGGTTTGGTCTGATCTGTTGGTTTCAAGCTGAATGCATGCATGTGTGCTCAGTTATGAATGAGTTCATTTCCACACAGAAAGCCTTGGACTCGAGGCTACCCAGTGACTTAACAGCTCTTTCCTCCTTTCCTCTGCAGCACCAGAACTTTGAGGAGTCTCAGGAGGCCATGAAGGAGCAGCTGCTTCAGCTCAGCATCCTGCTGAAGGCTCTGGACCCGGAGCTGTGTGACTTCCTGGGTTAGTCAGCCACTACTCATCCAGTGAGGCTGGATTAGATTAAAATAAAAGCTAATGAATCCTGAGGTGAAGCCTGTAGCCAGAGTTATTTGGATAGAGCAACGAAAGTAGGACAGAAACAAGAATCAAGCAAATGAGAGGCTTTTATAATACAATGCAACCTGGAGGTTTTACATGATTACACACATTCACCTGCAGGTGGGGAGCTCATCATGCTGACATGCATGACGAGCACGAAAAGGGAGTCAGATGTGCTGAGGACTTAACTTTACTCACTTATAAAGAGCTCATTCTCTGTTTTCTTCTTTGTCACTGACTGAAAAAGGTAAATAAACGAAACGTCTTTGCTCGCTCAGACTCGCAGGACAGCGGCTCTCTGTGCTTCTGTTTCCGCTGGCTGCTCATCTGGTTCAAGAGAGAGTTTTCCTTCGAGGACATCCTCATCTTGTGGGAGGTGAGTGCGCCACAGATGCTCATACCAAGCTACAGCAGCTGGAGTGCAGCGGTGACGTCGGGCTCCTTCAAACCTCGATCGTGTTCAGTGTTCGTGAGGTTCACGTTGAAAATGTTTGACTTAGACCGAGATGTCTTCTCCACGTTCAGGGGAAACTTGACTGCAGCTCGTCTGATGTCTGTTAACAAGCAGCATCCTCTTTTCTCCCGCAGGTCCTCTGGACTCGTCTTCCATGCGACAACTTCCACCTGCTGATCGCATGTTCGATCCTGGAGTCCCAGAGAGGAGAGCTGATCGGCTCAGACCACGACTTTAACACTATTCTGAAGGTGTGTGTGTGTGAGTGTGTGAGAGGAGTTGAGCTGCTTTGTCTACAAATGTTCTCTCATCATCTCATCGTGAACCTCTTCCCACGTTGTGAATCCTCCTCAGCACATCAACGAGCTGACGATGAAGCTGGACCTGCAGAGCGTCCTGTGTGGAGCCGAGGCCATCTACCTGCAGCTGGTCCAGTGCAAGGTGAGACGAGCTTCAGTGAGGCTGCAGCCTGTGGACGGTCTCAGTCTGTGTCCGTGTTCATGAAGAGCCAAGAGGAGGCAGAGTCTTCAAACTGTGTCTGTGTTGTAAGAAGTACATCTGCTAAGTCTTTACATGCAAACATTACTGTTTGTTAAACGTACGTTTTTGGAAGACATGAGGGAATGTCCACTTGTGTTTTGTCCTTGCGTGTCCTCACTGTGTGCAGAGTCCCACAGAACAAACCAGCTGTAATTGAAACCAAACCTTTTTCTTCTTTAGAAAAACAGAATAGGAACAAACGGTGATGGAAAGCAGATCCTCAGCTGATGGAACAGCTTCATCTTAGTCATGCGTATTGCTTGAATTTAACGCCTCCTCCCCCCTCTGCCCTCCCCAGGAGCTTCCCCTCAAGGTGCAGCAGGTTCTGGGTCTCTACATCCCCTCCAGCTCTGAGGAGGACAGCCCGGACTCCCAGGCCAGCGAGACGCAGCGCCTCCTCAGCCAATCCCAGGCGGGAGCTGCTCCCTGTAATTCAGCATGTGGTTCCACTTCTCCTTAGATATGAAGGTCAGCAGGAGATGTATGCAAGATATTTGTACATGAAAATATATATATACTGTACATGACCCAGTGAAGACTGTTGTTACTGTTTGTCAGGGGCAGGGGGCGCCGTTGAGGTGTTTTTCTTTTAATATACTCATGAATGTAACTCTTCAAGATGTTGAAACACTATACTCGCAGTGCTCTTTTTCTGTTTGACGTGTGTTTACGTGTCTCTGCTGACGTCCGTCCTGCTCTCCAGCCGCCTTCTCACGCCGCCTTTATCCCTCGCCACGAATGATTCAACCACTGTATTCATCGCCGCTCGTCACTTCTGGTCAGCTCTCAGTGCATTTCGTTTGGTTTAGACTCCCCTTGCGTCCCCTCGCCTCAAAAGGGAAGAAGATGAAGGACAAGCTCACTGGCAGCACCTTGTTAGTACTGTACGATGCCATTCCAGCCCTATGCAAAGGTTGTGCATGCCTTATAGTTTTCAGTGGCGTGGTAATATTTTAAACCCTGTATTATCTGTGTTACATCGTTTTCACCCGCTGATAATTACCAAATAAATGCTTGAATCTTAAGAAGCAGGTGTGTGAGCTTTATTTTGTTCCTTTCACCAGACGGTCCACTCACAGCCAGCGTCGGATTTCTTCATTTATTCAAGCACAGCGTAGATCGCTGCCGCCGACCGCAGCCTCCGAAATAAGTCAAAAGTTGAGTCAACAAGACTTTAAAACTGTGTCAACCCACCGTGAGCCGTACAACCTGCAGGAGTCAGATTTACTTCCAGGCTGTTGCGTCAGACCTTGTTATTTTAGTATGATAAAAGCAGATAAGAGTGTTGGTTTGGGTGGCACAAGTGGTAAAACTGTCGCCTCACAGCTAGAAGGTCCCGGTTCGAATCCCGCTGTGGGTGCTGGTGGCGTGTCCTCCACCATGCCTTCAGTGCCTGCTGCTCGAGGAAAAAAGGGGCCTTTCTGTGTGGAGTTTGCATGTTCTCCCCGTGTTCACCCGGGGTTTCCTCCATAAATATGGAAGAAGATCACCACCTGACCAATGGTGACAGAGGAGAGTTGGTCCCCGGGCGCCGCTGTCGGCTGGCAGTCCACTGCCCCTGGTCTGCCATGGAGGAAGGACTGACCATGGATGGGTCAAATGCGGAAAATAAGAATTTCATAAAAAGCCGGGCGTGTGCACTGTGCATGATGTTGTGTGTGTGATCAAATTAAGTATGTTTCTTCTTCTTCTATTAGTCAGCTTTAAGTCCTGTGAAACGTCCATGACTGGACGCTGGTGCATGAACAGATGATGAATGACTGTCTGACACAGATGTGGTCATATGAGAAGTTAAAATTTCTGAAAACTCTGTACTTTACTAAACATAAAATCCTCACATCAGCTCATGACTGTAGTGTGCGTTAAACACTGTTAATTTACTGCTTACAGAAGATAAATAGTTGCTGCTTACAGTAAAGCTTCATATGATCAAAAGCACGATTTGGACCCATAAAAACAGAAAACCTGACTTTTGGGATCAGGCTGGTTATTCCAGTGTAACAGTAACAGCTAAGTGTCCCTGTAGTGTCCTAACTTGTGAACTGGTTAAACTCTGCCCTTTCCCCCCTCCTCCCCCCGCTGGCCAGCAGGTGTCTGTGTGAGGTGAATGGCTGAGGGGAAAATAGGACCTCTGTTCTCCACTGTCCCGCCAAATGAGCTGGAAAATGAGGGGCGGGCAGCCACGCCTCCTTCTCAGGACCCGCTGCACTCCCCTTTTGGCCGCTCGCTGTCTCCTTCCCCCTCGATCCATGTTGTTTGAATACAGCTGCGACGTATGAATTTAGCAGGGCTCTTAAACAGGCCGACGATCTGTCGCTGTCACCCCCCCCACCCGCCCGC
>JBBMOE010000034.1:4867975-4924618 GCA_037975065.1 Chaetodon trifasciatus
CCGCCCGCCCCCCGCCTCGTCCACCCAAACCTGACCTCACTTGACTGGCAGAGCCAAACTTACTCAGTCCTTCATTCACACTCAATCTGCTTTCAGCCCTCTCAAAGCCTGTTTAATAGGCGAAGGCCTTGTCGACAGCTTTAAACCTCGTATTCTCTCTCTGATGCCACAATCGACTAAGTGTTGGAGGATTATGGTCTGTTCATGTCGTCATTGTGCTGAGAGACTGAGAGAAGCTGTTATCTGCAGTAGATGATGTGACTGGAGGAGTATCCACACAAATACTACCAGCAAAATGTGCCTGAAGTTCGAACAGTAAAAGTACTCGTGTTGCAGTAAAATGTTCCCTCTCTGTGTTTTTCTATCATACCTGCTGTTTGTGGATTAATATTACTGCTGCATTCATGTGCATTTTACTGCTGTGGAGCTACTTTATATCCCGTTGGCTCGTTTAATTTACAGCAATGCATCGTGTTCTTCAAGATCATCACACGTTTGCATCTTGTGTCTCTAAAAAGCCAGAAAAACAGCCTGTTTCCAGCTGATCCGACAGGCTTTTTAAACAGTTTATTTAGCTGAAGAAGAAGAAGTCTCTGGAGATACGTGGTTTCCACCGGACAGGAAGAGGATGCAGTACTGTAATCTGACAAGTAACTTAAATTGTCAGACAAATGTAGAGATTAAGTGGAATATAAATATAAATCTGCATGAAATGGAAATAGTGGAGCAGTCAGTGATCCCTGCCAAGACGACAGTTTGATTATTGTCTTTATTTTCTAACTCGTTCCTCTTCACAGGTTTTAATTTGCTTTCACTCATTAGTTTTTATTGCATTAATTGTTGCCGTGCGTTGCTCGTTTTAAGGCGTGTGTTTGTGATGTGCAGGACGGCAAAGACTGAACTGAACTGTTCCAGATATTTTGGACAGTAAAATGAACGATCTGCACACATTAAGGTCAAATCATGTCATCATATTTACATTTGTCTGCAGGGTGGAATGTGTCTAAGTACATTTGTTCAAGTACTCAACTGACAAACACATTTTAAGTAGCAGCACTGAACTGAAGTACTTTGAAAAAATGTCCAAAAACCTGAAAAAAGTTTGAGCTACCTTTCACGACATGCACCTGAATCATCTTTCAGTCGTCAAGAATAGAGTATGAATTATTGATGCTCAGCTGAAATCAAGTCATGGCGTCCGTGTGGTCGTCCATTTAACTCCTATTTGAAACACGAGCCGCCATTGAAACCCTAATGAGCGAAAAGCCACCTGTAATGACTGTCAAATACAATCTGTATTCTCCGCTGGTGAGTGCGACCCCTTTGTGACCATCGGAGGAGTCCCCGGGGAGTGTGTGAAAAGTGTGTCACCCCATGAATGTGTGTGTGTGTGTGCGTGGTTGGCCAGCAGCAGGCAGAAGGCCAGGGGCTGTTGTCTGACACTGATTTGTAAAGGGGGACAATACGGCTCATTGACCCGACCGGCTCCACTGTCTGTTGCACATACCTCGCCCAGCCCTCCCCGGTGGCTTCGCTGCGCTTTAAACACGAGCAGCAGATTGCTGCAGGCGCAGGGAGGGGAGCCCAGCGGGACACAGGTTGCTTTGACAATGAGAAAACTCAGAGAAAAGGGGGGGGGGGGGGGGGCACTTTGATGAGCATATTTCCAGAGATCATATTTATCTAAAAAGCTTCACTTCACCAGGATCTTATTTGGCTGAAATATTTCAATCCTGCTTCAACTTTGCAGCATCGTCTTGAAGAGCGCTGCACATGAATAAAGTTTATTATTCTTCTTATTTCTCTCTTTATTGATCCGTCTTTGCCCTGTGGTTAGAAATACAGGATAAGTCTGGATGAGGTGTTATTAGAGGTCATCTTGTCAGGATGGAAAAACCCTCAGAAACAGACTTCACGCCACAATGAATCCCAACTTCTCACTGAGTGTGCTGCAGTTTGGAGAGGTTAGCTGCTGTTTTGATTATGAAAAGTCAGAGAACATCATTTCTTAGACATGAAGGTGGCACCTTCAGAGAAATTTGTCCAGAAAACAACCCAAAACCCCAAAATAGTCAGTTTACAAACCCATGAGACAAAGAACTGAAGAAAATCTGACCTGAGAATCTGGAGCCAGAAAACTTTGGTTTGATTGATTAATCAATTATCAGAAATGTTACCAGTTAATTTTCTGTTAATTGAATTTTTCAGCTCTATTTTCCTTAACGGACTGTTTTCATAAAGCAAAAATAATAAATCATAATAAAGATAAATATTTTTTGTAGCTTTTGCAGAAATATGTGAATGACACTAAAGATCCCTCCTGAAATCGTTCATGTTCTGTAGATATTTTAATCACTAGAGTAAAAAACAGCAACAATCTCAACCAAGAAGCCACTGAGTGTTTAACAAATGAGTAAATATCAGGCTGTGTGTCGAGCAGCAGCAGGATTCGGACATGTTTCCTCTGGCCCTCACGTTGTAAACAAACACCGTCATCCTTTTGTCATCCATTCCCATTGTCAGAGTCTGGATGTGACCTTTTCTCTCCTCTCTCTGCCTCTCGCCCCTCGCAGCCTTTTCTTTTCCTCCCTTCTCTCTTTCACTGCCGGAGACAAGCTGTTGCTCTGTCCCTGCGGGCCACTCCCTCACTTGTCTGCTCCTCTTCTCTCCCCCCCTGCCTCCCTCTCTCCCCTGCTCTCCTTCTTTCTCCCTCTCCCCACCTGTTGAAGCAATTGTTGCACAGACCACATTGTTGTCTTCTTATTATTTTATGTCAGTCACGAGGGTCCCGCCCCTTTCTGCAGCCTCTTTTTCCGTCCCTCTGTGCCACTCCCTCTGCCTCTCTCCCTGCTGGGTATAAAACTCAGAGGACTGAGGAGTGGAGCTGATCAGACCGCCACAGATACCAGAACTACTTCAACAAGGACAGAGGAGGATCTGCAGGGTTTTCCCAGCTTCCGGTTACCTGCAGAGCGTCCTCAGGTGACACAGGAACGCTAGCTGCTGCGCTTCTCTCCCACTTGGACCTAAACAAGTTCATATTTTCCCAGCAGTCTGTGCAGATGGACAAAGGCATGTCTGTGTCTCTGTGGTGTGAGGAGGTGGAGGACGACCAGAGTCGGGACCAGAGCCGGACTGAGGCCCAGGCCCAGGCCCACGTCACAGGCTCGCCTCAGCTGCGAGCCGCCTGGGACCCCACGGTGTCGGGGCATCGTGTGATCCAGAGGCTGCTTCATGTGGAGGAGAGGTACATGCCCTCCATGCTCTACATCACCCTCATCCAGCGGGATCCAGAGCGCAGGGAGGAGGTCGTCAAGTGGGCCCTGGAGGTATGAAACCCTCAGCTCCACATCCTCAAGGAGGAGTCACGTCATCATCACCTGTGACGCCGAGGCCTCACATCTTTGCTTTTGTCTCTGCAGGTGTGCTGTGAGTGCGGCTGCGATGAGGCCGTGTTCCCCCTGTCTGTCTCACTGATGGATAGGTTCCTGTCTGCCTCTCTGTCTCTACCTGTCTCACCGTACTGCCTGGCTGCTGGCTGCATCCTCATCGCCTCCAAACTCACCGAGTGTGACAACGTCACCGCCGACACTCTGTGTGCTGCAGCTGAATACAGCTTCCAGCCGTCCAGCCTGAGGGTGAGTCAGTCACACAGCAGCTCACTCTGGAGTTTTTAAACTGAAATAATCAAACTAGAGTTCAGACAGCAGTGAATCATCACCACCTGTAGGTCCATAAACTCAGTTAAACCTTGATTTTAAATGTAGAATATCTAGTTTTGCACCTTTTCACAGTGTTGTTACTGTAGAGTTGTAGCAGCTACAGTAAACACTGCGTCACACTGATGTAAAGACAAAGGCCAGGCTGCACACATCCATCAACCACACGACAACCCACCTAAAATTTACAATCCAACGGGGCCACAACTTTTTTAAATTGCTGATCGTTCTATTACTTATATTTGACAATCAATCAAAAAGTTCATACTGTAAATTAGATTAAAGGACAGATGTCTCACATGTTACCAGAGCCTGAAATGATGCACGGATGACACAGACGAAAATACTAATATAAAGACTATTTTCATGATCAATCATCCTGATGATTATGTTTTCGATTAATAGGTTATTTGTTTGGTCTGTGAAATGTCAGAAAATAGTGATTAAAATTCCTTCTCAGAGCCCAAGAGGACATCTTCAAATGTCCTGTTTTGTCTGAGGGTTTCAGTTCAGTGTGATGACAAAGAAAAGCAGCAAATCTGAGCAGCTGGAATCAGACAAATTGTGGCATTTTTAGACTATTGTTGCTTGATAAATGACTGAAATGATTAATCAGTTATCAAAATATCTGCCATCAATTGACTAATCAACCTGTTCTCAAAGGTTTGGACTCGATGCTTCTGAGCTCAGAGTTGATACTGAGCTGTCAATAAATAAACACAATATAACAATAAATCAGTTTGTCATGATATCCATCCCATCACATCATGTGAACCATGAACGATCAACCACCATCACTCCTGTCTCCTAAACGCACCTCCTCTCCCTCCTTCAGGACATGGAGCGCGTCATCCTCGCCTCCCTCCGGTGGGACACAGCAGCAGTGACTCCGCAGGACTTCCTCCCACATTTTCTCGCCTGCGTGGAGGAGAGAGGAGATGGAGACAGGAGGGACTCTGAGGGGGAGCTGCTCTCCACCCTGCGGAGGCACAGCGACACGCTGGCGGCCATGTGCGCCTGTGACTCCCGCTTTCTGGGCGCGCCGCCGTCACTTGTTGCTGCGGCGTCACTGAACTGTGCCCTGCGAGGTCTGGGCAACAAGGGCCCGGCTCAGCTGGCTGTGATGGGTGAAGCGCTGGCGGAGCTCTGCCAGACGGACCTGGTGAGTACATCTGCAGGTCTGATGCTGCACAGGCCTGTTTGATTTGATCAGGCTCAGGGTTTTTATTCACTGCAGACATTTTACACAATAACCACCTGCTTGTTTTATAGTCATGTCAGTGCGGGACATGAATCACTGATTTTCTCCATGTGTTGCATCCCAGGCAGTGCTGCAGGCGTACAGTGAGATGATCGAATATGCCCTCCGACAGCGGCTGAGGAGTGGGCTTCAGCAGGGGCCCATGGAGAAAGATGAGGAGGTGGAGAACGAAAGGCCCGGAACACCCACCGACATGAGAGAGATTGATTTTTAAACACAGAAATCAGCTGTTGCATTGAACGTGTGAATCAATCAGAACCTCTCAAGTCCATCAGTCAAACTGATGTGAACTGCTCACGACCTCAAAATGCTCTGACATGTTTTTACATTTTGAAATGATTTTATTGAGTGACTGTTAATTTATTTTTCACTTTATTTATTGGTGAACAGTTTTGCCATGTGTGTTTCACGTGCCATATTTTATTATCTATTTCTATTAATTTTATTGTAGGCTTGGATGTTATTTTGATGCATAATATTTATACATTTTATTTATTATTACGTGCAACTACGTGCAATTACGACTCTTTTGATGTTAATTTATTTCAATTTGCCATAATGTTGTGTTTGTGTACTGAATTAAATATACAACAGATCTATTTTTCAAAGCAATTAAACGTTTAAAACGTTTCAACAGACTTTGCGTCCATGTATTATTTACCTAGGGGACAATGCCGCATTCACTTACTACTCGTAAACTGGCGCTTCAGATGCCTGAGTAGTTCATCTACTTTTGGTGGGACATAATTAACTCCTAAAAGGACAGTGACGGGAAGAAATGTGTTGGTAGATGATTTCAACTATTTACTATTGTCCAAAATGTGTCATAATGAGCTAACAATACTTTCACCATCATGACTCAACAATTAGAAGACAACCGCATCGCTATTATCAATGAAGAAAAATGTTTTAATTTTCCTACAGTACTTGAAGGCAGCGTATTGGACCAACGCTGCATTCTAATGACGTCAATTTTATCCGACTCAGATAACAGGTCGTGCTTTGAGCATTGGATCAGATATTAAAAACCTACGTCCGGTAAGAGACGAGATATTTTTTAGATATTTTGTGTTCTAGAAAATTCGACTTGTGGTTTTAATATCGGCTTAGTCCAAATGAAGAATTCATTGAAAATCGTGAGATGTAAGAAGGACAACGCAGGAAGAACTGTGCTAGACGTTTCTATAGCATAGGGCTAATGGATAACGATAACCCTGTTAATGTCGCGTGTAAAATAAAGTTTAAAGACCGAATAATGTTTACAATCCTGCTTGAAACAAACATTAATTCACTTAAAGCGTGTGTTTAATCTCACAGGTTATCCCACGTACAGAACGTGCTGTCTTTGTGTTCCTCCGTGTTGTCCCTGTTTAAGCTAGCTAGCTAACCGGCTACATACACCACTAACACAAAATAATACCACTATTCAATTTAAATCGTGTTATATATACTATAGCTGGATTTCAGGGGTGTTGAACTAAATTTATCGTCGTGTCACATCTAAAAACAAGGTGTCTTGCTCAAAATTAACGGTTGCACCAAAACTCCACTTGAGAAACTGGTTATTACTGCTGTGTCTTATTGGCGAGGACACACACGTCTACAAAGCAAAAAAACTTGAGACCTGTTTCAAATGTTCAAGGTTTCCTGGTAAATTCGGCACACAGTGTACACACCAGCTAGTAACGAGTTACGTTAAAATCCGAATATGTTTGGCAGTGAGTGAGTTACGTTTCAAGTACGCATTTATCGTAGTTGTCATCAGAGCTGCCATCGCCCTTTTGACTTGAGTTATATAATACTACACCTTTAAATGAGAGTCTGATGCTGGTCATGTGGAGGAGGCACTCTGAAAGATGTTCATCTTAATTAATTTTTATTTCTCACACATCTCTGCCTCTTCTGCTTTTCTGTTCTGAGATTCCAGCTTTTCAGTCGACACACATTATTCTCACATTCATCGCTGCTTGTTTTGAAGGAGGATGAACTTGAAACCTGGCTGGCTGCTGCTTCTGTCCATCTGTGCTGGGGTCTGGTCCGTGCCTATTGATCGCAATGTAGGCAACCAGGAAGTGAAAGAGGAGGTGCAGGAGGAGAACGCGGTAATAGCCTCAGTGTTCTCAGTCATTCGCCGTCTGATGTGTTTTCACGACGTCAGATTTAGCGGAGGTTCAGTGTGTTGTGAATAACCTTCCTTTGCCTCATACGCTTGCAGGACACTGGCCTGTACTACGACAGGTATCTCAGAGAGGTGATCGAGGTTCTGGAGACGGACCCTCACTTCAGAGAGAAGTTGCAAACAGCAAACACAGAAGACATCAAGGTCAGCGTCCGTTTCTTACTGCACTGTTCCTCCCTCCGTTTATCCTTGTTTACCGTTCACAGGCAGCAATCTGACACTGAGTCTGTTCTTCTCACCTGCGATGGCTTGTGTCCTCCGTCAGAACGGCCGTCTCAGTAAAGAGCTGGACCTGGTCAGTCACCATGTCAGGACTCGCCTGGACGAGCTGAAGCGTCAGGAGGTGTCCCGCCTCAGGATGCTGCTGAAAGCCAAACTGGACAGCACCAACGTACAGAGTGAGCGGACGAGACCGTATTGATTTTAATTAAAGGTCCTCTGGGAAAAATGAACCAATATCAGTTTTTAAGGTGGTATTGTCTTTTTATAAGTTGGGTAATTGTGTACTGAATTATAAGGTATGTTGATTACTATATCAAATGTCACATGTTGCAAAACGTTAAAGCTATTAGAGCAAGAAATATCAAGAGCAAGAAATAATATAGAGTAAAGCAATATTTTTTGCTTGAAAAATATCAAAGTACAGTTAGAAATGATGCACCTGCACGAGTGCGCTCAAATAGATTAAAGCTCTTCACCTTTTCATCCACAGATATGGAAATTGAGGTCTCATATGTAGAGAATATGTGCAGTTCTTGCAGTTATTCATTGTTATCACTCATGACTCAGTGAGCCAAAACATGCAAATGTGCAGCGTCTCATTTTCAGTATCACTTCATGTGCATGGATGCAAACAGAGCAGGTAGAAGCAGCACATATGCAGAATGTTTATGTGTGAAATGTTAGCTGTTACTTGTGAAATATACACATGAATGCTAACAGGACGGTTAGCATTGAGAGAGGAATGTAGCCTCAGTGCAGGGGTGTGTGTGTGTCAGGAGTCCAGCATGTGTTTGGTAATTCGTGTATCTCCCACGCAGCCCTGCAGATGGACCACGCATCTCTGCTGAAGCAGTTTGAACATCTCGATCCCCACAATCAAAACACGTTTGAGGCCAAAGACCTCGAGCTGCTTATCTCGACGGTAAGATGCTCCAGCTGATGACTGCTGAGAGTCCTTCAGTCCAGCTGCTCGATGCTTCTGACCAGAATCATAATCACACTGATCAGACAGCTATTCTCGTCCTCGTCCGCCTCTTTGTCCAGGCCACCAAAGACCTGGAGAACTACGACGCCGAGAGACACGAGGAGTTCAAACGCTACGAGATGCTGAAGGAGCACGAGAGACGGGAGTACCTGAAGGGCCTGGACCAGGAGAAGAGGGAGAGGGAGGAGAAGAGACTGCAGGAGCTGCAGGAGAAACACCGCCAGCACCCAAAAGTCAATGCTCCGGTAGGCACAAAGGCACCTTTGTTAGTTCTCAGTTTGCAAAGTGGAAGCGAATGGAGCTCTCTGACTCGTTTTTCCTCTTTGTGCTGCATTTCTCAGGGTAGCGTTGCTCAGCTACGGGAAGTCTGGGAGGAGACGGACGGCCTGGATCCGCAGGAGTTCAACCCCAAAACCTTTTTTAAGCTGCACGGTGAGGGACTGCTCTTGTTTAGCTCCTGTCCTGTTGACGTCAGGCTGAGGAGTTCAGTGTGAACGAAGGTCTCGTTTCTTCTCTGCTTAGACACAAATGAAGATGACGTTTTAGATGAGCAGGAGTTGGAGGCTCTCTTCACTAAAGAGGTGAGGGACCTTACAGCACGTCATGGTTGAGTTTTACAGTAAGAATCATGACAGAATATCAAAAATGGATGCTCATCTGTTTGAAAAGCAGCTGTTCGTCTCACTTCCTTAAAGGGAAAAGCTTTTAACCCGGCAGCAGCAATGCGTGCGGCATCCCCGCGGCCGCTTAACATCTGCTCGTTTCTCTCCTCCAGCTGGAGAAGGTCTACGACCCGAAGAACGAGGAAGACGATATGATGGAGATGGAGGAAGAAAGGCTGAGGATGAGGGAGCATGTCATGAAGAACGTGAGTCATAGTCCACGCGTGTTTCTTCAAACGTAGTTTTTCTTCTTTGGTTCTCAAAAAAGAAAAATCACAACCACACAAGCAGATAAAAAAAAGACAAATCAAACCAGAAACACACAATTGAAATCAATCAAAAAAGTCATGTTAGCGACGTTAGCATCAGCACCACTTGATCAGCACTTTGATGTAAACAAAGGAGACAACAAAAACCTCTCTCAGTCAACATGTCAGAGCTGCAGAGCGTCTGAACATCTTTGTTTTCAGTGACCTGAAACGCCAACATGCACAGAAAACTGCATTAAAAAAAAACCCTGTGTGGACGAGGCGTTAATTGTTTACTTTTACCCCTCCTCTCGTTTGTTAATCGTCACCTTGAGCCAGTCTCCACGTTTTCTCTGCTCCGCTTCGACTGATGCAGCTCACGTCTTTGTGTTCAAAGGTGGATACAAATAAAGATCGTCTGGTCAGCCTGGAGGAGTTCCTCAAATCCACCGAGAAGAAGGAGTTCAACAACCCCAAAGAGTGGGAGGTAAAGAGCCCAGAGGTGGCCTGAAGGTTGGGGCAGTGGGCGGTCTGTGGTTCAAACCCCAGGACAGGCTGGGAAGATGTGGGCGTCGAGGTTTAACGGGCGGCGCCGTCCTCCGGCGTCAGCTCGCACGCTTGGCGCTGCTCCCACAAGGAGTGATGTAGTGGAATGATTCGTTTAGCTAGTAGCAGTTAGCACTGCACCGCTAACATCATCAGACACATGACAGATAGAAAAGGATAGAAATGCACACCTATATTACCCACAATGCAACTCAGCCATTCAAGCCAGTGCAGCAAATAAGAGTGTGACCCTCAGGACTGCAGTCTGCAGTTTGTTCAGTGAAGAAGCTCAGTCTAAGAGGAGGTGAAGTCTCTGAATGACGTCCGTTCTCCGGGTGTCTCCTCAGACTCTGGACACCAAGCCGGCGTACACGGAGGAGGAGCTGCAGCGGTTTGAGGCCGAACTCCGGGACAAAGAGGAGGAGCTGAGGAGGAAGGCGGACAATCTGCGCCAGGAGCAGGAGCTGCTGAAGGAGAGAGGCAAAGCCCTGGAGGCCCAGAGGAGAGAGTACCAGCAGGTAACTGTGCCGCCATGTTTACGCCACCTGTGACCAGTGTGACCACACCGAAGCGCACGCAGACGATAATTCAGTTTGAATTGCAGGCGGTGCTGGAGATGTCCCAGAGACAGAAGGAGCAGCAGGCTGCAGACGGGCAGCCTCCCGCGGGCCCGAACGGGGAGCTGCTGTTCCAGCCAGAGGCACAGAAACTGGACGCTAAAGGTAAACGTCCCGACGTGTGATCTGCGTGTCGGTGCTGCTGCAGATTTCTGTCCTCGCTGCTTTTACTGAGCGAATCTTCCTCTTGTCACTCGCGCAGAAGCAAAAGCCCCAGCCGAGCACGGAGCCGAAGCCCAGAGTAATCTGCCCGCGGAGCCTCCACAGAATCTGCCTTTACACACTTAAAGCGGCTCGCTCCACAGCCTTAACACACACTCACGCACACACATTCTGGTTTGCACTGACACAGATGTCCAGATGGGTTCTATGTGGACTGTATGTATAAATTCAGACGGACGTGGCTCGTGAATCATGACGTATTTGTACTGTGTGTTCATTTCTGTGGTCTACATTAGATTAAAGCTCTCCAAGCAGCAGATATCAGTATATGAACCTCCACAAATCTTCAGTTTCAGTGAAGTTTTTATTGATTCAGGGTTTTTTTTGTGTCAAATCATAAACATCTTCAAATAAAGTTAATTTAAAACCTCGAAACAAGACTTCCTGAATTCAGATTGCTTGGCGAGACGGCACCCAGCGGCCTGTCGTACAGCACTGATGTCCTGTGAGACGCTTTTTGAACGCCGTCCTCCTCCCTGCAGGTGAGTCACAGAGCAGCCAAACTCAGTCGTTCACCTTTTTCTGAGCTCTGGCTCCACTTTTCTTCCTTCAGTTTCATGTGAATGTTGCACAATTAGATGCAGCCCCCTACACCTGAAGTGTTTTTGTGTAGCCTTTACAGACACTTGAGGACAAATGTCCAAAACTTCCACCTGAATATGAGGTCGGAGCACGACGTGAGATAAGTAACTCCAGGTGAAACCGGGGGTCTGCACACATTTGCACACTTTAATCTCATTTTATTTAGATCTGATTCCTCGTTTAGTGGAATAAAAAGGTTTCAATAAAAAAAAAAAAGCAATTCAAGTGATATTTTCAATCATCTTGTGGCACAAAAAGCACACAAAAACTGTCAAGTGACACCAATACCAGCATGTCGGCGTAGTTTAGTGGAGCAGACACCGTGTGTGGACGATCAGACGAGACGTTCTAGAACATCTAATGTGTACATTTTGTAATATTTATGTGGAAGTTGATACAAACTACTTTAATGGTATACAAAAGAATACAATGTAGTATTATAAGTAGTAATATGGAGACGGGTTGGTGAGTGGATCCTAGTTTCCTCTGCTCCTCCTGCTCCTCCTCCTCCTCCTCCTCCTCCTCCTGCTCCTCCTCTGGAGTGTCTCTGCAGACACTGGGCCTGTTGTCCACTGTCCCGGCTCCCCGGGGACCTGCTGATCCTTGTTTTTGTCTCGCTGACGAGATGCTCCTCTGGCCGCCGCCCAGGACATTCCTATCAGCATTCCTCTAAGCCGCTGACCTCTTGTGACCCCCGCAGACCCCTCCCCTCCTGGTGTCCGGGCAGCTGCCTCCTGTCCGTCACCGCTGTCACATCGGCCAAATAAAGATGTCTCCAGGAAGCTGCTTGGCTCATGATGTCAGTGATTATTACGACGCAGCCTCCTCAGAGCGAGCAGGGTGCTTTTATTTTGAAATGGTCAAATGCAGTTGTACCTCCATTAGAGCTCCTGGTTGAGTGTAATCATGCACTCAAAGGATGCACAAACATGTTTTGATGTTTTCCAGCCCTCATCAGTCAATATGAAAAGCAGAATACACTGATGGTGCAGTTTTAGCACAAATGTACATTTATGGATAAAACAATGCTTTTATTCTGGTGCTAAAAGGCATAACCTGAGTGGACAGGTGCCCCTTCCCCAATCTGTCAAATGTAAAATGATACTGGGAGGCACCAAGATATACATTTTGTATGTAACAGAATGCAGAGATGCTTTATTAGTAGATGAATACGTGAAGACTTTGCAGAAAGCTGCTACTGAAGTAAAGATGTCAACTTTAAAAGGCTGAAGCTGAAGTGTGTGTTTAAGCCCTGAATGTGTGACGTTCATGTGTCCGTATGCTCCTGTGACACCTGGAGTCAGGTCCTGGTCCCTGTGGGACCTCTAACAGGTCTGCGTCGTGTCTGCTGGCCTCAGAGAGCATCGCCCACAGCTTCACCCAGCTGTTTGCGAGCAGAGGTGGAGCTGAAGCCGTCAGCGGGTCCGTTCACACATCAGCAGCAGGACGCCGAGATGCACCAGCTGAGTGAGAAAGGTACTTTTACTCAGGTACTTTGAAATGCTGATACTTCACATGAGTGTCCATGTTGTGACTTTACACTTCAATGAATTATTCTCCTTTTTCTGGTGACTGGTTGTTGTGCTGAAAGACTTTTTTTATGTGCAAAACACCCAGTTTGAGTTCAAAGTCACAGTTTAGTTTTTATATTGATAAGTTAAAGTAACCGTCTTTGCAAAGCAATAACACAGAAAAAACAACCTTTCTTCACTAAGAGTACTTTGATATTAGTTTTACTACAGTAACACTTCATCTTATGTCAGATTTAAGTGCAGGATTTGTACTGACTGCAAACAAACGCTGTCATCCACTGACCTGCTCTCTCTTTTTAGGTTTGAACACATGAAGTTTGAGGTCGACTTGTCTTCGGGTATCTGCAGGTAATGTTACATTTTTATTTTAAACACTTATTCAAGTGTGTTAAATCTTATACAGGCTTTAAGTATTCAGCCATCAGCTGACTCTGATGAGCATGTTCACAGTTCTGCATTGTTTGAGTGAGCTGACAAATGACAATAAAATGAAGATATGTCCTGAAAATCATTCACCATCTCTCTCTTTAAAACTTTAAACTGCCACAGACAGCCTGGACTGATCCCTGATCAGCTGTTTATCCTCTCTGATGTTTTTCTTCCGTCTCTAAAATGTTTTTTGTAAATTTGAACTGGATGCACTTTGAGTTTCACTGGTGGCTCCACAGCACACCAGCCCCTCTGAGGAGGACATTACGTCACCTACAACCCCCCCCCCCCCCCCTTCCGTCACTACCTTGAGGCTTAAGACCCGCCTCCTCTGAGAGCAGATTGGCTGGCAGACTCAGCCTTTCATGACTGGTGATGGTGACTGGTAAGTTTTCATCAACATGTCTGTCAGTCTTCAGACATGAGCAGCGGGTCATTTAATCATGAGGGAGACATTTGTCCAAAACTTTATTCATTCTGTCTCAATGACATAATTTAATCCCCATAACAAACCTCACGGACCCTTCAGATTAATCACCTTAATATAAACTTTTACCCAAATTTCTGGTCATTTTTTAAGATGTTTGTTGTTGGCTGAGACCTTTCAAAAGCTCCTCTCTGCCTTCACTTTCAGCATAAATGTGAATTAATGATGACTGCTTGAAATCGAGACATCTGGCCTCAAACCTTATGGTCGGAGTGCGTTGGATTTCCCAAATTGAGCCGCCAGAGGGCGCAATTGTTTAATTATTTTGCCAAGTTTCATGTGCCGCACAGTAAGAATAAACTGAGGAATTAATTCTCACCCGTAACTGCTCAGATGATGTCTTTTGATTGTGTTTAAACAGAGAAAAGTGCGGTCAGGAGTGAGTGTGAGGATGAGGAGTTTATACGGAGGCAGCCGGTCAAAGCTTGTTCCTTTAAGACCCAGCATCTCACCGAGGAGGAGAGATGAGGGAAGATAAACGATGAGAGGTCGTCAAGTCACACAGAAACATCCGGAAGAGAGCCGGAAGCACTGTTATTTGTCTTCAGAATAAAGCTTCAGCATGTTTTCATTTACGTTTAAGGTTATTTCAATAAGCAATAATAATCATCTGAATAGTTTAGACTCCTAGAAGGTTAAACTCTCATCGTTTGACAGCCTCACAGGTGTATCTTTGAACCTTTGGGTTTGAAGCTGGTTCTCAGAAACATTATAGGAACAGTGAGCCGATGTTGTCACTCGTGTTTTATCAAGTAAAACTAGTCCAGACATCTTTATTCTGGCTCAATATGAAGACACAGCCGGAAATTCTAATAGTAATATTCAATCTGATATTTATTTGAGAGTTAATCAAGATTCAGGGTTTTTATTTGTCATGTATGTGCAGTGAAATGCAGGATGGCCCTTCAGGCTGTGTTAAAAGGTCAGTGCTATAAATAGTCATTACATGTAAACATATGCATATAATCTAAATGATAATTGGAATAAAAGTAAAAAGTAGGTCAAAGGGAAGATACAACAGAAGTTAAACAACAAAAAATCTTATCAAAAAGTAGTGTACCCTAAGTAGGAGATCATAATGTTCAAATTAAATAAATAGATAAAATTTATGAAGGACTGTTTATGGACTCGATGGGTGGGCTGTGCAGTTTTTTGTGTATATGGCTGTCTGGGTCATTTTCACATTTATGTCTTTGTGGTCATTTTATCAGTCCAGCCGATCCAGACTCGTGTCTTTTATTCTGAAAGCTGCTCCCGGAAGCTGCCTGTGCTTCTTGCGTGCAGCTCGACGCAGCGGCTGAACCCGAGCCGTCGCTCCCACAGCAGAGGCAGGGAGGGGATGGGGCAGGCTGGTAACCGGGCTGTAACGGGGATAAGCTGCAGCCTCCGTCTCTCAGATGCTCTGATGGAGTGAAGCGGCCGGCGATGCGCGTTTATGTCCTTTCTCTGCCGATCATGGAGAGGGTAAGACACACAAACCGATCGGTGGCGGCTGAAATCCGCGGTGATGTGCGGTGCACGGATCGAGCCGTGCGTTAGACCATCCAGCTGTTTTTATGGGTGGGGGGGCAGGGTGGGGAAGGAGGGGGGGGGGGCAGTGGGGTGTTGATAGGAAATAGACGCCTTGCAGTCGGAATAAAGCCAAAGCGGCGGACCGTTTTCCGACATTTAGGCTCATGATACCACAAAAAATAAGCCAACTGCGTAACATCTTCTGGTTTCATCTGTTAATTAGGCCTACATCATTTACAGGATGATTGGCACCTCCCACCATGATGTGATAGCGGTGTGAGGCTATCCTGAGCAGCCCCGAATACAGAGAAAATAGGCAGCTTTTCCCCCATTCAGGCCATTTATTTCGTTAAGGCAGCAATTAAACCCCGTCTGAACACCCTGAGGAGGATCAGCCTCCTGATTCAGCCAGAAATATTTTCACAGATGGTTTCCGGAGCCGTAGAAAGAAGCCCGTTTCCTCCTGGATACAGCCCGTAATTACAATTCATGATGACACCCTTTTTCTCCTGCACATGAATGTATGAAACAGCGCCGCATCTTTCCGCTTCTACCTCCAGGCCTGATGATTGTTCTGTATGTGCGCGGCGGCGTTTCGCAGGCTGCCGAGGTGAAGCCGCCGCGCGCGACTCATTTCCGCACATCATGCGCATTCATTTTGTCCATCATGACTGTGGACGCTCGGACACATGAAGCCGAGACGCGCGCTGATGGATGAATTACTCCAGACGTTTGAGTATCGCGATGCCAGTCAGTGGAGGAGAGAGCTGTGCTGCAACAGCAAGGCTTATTCTGCCTTTGAGGTCTGGGGAAAGGTGTGCGTGTGTGTGTGTGTGTGTGTGTGTGTGTGTGTGTGTGTCAGTCAGGATGGATCATATGAGTGATGATATGAAGATCACAGCCTGCTGGGAAAGGCAGGCTCACGTTATGTGTTCACGGCCTGCAGCAGGTTTCATCACACCTTATTCACATGTTCTCTTCTTCTTCTTCTGTTTCTTCTTCTTCTTCTCTCCAGGTTCGTCTCTCGCCTCAGTGAAGCCTGGGCCGGGGGTCAGAGGTCGTCCACCGAGCCCGCACTTCCTCCTGTCACCCCTGCACCCCCTCCCACCCCTCCACCAAACCCTCAGCCCCTGTTTGCTCCAACCACTGGATCTTATATCCTTTCCTCCACTTTTATCTCACAGATTCACACAACTGCCCCGTTCTCCCCCCCGAGCACTTGCTTCTTGCCTGCCAGCCTCACCCAATCAGCTTGAGAGGCCCCCCAACCACTGAATTAACTGTTTGATGACGAGCCAGTCGTTCAGCAGACACTGCGCTCAAGTGTCCTAGACGTCTTCTCAGATAACACCTCTCACACCCAGGCCTCAAGATGATGTGCGAGGTGATGCCCACCATCTCGGAGGACGGGCGCGGCGGAGGAGGAGGCGGCTCGTCTTCCCCGGCGGGGGGCGGAGGAGGGATGGGCGGAGGGATGGGAGGCATGGGGGGCTACAGCGGCCGGGATCCCCGCGGCGGAGGCGGCAGCGGCGGCGGCGACGAGGGCGGCAGCACGGGCAACCTGGAGTCGCTGATGGTGAACATGCTGACGGAGAGGGAGAGGCTGCTGGAGAGCCTGAGGGAGACGCAGGACAGCCTGGGGACGGCGCACCTACGCCTGCGAGAGCTGGGCCACGAGAAGGAGTCGCTCCAGAGGCAGCTGTCCATCGCCCTGCCACAGGTACGACCGCTGAGGGGTCACACCTGAGCGAATCTCATTGGCTCACTCACATAAAGGTCGGTGTCGGTCTGCAGCCGTGCAGGAAGCACTCCCATCCTTACACACACGTCTCTGTTTATAATCCAGCCTGTAAAGCTTCAGCTGAAATGGTCATTCTTCCATTTGTTGCCTCATCAAGGTCAGACTGAAGGCGCGAAGCAAGAAGCAAAAGTTGGACGTGCGATCGGCTCAGAATGAGTTCAGTCATATCGTGGATGGTGCTGCGTTACTGAGGCTGGAGACGAGCTTTTTACTCTGCGTGTTTAGCAGCAGTTCACCCCAAAACGAAGACTCAGGCTTCAGCTGGTAGCACACGGTGAAATGTCTCGTACCCGGGCGTTCAGAAGGGCAGCGAGCGTCTCTCACACGTGTTACTCATAATGCTCTGTGCTCGTCCCGTCACGGCGACGTTCACGCCGCTCTGCACGCACCGCTGAGCCTTATCATGGAGGAACACACGGGAGATGATCGCTCTGTGAATGCCGGTTACCTGCACCCGTTTCTGCATTCACACAACTTACATTGCTGAGCTTTAAGATGTTTAATGCTTTCACCAAAGCAAGACAAAAGCTGTTAGCTTCAGCTGAAACAGTTTGGGAGATGGAGCAGATGTGGTCAGAATTGGCTGTTTGTTTTGTGGCTGTGTTGACTGACATGAGGGTGTTTTGTTCCTTTAAATCAGGGACATTAAAATATAGTTTGGGATGTGCAAAAGGCTGCGCGTTACGATGAGTCTGATGAAGGTCAGCCTGCTATCTTAAGTCTGCTCGGCTCAAAACCTTTGAGGTGCAAACTAAGAAAAACACGGTCGCATAGTGAAGATGTCTGACGGCAGCAACAAGGTGCATGTTTAGAGCTACACGAGCATCGGTGTCACTTCACGGTGATATCAGTGTTATCAATCAGCCAATAGGAGCACAAGTTATTTTAAAAGAACGTCTGAATAAACACCTGCCAGTGAGGTTAGCTCGTCCGTGCGAGCCGCAGTGTTTGTTCACTTCCTGTGTGGAAAAGCATCAGGACCAAGATGGAGAAAATCCTCCATCACGGGTAGAAATCCAGCATGAAAGTCTGACCTCAGTAAACGAGTGTTAGCGGCGGAACGTTCTCTCGTGCTGTATCAACAGAGCTCAGTGAAAATGGCTCCTTTCAGCGTTGCATTATTGATGCGCTCACCTGTAAGCAGGATTTTAATGTTGTAGCCGCTCCAGGTGGCGCTGAGTCTGGCTCCTCCGTCGTGCTGCTGGGGGGTTTAAAGCACAGCAGCACAGATGAAAACCTCGCATCTCCGTCATCGTCATCACCTTTCTTTACGTAATGCTGCACGCTGAAGCTGAAGCATTAAGTCATGAAGGTGAAGCGCGGTGTTTAATGTCACCGTGTTGGATGAACGGGTGGAGCACAGGGGTTCACCTGGAAGCTTCATGTCCTTCATGCTTTCCTTTTTAGACTTAGTTCACACGTTGTTTTGACCCTAACCCTAACCCACCACGATTAACCTCTTCTTCTCCATCTTTTTCCCGCAGAGCTGTGACATCAAAGACACGTGATTGGTCAGTTGCGATAATGGTCGTTAGTTTTGTGTCACTCTTAGCGCCTGATTTTCCCAACAAATATTCACCCTGTGATCTCTGAACAGCCCAGAATATAAACATCTGGATGGAAATATGTAACATCTGTTGCACCCAAAAAAAAGCTTAACTTGTAAAACATAAGCATAATATTGCCTTATTTTGTATGAAGATGTAATAGATGTTAGTATTTTAAATTGTGGTTCGTGTCGTCCAAGCTGGCAGCCATCTTTGTTTGGATTAGCAAACGCAGTCGCAGCTCGAGAAAGGAGCCGAACGTCTTCTTCGTCGTGCAGCTGTTGGAATAATTTTTCATCCAGATGGTTCGAAGAGTCTTTGAGGATGCTGGGAACGCTTTCAGAGCAGCGGCGAGCGTTGTTAACGACCTTCTGGGTTCTTCAAAGATCGCTCGACGTTTTGGGGGAAAATTGGATGCTCGTCTTTGTGATTCAGATGTAATGGTGACACATGAGAGGCGCAGACTGGGGCTGCCTAAAACCTGGAGATGATGGCAAAATGTTGCATTTGCCCCTTTAGTACAGGAGCCAATTATTATATTATCCCACATCCCGGCGCTCGAGAGCTAATCATTCTGTAATTCCGCTCCACATACAAGGGCTCCATCTCTATTTTCAGGCAGGAGTCATTGTTGGACGCCTCGGGCAGCGATGATGCCTCCCTCATTGTTACTACCTATTTTTCTCTGTCGCTACGCCTGAAAAATCAAAATGGAATAACAGATGTAGCTGTGCTGCACATTCTAGCGGAGCGACTGGACGTTAAAGGGCCGTATTACCTCACCGAGGGGAGATCAATATGGCGCACACATCTGCAGAAGCGCACACAGATAGAGGAGCGCATGGAGCGCTGTGATATATTCTACAGTAGATGAGTTCACTGAGTTCGTCTTGTTTGTAGACGTTGCCAAGAGAGAAAAATAGGAGCGAGGGATGGAGGGAGCGACAGCATGGCACAGAGAGAGGGAGGAAACCTGGTGGTATGAAACACACAGACTAACAAATCAAGAGCATTTGCATATTGCTGCATGCTAAGAAGGTGGCTTCAACAGTCTGCTTTGGATGTCATGTGTCGGATAGGTGGAGGCTGCGGTGGATGAGAGCGGCAGGATTCAAAGAGTAAGAGGTGGATGCCGGCCGAAATGAAGGCGACCGAAGGAGGCAGAGAGAGGACTCTAGAAAGTGTCGGTGGTCCATCTCACTCCATCTTTTGCATGAATTAATCCCAGAATTATGATATCCTTTGGGCCCAGAACGTGCCATCTGTACACAGCAATTTCCTCCCCGGTCCTTCCTCTTCCATCTCTTCAAACGAGCCTCTTCCTCTCCCTCCTCTCTCCATCCTCCCCTGTTTGAGCCCAGCGAGCTCGTTATAGGCTGTACACGCTGTACTTTTTAAATGCATTTTGGCTGGAGGAGGGTGTGAGGTGAGGCGCCTGTTCGCTGCCGATCGCTGTGAACACAAAGCGAAGATAACAGCAGCGCCGCGCACGCATCGGCGGCCTCTAATGGCTCGTTTGCATAAGCGTTTTCGAAAGCGCACATGACTCGGCGCCCGCGTGTGTCATACGTGCACCTCGCCGCCATCGCACACGAGCAGAGTGGAAACGAGGGGACGATCGGCGCTCGTGGCTCGGTGTGTGTACACAGCCGTGTGCGTGATGATGTTTTACTTCCTGTTCAGTGGAGTGCTATGATTAGATGATCACAGCTGAAAGTTAGACTCAGGCCGTGTGACTTGAAAATGTCACTCATCCTCTCTTTGTTGATCTGTTGCCATCGATACCATCCAGCTAGAAGAAAGGCCACAGATTTTAATCATAACTATGGTGAAGCTAACCTCACATTACACATAATTGGTTTAAATTACACAAAATCACAACAGTTCAACTGGACTGCTGTCAACTGGAAACATGAGATATTGCATCGCGCTGGCCCGACTCCTGTTACTTTCATGCTTGTTTAACCTCCAGGCATTTTGTTTTAATGACGGGCAGACGCACAGCCAATTATTGCGCAATTAAACCAATTTCAGGTGCAACACGTGCAGTAAACCCGGTTGTTAGATTTTATATCGAGGCCTGGTTTAAGGCTCCTGGCGGTCGTTAACTGTCAGCGCTGTGGTAGATATGGCAAAGATTACACTGTATGTGCTGTTTGGCTGGTTTTTAGCGAGTCGTGTCGTCCTTCTGCCAAAATGTAGCTGCGTGTCTGAGCGTGTTTGTCCAATGCAATGAAATTCTGTAAACTGGAATGCCTGAGTTTGCTAATGAAATCAAGATTCGTCAAATAGTTCACTGTAGTTAACTGCGCTGCGTTGGCTAATGGAGAATACTGGCAGGAAAAGTTACAGTTTGCAGTCTTTTTGTTGGTTTCTGTGTTTAGTGCTTTCTTATTGTTTGACAGTGAGCAGAGGGAAACATGCTGAGTGTCTCCAGTGCAGGTACTGTGGAGTTTGGTAACGACATTTTCATTGATCAGGACTGAATTTGTCACTTAAAATGTTTTCCTGACAGCGCAGATTTAATGCAACGCAGACGTGGAAACCTTCACTCCTCTGTTAGCTTATCACTAATCCCTGCACCTGTAAAACCAGCCAGCTAAGCCAAGTTTGTGCCTGCTCCCTGAGGGCATTCTGGGAAACAAAGGAAGTCACCAGTTCCAGCTGAAGCACACAGGGCACGTTTAAGGGAAGTGGGAAAGCACGGCTCCATTATGAAATAATGTGTGGATGCAGCGAACTTTACAGGTTGACGAGTGCGTGATCGTGACCTCCTGCAGCAGCATTGATAACAGCTCCCTCTTGTGACCCCGCAGGAGTTTGCAGTGCTGACCAAAGAGCTGAACCTCTGCCGGGAACAGCTGCTGGAGAGAGAGGAGGAGATAGCAGAGCTGAAGGCCGAGAGGAACAACACACGAGTCAGTGCACTTTTATCTCTACACTGCCGTCTGTTTGACATTATGTTCCTCGAGTTGTCGGTTGTTAATTTAAGTTCTGGTCAGATATTCTGGACGTGCGTTTTTTTTGCACATGAGGCCGTGAACAGCAGATACGCTGTGGAGAGCTTTCATTCTATGTGAACCACATGTGCCTCCAGCTGCTGCTTGAACATCTGGAGTGCCTGGTGTCCCGTCACGAGCGCAGCCTGAGGATGACCGTGGTGAAGAGGCAGGCCCAGTCCCCAGCCGGGGTCTCCAGCGAGGTGGAGGTCCTAAAAGCCCTCAAGTCGCTGTTCGAGCACCACAAAGCTCTGGATGAGAAGGTGAGGGAACGGCTACGGGTGGCCTTGGAGCGAGTGGCATCGCTGGAGGAAGAGCTGCAGTCGTCCTCTCAAGAGGTGAGTCCACCTGTCTGCGCTTGTTTTTTTCAGCCAGTCGCTGGTGGAGTCCCTCCTCACGCTTCTCCTCCATGTCGTTCTAGGTTGTGTCTTTAAGGGAGCAAATCAAGCGACGGCAGCAGGGGTTGGACAACGGCAAAGAGGTAATTTACAGAACCGCCTCAAAAAGAACTTGAAACATCAGCAGATGAAAGCTAAATGGCAACATGCTAACATGTTGGTGTTTAGCAGGTAGAACGTCTACCACCATCTTGGTTTAGTGTGTTAACATCGTAACTGAGACTAAACGAAGGGTTTCTGAGGACGTCTCTCCTCATCAGAGCTGAGGGTCTCAGCATTTAGCACATTGTGGACTGTACAGATTATAAAGCTGCTCGAGGCAAGTTTGTCTCATTTGATGTTCGACGATATGAAGAGAATGACTCTTGACTACAGCTGAGGCTTGTAGTTTTGCATTTATTTGGTCATCAGTCAATGATGATCACGATTCATCCTGAGGGAGGCATGAACATCCAGCTGAGCTGATGCATTTCACTCAAAACAACAAATGTCGGGGTGGCGCTCGATGAGCAGTCAGAGGGTCTCTGGTTGTTGAGTTATTTCAGTCTGGAGCAAAGAGGTGGACAGACAGACGGGTTCATGTCAGTTTATAATATATAAAATCCAAAGTGCTGCAAAATCTCCTCCTCAGTCACCGACTGGAGTGCTGACCAAGTGCCACTGATTGCCAGCAGCTATCGCCACAGTCTACAGCGTATTTCTAGATAAACACTGTCGCAATATGGCCGCCAGCCATCGGCTCGCTCCTACTGCTAGTGAGGAAGAAGTCATGCACCATCTTGGATTTGTGTGTAATGACTTTAATGGAATTGTGCAGTAATCTTTCAGAATAAGTCGTGTTTTGGTTACTTTATAACCAGCTTTTCAACTTTTGCTGATTGGTCATTTTTTACTGACTGAGTGGACTCACTGATGATTTAGATGGAAATACAAGTGGAGTTTCACAAGTCCACAAACTGGAGTGTTTTGGTTTGCTTTGGCTTTTTCTTTCAAAATAAAGTTCAGGTTAAAACATATATTTTGATCTGAACATGTCAGCGCCTTTATGTGTAACCCTTAACCCTTTATCGGATGCATCGCCATCACTGTTCGCGATATAACGCTGCTTCCTGCGCCATTGATTAAAGTAAATCTGTTCTCTTCACTCAGCGGCTTCCCAACGGCCCGTCCTCCATCTTGGATGACGCAGACATCGACCGGCAGAGAGAGGGCGAGATAGAGCGACAGAGGTCAGAGCTGGGACAGCTGAAAGAGAGACTGGCCCTCATGTGCAGACAGGTACCTGATTCAGAGACGCTCTTACGGTCCGATGCTTCCGCCAAAACAAACAAAATATCAGCCGGAGATGCTAACGGACGGAGCATGATGTGCGCTCGCTCAGCCTTGTATCTCACGCTGTCGCTTCCCGTCAGGTCGGGGAGATCGAGGAGCAGCTGACGTCCGCCAGGAGGGAGCTGGCCCGCTCGGAGGAGGCCAACCAGAAACTACAGAGGGATGTGAAAGAGGTGAGACTCGGCGAGCTGTTGACAGACAACAAACCGCCGCTACGCGTGTCTGTCTGTCGCAGCGGCACAAAGAGTCTATTTTGCTCATGCTCACAGAAATATGTAACAGTTTGCTATGGTAACAAAGCCATTCGCCTGCTTGGCAGCGGCGGCTGTTACTGTACACACCGGCGCCTCTACCCTGTAGCCATGGTGACAGCGGCATCAGTGGAGCTGCAGGCGTTTTCTCACGGACGCCGTCCTGTTAGTCAGCCGGTGTGCTGGTGGCTGACTGAGAGGCATGCGGCGCGTTTTCGGACGGGAGCGAGTCGAGTTTGCTCAGCAGAACCTTTCCCCTTCATGTCTTCTCCACGTTTAACTGCTTCTCCACGCTGGCTGCTCTTTTATCTCCCCCGTCCCCCCCTCTGTCTCTCTTTGACTCCTGCGTCTCCCCCTCTGTCTCTCTTTGACTTGTGCAACTGCGTAAGTGGTTGCTTCTCAAATCTGTCAACAACCACTATTAACCAGTCATTATCATTCTTTCACTAATAGCCGTTCGAGCTCAATGAATTCCCTTTGATCAACACCCACTTGTAAACTTGATATGTGCCCGATCCCGTTTTCTCTGTCTGCTCTTCTTTCCTTTCTATTTATGCGTCAGAATTGTTACCTACATTTTCTCCCTTTAATCCTCCCAGGCGCTCTGTCAAAGGGAAGACATGGAGGAGAGAATCACCACATTAGAGCGCAGGTTTGTGTTTTCCTCTCGGTGTTCATGAACTCTCGTTGCCCTCCTCCATAATGTGCTCCGCTCACTGCTCCGTCTGCCTGCCGGTTTGTTCTGGTTTGCAGGTACCTCAGTGCCCAGAGGGAGGCGACGTCTCTCCACGACATAAAAGATAAACTGGAGAACGAGTTGGCCAGCAAAGACTCTCTCTACAGACAGGTGGGAAAAGTCTCTTTCAACCCTGTGTGTCCGTGTTTCTGCTGGAGATTGGCAGCTTGGCCGCGGTTCACGTTGGCGCGCAGAGCGTGCCATCAGTGCATTTTCTTTCCCCCAGTGGCTTTAATCATGTCTGCTGCCCCCGGCAGTCTTCGCTCGCGCTCCGAGTTTCACCTCCACTCCCTCTCATCCTGTTTTCCTGCAGAGCGAGGAGAAGAACCGGCAGCTTCAGGAGCGTCTGGATGATGCCAAGCAGAAGCTGCAGCAGACTCTGCAGAGGGCCGAGACGCTGCCTGAGATCGAGGCCCAGCTCGCCCAGAGAGTGGCAGCACTCAACAAGGTGTGTGCGTGTTTTTGTCAAAGTGTGTGTCTGTGCCTGCAACCGTACTCGCCCCTCTGGTGCATTTATGCGTTATCTGACAGGTTTGGAACTGTTTATCCCCGCACAGTTTTATATAATGACATTAAAATAGCAATATCTTCACCAGGCTGCAGCAATATGTGCACGCATGTGTGTTCAAATCTGTGCATGTTGGACACAATGCAGGGACACAATGACATGACTGTGTGTGGGCATGTGGGCTGCTGAGGTACATGTAAATATATTTATATTTATATTTGTGTGTCTGTGTGTGTGTTTATCCACGCATGAGTGAGACGGAACATGAGATCTCAAATGACAGATGAATACCAAATATTTTAAGCGCGCTGTGCCAGCAATCATAAGCAAAAAAAATGCAAGATGAAAGCCAGCTCAGGGCACAGACTTAGCACAGCTATTTGATCCTTGGGCGATCAACACGTCAAGAGCTGTACGCCACACGCATTCTTCAGAACTGACTGCTTTAATTGCTCATATGTTAACCTCCAGCATTCCTGTAAACACAATTTTCACTCATGCCAAAAGAACGTACATTCGCTCTCCTCCCAGTAGTCAAACCTCTTCAATAGCTACACTTATTTCTTACATGTTCAGGCAAGATGGCTTCCATGGAAGGATAAGTTAGATTAACGGCCTGTAAGACGCCGGCAAACAAACTCTGTTCCACTGTGATCTGTACAGGCATGTAACTAATTGATAGACTCGGTCAACAAGCTGTTTCCTTTGTGTTAATTTGTATTAGTGTTGCGACATGGTTCACACTCTAACCCCGCTTCCTTCCTCTCCGATCACTCAGGCGGAGGAGCGTCATGGTAACTTCGAGGAGCGACTGCGACAGATGGAGGCGCAACTGGAGGAGAAGAACCAGGAGCTACAGCGGGTGAGTCATGCTTGCTTTTCCATCTCTCTTTCTCTGTCTCTGTTTTCATCCTCCCCCTCTTTCATGCCGTTCCTTTTGTCAGGCATTACGCGGCACAAAGGCGCACTAATTTTCTAAACCCTCTATTTGACCGCGCACATTCAGATAGAAATCTTTGTCTCAGTCAAGCAGAATGCTTGTTAGTAACTCTGCTGCCGCCCTCCCTCCTCTCCCTCCTCGCGCTCATGTTTTCTCCTCTTCCGCCCTCTCCCCCCCTCAGGCGAGGCAGAGGGAGAGGATGAACGACGAACACAACAAGCGTCTCTCCGACACCGTGGACAAGCTCCTGTCTGAGTCCAACGAGAGGCTGCAGCTCCACCTGAAGGAGAGGATGGCCGCCCTGGAAGAAAAGGTGACCTGAAGCGAGCATCTCTTCATTCTGATCTGAACCTCCTAAAACCGCCCCTCTCATTCCCCAAATCAGACCGTAAACATGTGACCCCCTCCCCACATGCACTCCTGGTGTCAGGTATGTTCACTGGCCGTCAGTTAAACCAGTTAAAACTTGAACATATTCCAGAACTGTCCCAAACAGCAGTGAATCCTGCACCCAGAGGAGTGGAGCAAAGCAACCAAAATACATTTAAATTACACTTACTTTAAGATTAACAACTTAACATGAGTATTTCTCTCTCAGGCTAATTCTTACTTCTACTCCAATACATTTAATTTCATTAAAATTGTACACACACAACATAGAATCACATCCTAAGATATAATAAATGATGTGTGGACTTTCATTTCAGTAAATGATCTGAAGAGAAAACTGAGTAAAATCTGTCTGAAACTGGAGCCCAAACTCTTCATCTCATGTTTGTTTCTTAACCTACTTACTTAAGTGCAGTATCAGCACTTTATCAGCACTTTCTACCTATTTTTCCCCATTTTTAATCAGCAGAAGCGTTTTCTGAGCTGTCAGCATCAGAGAAGGAGCATGTTTGCTGTATATTGCAGTGATTAGTGCACTAAACTTTTGAAAGCGTGAGTGAAAAATAGGCTTAAACCGCTCTGCTCCTTTTAAGAAATCTGGGAAAAAATGGAAAAGTGCCTGGATTGGTGAATATTTGTGTGCTGGGTGTATTTTATTGATGTCTGCTCAGCTCACTGCCCTCGCTGTCCACGTTGAAATACATGCAAATTCTGCCCAGTAATACTTGTTACTTTGCAGTAATAGAGCTTCTCATTCTTCCATCTGCAGAATGCCCTCTCTGAGGAACTGGCCAACATGAAGAAACTCCAGGATGATCTGTTGGCAAACAAGGTGCCTGCGCCTCCAGGCTTCATTCTGAGTTGAAGCTAGTAGACATATGCTCCTTTTTTCACCATCTCTGTCTCTCTTCCACTCCCAGGACCAGCTGATAGCGGAGCTGGAAAGGCTTCAGCTGGAGTTAGATCAGCTGAGAGCGAGGCCCGGGGGCTCTTATTCCAGGTTGGTGCCACTTAGACATCAGCAGCGCAGACAGAGAAACTCGAACCATTGTTCTGAGTCTCCAGTGTGGTCTTGTCTGACTGTAGAGATACCAGTGTTGTGTCTCTTATCTTGTCAGACATTGTAGATAAATCACTCCACATTGGAGGCGTTTAACTCTGCCAGCACTCACAGGGCTAGGAATTGTTGACATGTAGACACACACACATCATGATCCAACACTTCTAATTCTCACTTTCTCACCTGTTAATGGGAATATGATGCACTTTTACACATTATATGAAGTCAAATATTCCTGTTATTGTTTTATGAATGTACTTTTTTTCACATTTCAGGTTGACTTTTCGACAGCTTTGGTATTTCCTGCTGTGTTATGTTTGAATCCCTCACCTTGCTTGCCCTGTGTTTTCCTGTGTTTTACGGCATCGCAGTAGTTGCCGTCACAGTCTCATTCACCCCGCAGAGATAATTGCCTATTCATCTTATCTCATGTCATCTTATCTTTCTGTCTATCTCTCCAGTCGCTCTCTGCCAGGAAGCGCTCTGGAGTTGAGGTATTCCCACGGGGGCGGGTCCCTCCCAGCGGGCTCCACCACTCACCTGGATCCCTTTGGTAACGCCCCCACTGGGGGCGTGGTCAGGCGGAGTCACAGGGCCCGTTGGAGCTCTGCCCGAGAGGACTCTACCAAGGTAAGAACGACCCACCATAAAAACCCAGCTTCACTTCCATATGCATCTTTTTTTTTTCACACTATAACCTGGTTAAGGACACAGCAGGCTGTTTCCTTTAATTAATATCATTATTGATTGCAATGACATTATTGACGACATTGCTAATATGCCGATGTTATGGCAGCTTAATTTACTACATTCACTGTGTTAGCTTAGCAGTTTAGCATGCTAACATTTTGCTAATTAACTCTAAACACACATAACGGCTGAGGCTGCTGGTATTTAGTCCTAAACTAGATTTCACGACCATCCATCTAGCAGTTGTTGAGGCTCACCAAAGTCAGCTGGCGTCATCCTCATGTTCCCCACATGAATGTCTGTCAGTCCATGCAGTAGGTCCATCCAAACCATCCAGATGTTTCAGTCTGCACCAAAGTGTTGGCCCAACCAACAGATCAACACTGCCACCTTTGGAGCCACGCTGCTAGCATGGCTAAAAATAGATTTAGTCTTGAATGGATGGTGAGTATTTGTGAATGGAATCAGTTGATGAATATCCAATAAGTCCTCTTTCCTGCTCTGTGTGTAGTACCCAGACTGGGAGAGCGGGGCTCTGCTGGGGACCGGGTTTGAGCCGGGCTTGGATGTGGGCTGCTCCGACGACGAGGACGACGGGGACCATCGGTTCGGCTCCGAGCTGCTTTCCCCGAGTGGACAGACAGATGTGCAGACCCTGGCCATCATGCTGCAGGAACAGCTGGAGGCCATCAATAAGGAGATCAAGTAAGGAAGGGTGGCAGAAGTCAACAGCTGGGAGGAAGGCAGGAAACATCTCAATACATAACGCAGTCTGATACAACACCACCACTTACTACAGCCCCAGAAATAAACATATCAACAAAGAAAAACTGCAGTGATGGAAGAAGGACTTAAGAAACAGATGCAAGAAAACTACAAGCCCTGAATATATTATACACATACTATCAGCAAAGCTGACTCTCAGTCTCATAACATTTTAGCTTCAGAAGTTCTCATAAGCAGATTTTGCTAACTTTGGACAGAGCCAGGCAAGCAGTTTCCCCCGTTTCCAGTCTTTATGCTAAGCTAAGCTAACCAACTGCTAGCTGTGGCTTCATATCTATCAAACAGACATTAAAATCTCATCTCTCTTTACAAGACAAATATATATTATTCCTGATGTGTTCAGTGTTGGATGAAATACACTCCAGCACAGTATTTGAACTTAATCGAATTCTATTTAACAAAACCAGACTGATCCAGGAGGAGAAGGAGAACACAGAGTTGCGGGCCGAGGAGATCGAGAGCCGGGTCAGCGTGGCTTTGGACAGTCCGCCCATCCCTCCGTCCTCCCTGGGCAGAGACAGCACAGGACGTGGCTTCATCCCCTCGTCCATCACGTCCTCCACCCTGGCCTCCCCCTCTCCCCCCAGCTCTGGGCACTCCACCCCTCGCCTGCCTCACTCTCCAGCCCGCGAGACTGATAGACAGGTACTGTTGCAATGCAGGAATAAACCTCTATTCCCATGTGTGTTATCCTTTTTTATCTCGCCTCTGTATCAACCTCCCTGTTTATGCAAACTGCTTCTCCAGACAGTGAGTCATGTAAATAAAGCATAAGTAAATCATGCAGACAGGGTCAGAGAAGTTAAGTTATTCTTCAGCGGCATGTTCGATTGAGCAAGACTGATTCAGCTAACTTGTAGGATGCTATGGCGGTTGGTGCCAGACACGCTGGTTCCAGCATTTCTGAAACGGGCGGATGGATTACAAAAAATGGTGCAATAAACCTAAACTATGATGTCAGAGGTGATTATGAAAGTGATAATGTTAACGTGGGAGTTCTGAATAGAATGGAAAGAATGGTTCAGATTATGTTTGAAGCTGGCATAATGAAAAACATCTTAGGGCAGTAATCACAAAGTGGTCGATGGATGACAGTAGCAGAAACTTTAACGGCTTCCACTGCTATCAACAACAAAGATGTGATGGGAAAGTTGGGTTATGGTGACCAGAATGAGACAATAGACAAATGTTAAAGGTCACTGGGTACACCTAGTCCATCTTTCTATTCAATTTAGGAGACAAAAGCATTAATTAGTGGATCCAGGATTATTTTTAGGAGTAATAACAGTTTAAAGTTATGGCTATTAGTTTCTTGGCTTATGTTAGACGTGTTTGTTTTAGCTTAGCATAGAGACAGGAAGCATTGGGAGCAGTAACTTCCCGAAGTCTCTCCTGGTTTCCTGGCAGCGGCCAATAAATAAAACAGGCAATTGTTGTTGTTATATACAGTTTTTTTTTTGTATTGATCAAACAAATCAGTTGTAATAAGTTAGTGAGCTTCAGAGCTGCTAGCTTGTCCCTTTGGACAGAGCCAGGCTAACGTTAAATGTTTCCAGTTCAGTGTTAAGCTAAGCTAATCACCTGCTTGCTGTGATGTTTCCTCATTGCTCATTCATTTAATTAATGAATCAATGTATTTGTACTCTTTCATGACATTTTTTTCCCCTGAATTTCTTATCTTAGCTACCTGGTTAGCAAGTTAGCACGCTTAGCTAACTAGCTAGTGTGAGAGGAGGAAGATAAGTGACATGAACCATTGCAGTCATTTTCTCACGTCTCTTAAATGAGATAATAATAATAATACGTCCATCAGGATAATGTGCTGTTATCTTTAGCTGATCCAGAAACATGACAGCGTTCAGAGCTCAGATCTCAATCCAAGAGAGACATTTTATTAGGTGGGATGAGATGTTTCTGGCCTGAATTTGCCTGCTTACTTAGCAGTAATAAAGTATAATTTCAAGCAGTCCAGATCTCAGGGATTCAGCTGTTCTGGAGGGAAAATGGCTCCTAAGCTGGGTGTACCATCCAAGCCGCAGACTGTCAGAAGTGCTTTTTCATGGCTCCTTTTACATGTTTCAGAACAACAAAGATGACGAACGGTCCCTCGCTCTTCTTGACTCCACGCCTCCTTCCACTCCTCGCGCTCTGCGATTGGACAGGATGACCCTCACCCATCCAGGAGCAATGCTAGACGACCCCCGGGAGTTTCGCAGGTACACCATTAATATTAAATCTGTCAAATACAATGATTTAATCCTCGTTCGTCTTTAGTGATTTCCTTTGTCCCTCCCAGTCTCTCGGCAGATGGCAGCAGCTCCAACAGCAGCCAAGATTCTCTCCACAAGTCCAGTAAGAAGAAAAGCATCAAGTCTTCCATCGGTCGGCTTTTTGGAAAGAAGGAGAAAGGAAGGATGGGCCAACCTGGGCGGGATGGGTCTGCTTCTCTTGGTAAACAGATGGAGGATAAAGGAGGGATAAAACTGACTGTATATCACTAATCCACACTGTCAGTATTTTCATTTAAACACATCTGAGCTGCTGGCTCAGTGATGTATGTCCATGTATCTTCCAGCATCTACACCCTCTGAAGACCTGGCCTCTGGAGACCCAATGGGGATGAACAAGACTGGGACTCTGGGTCCAGCAGATAAAGACCGGCGCAGCAAGAAGAAGTTTGTGGATTACGTCTCCTGTTTTGTTTCAGTTTGGTTCTCAGATTAATATTTTGATCTTTTACTCGATCAAATGAGACTCATGTAACTCTTCTTACCAGGCATGAGCTACTGGAAGAAGCATGTCGCCAAGGACTTCCCTTTGCATCCTGGGACGGACCCACTGTTGTATCTTGGTTGGAGGTACGGTGCAGTCCCAGAAACCTAAGGGTGCAGCAATTAAAGTATTTGAACCAATTGAGCGTCTTTTTCCTCCTTTATTTAATGTGTTGTCTGCCTCCTTCCAGCTGTGGGTGGGAATGCCAGCCTGGTACGTCGCAGCCTGCCGCGCCAACGTGAAGAGCGGCGCCATCATGGCCAACCTGTCAGACACAGAGATCCAGAGGGAGATCGGCATCAGCAACCCGCTGCACCGCCTCAAACTGCGGCTGGCCATCCAGGAGATGGTGTCCCTCACCAGCCCGTCTGCCCCGGCCAGCACTCGCTCTGTGAGACTCTGTGACCTGCTGCACATATCTTTAACATGCTCACTGACCTTAATGAAAAAATTATGGCCACAAATGTTCTCAAGTCATAAAAAAAAATCCCAGTCTAGACAGTTTCCCTATAGGATTAAAGGTAAAAAAGCCTTTAATTCAAAGGCTAAGACCTTAAACACCATCATATGTCGATTCATGCATCCATCAGATACCTTTTTAATAACTTATGGAGGCCAATTCTCTGCACTGAGCTCACGCTTTTCCTGATAACACACAAATGTGGCATTCACAATAGCAGTATGAGGTGCATGTTGGACCAGGTGTTTGTAGTTTGGAGATTAGTTGAAATGTTAATGATCCCTGTTGGCGAATTTGCAGCAGGCACAAGAAATATGATGCAAAAAATAGAAATAAATATAATAAAGAGTATCTGATATCAAGTGGGGATGATGTAAAAATAAAAAGCAGGTTTTTTTGAGTGAAGTGTGAGGAGAAACAGATGCAGGAAGAACACATGTGATAAATGTCAAAAGTATTAAAAGTAGGACTGTTTTTTCTACAGGAGAGTGATTGTAAACTCCGCTGCTGCTGATAAAGTTTCACCTATTTCGCCTAGAAATAAAGCTCGCCAACAAATTTCGCCTCCTCACACAGCCACAAAGACAAACCAGATGTTGAAAAAGTGTTGTAAAACCACTGCACGCACATACATTTGTGCCCCAGTGCGATAAGTCAAGAATAACCAGACACCATCTCCACTCACTGTCCGTTCAGACGCCACATTTTGGTTTGGCTTTCCCAGAGCCTTGCCTGGCTTCACACGCATTTACAGCCAGATCATAATAAGAAGACGAAATGTTGAAAATGATCAGTCCCACAATTCTGCTCAACAGATTTATCAGCTCACATAAACCGGCTGAACCTCTTGTTTATCGGAGTCACCATGGCGAAGAGAAAGCAGTCTGCTGTTGTGGTTAGCTGACATCTTGAGATGTGGCTTTTTTTTTTTTGGCACGGTAAAAATGTGCAAGCGTTGAGTCAGTGGTTTATGGTGAGGCAATACGTGGTGCTTTTTAATCTCACGGCTTCACTTCTCTCTCGACCGCAGTCGACCAGTAACGTGTGGATGACCCACGCAGAGATGGAGTCTCTGAACGCCGCCACCAAGCCTCCGGTTAGTGCCCGCTGTCCTGTCTCTGCCTGACAAACCCTCGTTCATGTGTTTTCATGATTATTTTACTCAGTTTTGAATTATTTTGAGCGTCTCGTCTGGTCTGAATCATGTTGATGAGTCTCTCCCCTTCCTCCTCTTCCTCTCTCTGTCTCTTTTTGAATCTCTTTCTTTGTGGGCCCAGGCCATAGTGTTGAGCATCTTCTTCTCTCCCTCTGGTTGCTGTTTCAGTGTGAACTGCTTCCAACTAATTACCCGTTCACTAACACACTATTCCTCCCTTTTTTCCTGTTTTCCTGCTACCGCTGCTGCTCCCTCCACCTCTGCTTCTCCTCCATCATCTCCTCCTGCTCTTGACCCCTGCTCCCCTTTCCCTCGCCACCTCCACATCTCTCTCTCTCTGGCTCTGCCTCTCTCTGTCTGCCTCCTCTCTTCTCTCGGCGCTTCAGGAGCTGAAAGAGTTCAGCTGGGATCAGGTAAGGATCACCTGCGCCTTTTTGAAAACTCAGAATTAACACAACACGATGCGTATTTGTCAGTAATTTTATCTCTAGTGAGGCTAACCGCAGTGAGTCATGAGCTGCTGACTTGCACTACCATCAGATGTCAAGCGGAGCGTGAATCAGCGTTGATCATCTGTGGTTGTCCCCTCCAGATACTGGCCTATGGCGATATGAATCACGAGTGGGTGGGCAACGACTGGCTGCCCAGCCTGGGCCTGCCACAGTACCGCAGCTATTTCATGGAGTCCCTGGTGGATGCCCGCATGTTGGACCACCTGACCAAGAAGGAGCTGAGAGGACAGCTCAAAATGGTGGACAGCTTCCACAGGTAGAGCTCGGCGCCTGCATGCCCGCTCTCGCCTCTTTTACAGCTCTATAACTCCTGCTCTTCTGTCACTTCTCCTGCTTTCACTCCCATTCTTTTCTGTTGACGCTCTGTGAGAAATATGAAGGTGTTAAAAGACATGCGGGGAGTGCTCCTGCTGTGTCACTCTCGCTGTTCAGGTGTGTGTCCCCAGGCCCTCTTTAAGCTCTCTTTCAAGAGAGTGGAGGTCAGAGGTGTTGGATTGTGTTAATGCTTTCTGAGTACAGGTGAGAGTGGAAACACGCCCTCAGTTAACCTGCTTCAGCCGCTCACCCTCTGGTTCTTTGACCTCTCCCAGGGTCAGTTTGCATTACGGCATCATGTGCCTGAAGCGTTTGAATTACGATCGCAAGGAGCTGGAGAGGAGGCGAGAGGAGAGCGCCCACCAGAACAAAGGTGAGCTCCTTCCTTCTCTGACATTATGTCACCTTTCATTTACATGGCATGAAAAGCTGCTGCACAGCTTTCTTTTGCACATCTGTTCAGTTTGTGTAAATCTGGCGTTTCTGCAAAGTCGCAGATGAAGATTAGGCTCCACTGATATTAGAAGTTTTATCCTAATCGGAGAATTTGATCCAGTGGTGGCTGCGCTGGATTGTTTGGACTTGTGTGATCCAATGTCGAGTAACTCCAGAGCGTCATAAAGCCCAAAAGTCAGATTTTATGGAAAAAAATATACGTTAACATAGATATATTCTGCGTCTACCTGTAAACAACATGTTGACTGCTGTCAAAAAAATGTTTGTCCTCCTGCTTACTGCGCACAAAGGGAGGCACGCACCTGTATTAATGGGACACCTTTATGAGCTGGGCTGTCTAACAACACCATAAATTACATTTATGGAAACACAATGACAAAAAAGCTATTTTGGTTTTCACTCATTTAATCTGATGAATCACTTTATTCAAATTAATGTTTTTTCGGTGATGATGTCCTAAAATATGACATTTGAAGCTTCATTATGAATGTTACACAAGGACATTCAATGCAGCCCTACTTTATCCGTTTGTCTGTTATTTTTATGAGTTAGGTGTCATACATACACATACAACAAGTTTTTTTATTATCAGGCAGCCAGAAGAACTCATCAGAAGTGAAGGACATTTTACTCGAAAGTGTGTCTCAATAACAAATTTTCACCTTCAATCTGAAACAAACCTTTCCTCCTGACTGACAGTTAAACGCAGTTAGTATCGCACTGTGACATGTTTTGAAAAATAATGAATAAATCAGTGACACAAAATACAGATTTCACCTCTTTAAACCAGGGATGTCCAAGCAAAGTGTCCCAGTTAAACATCTTTCCAGTGAGCAGCCGTTCAGGCGTCTCCAAGTCGATCATGTCACATTTATGATCCAGCCCTGCTGAAGTCACTAAAACAGTACTAACCTTAAAAGTCAGAAACAAAGTAAGACCCTGATACTTTTATTGGTCAGTATATAACAGCCCCGTTGAATCAAGATTAAATGAACTGCACTTCTTCCTAACGTGTAACACCAGCACCATTCAGCCACAGCGCTGAGCCTCTGCTGCAGATCGTTCTCATGCTCTGCGAGTAAGATTACATCATCTGCATAAAGTCGTACACGACATTCAAAGCGTCAACTTTAACCTCCGGTTTACAAGACTTCATTTGAGGAGCTAAAGCATTATCATCACCATCATCACTCCTTGCTTCACAACAAATTATTGGTTATTTTATTATATTATCAGCAGCAGGAGCCGTTGTGCCGTTTGCTTTTCCACGTTTAACAGGATCTCTTAAAAGTATGTGGAGACAAAAATAGACAGGAAATTGCTTCCCAAACTGAGTAAGCCATAAAAATCATTAACGCTCTGACATCAGCGTTGGCATATGAAATAAAGTCAAACTTGCTTAGACACACAAAAAAAAACACCCCACAAACTTAATAATGGCAAAGAAAACAAGCATTCCCTTTGATTTCAGCTGTCTCGCACATTTCTGGGAGATGTTTGGACCACCCCTTCGTTACTGCTTTCCCCCCCGTACTTAGAAAAGATTATAAGCCGCAGCTTTCTAGTGCAATTTGGCAGGATAACAATTACATAAATGTCAACACGCTCGGTCATTAAATAAACCCAAATCTCTCGCTCTCCCACCGCTGCGCCTTGGGATACACATGTTGTACATTTAAAGTCAGTTCATCTTGGCTGATTTCCTCGCTGAAGAATTTCCTGAGTGATTTATGGGTTTGAGGTTTGTCTGATGTTGAGCCGGACCTGTGCGGTCCATGTCCAGGAAGGCATCAGAAAACCAGAAATAAGGCATGTTTCACTTCAGGAAGCAACCAGAATATGAAGAAACCTGATCTGACTTGTAAAAACAGCGAGCAGACAGCTTGCCGTTTGCACTTGGATGCCTCCTCTCCCTCCCTTCACCTTCTCCGTCTTTCCTCCCAGATGTGATGGTGTGGTCCAATGAGCGTGTGATGTGCTGGGTGCAGACTCTCGGTCTGAAGGAGTACGCCGACAACCTCCGTGAGAGCGGCGTCCACGGGGCTCTGCTGGCTTTGGACGACACCTTTGACTACACTGACCTGGCCCTGCTGCTGCAGATCCCCAATCAGAACACACAGGTAAAGGACGGGCGGGTAAAGGTCGCTGAGGAAAACGCTTTTCTGCATCACCTGTCTGCTCCAGCTTATGAAGAGCAATTACAGCAGGGACAGCAGAGAGGCTTTCAAGGCAAATGTTTTGGACTTAAAGATCACCTCCAAACATGTTCTTTGCCTTTACCTCCTTAATAGACATGGTGAGAGGTTTTTCCACCAAAAAGTTTATTTACTGGTACAAAAAGTCTTAAAATGACTTCTTCTTCCTCCCCTCACTGAAAAATCCAGAATGTCTCATATGCAGTTAAAAGTTTAAAGGGCCAGTCTGCAGGATGTAGTGACATGTGACAACACCTGAATACACCTCGCCTCACCCTCCGACACTCTGGACCTTTAGCTGCTGAACATAAGACGTGTCCTAGTTCACTAAAAATGTGACCTGGAGGCTTCAGGTTACCTCATGCAGGACCTTTAAATCCTGCACGCTGTACATAATGTTTATAGACTGCATACACGCATACTGGATAGACTCATCCACTCCATATATGTGTATTCATTCAATGATCATTTACGTGCACTTTGTATTATTTACAGCTGCACATAGACTTTTATTCATGCTGTTGGTCATCATACAAACTTTCACAAACAGCTTTTTGCTCATCGCTGTCTGTCCCGTGCAAATGCATTGAGAACAATGGAAACTGGGGTCAAATTCCTCGTACATGTACACATACTTGGCCAATGCAGCCGAATCTGATTCTGATCACACTCTAAGTTGCATACTGGACCGCGATTGGCTACCAGACTAGATGGGATGTCATAAAACCGTGCTCGTGCATAATTAAAGACAGAGAAATGTCCTTTTAGCAGATGAATTTCAAAACATACATCTAGCATCAAACTGTGCGCATGCATCAAAGGGAAGGATGGGACGCAGACTTTAAGTCCTAACTAATCACTATTGTCCCAAAATCACTGAAGTTGTCCCGAGTTCACGTCTGGATGGGGACGTTAGTTGCATCATTTCCTGTCACCTCTCTGCCGTCTATAACGCAGGCTAGTTTTAACCGCTCTGGTTTAAAGCAGCCACGATGCTCAAACATGAACTAATGAATGCCAGCATCGCACAGCCGGCCCCAAAACTTGTCCAAACCAATCTTCAGGCTCTTCATCACCTCTCTCCTGCAGGCCAGACAGCTCCTGGAGCAAGAGTACAACTCCCTCATCTCCATGGGAACGGAGAGACGACCCGACGAGGTCAGCATGCTAATACAAAGTAAATACAGATTTGGGTAAGTGGTGGGTCGTCTAAGCAGCCATCTTTTTTGTTCACACACCGTCTGTCAGGATGGAACTAAGACGTTCACCCGCTCGCCCTCCTGGAGGAAGATGTTTAGGGAGAAAGACCTCCGGGGCGTGACCTCCGACTCCGCCGAGACCCTGCCTGCTAACTTCCGTGCCTCAGCCATCGCCACGCCCTCCGTTACCCTGAGAAAGGTTCAGAGTGATGGTGAGTGCGGCCCGTGACCTCTGACACCCTCGCTCTCATATTCACATTTGTTCAGCTCATCCGAGACCCCGAGGCGCGTCTCAATTTAGACGGTGTGTGAAAACCTGTTACTCTATATGGCGTCGCTCACACGAAGGGCACGGCAGGAATCTGGGTTGCACAGCTAGTTGTGATCAGGTGCAACTGCTCTGCAGGTCCGATAATAAATGAGCCATGTGTTTACATCCCGATGTGTTGGAAATGAGCCTTGAACAGAAACATTTTGTTTTCAGCCAGCTCACACTGTTATATAAGTCACACGCTCAGAGCAGTCGCTTGTTTTCATGCTACTCTGCCATTAGTTTGGCGGAGGAATTTTCTCTTTCCTTCAGCAGAGGAACTGGCAATAACAAGGAACAGACGCTTCAAAGTACAGAGGAAGACTATTATCCCTCATTCCACTTCTTAATAGGAATGCTTGTGGAAGGTCAGCGCTGTTTAAGACTTTGCAGTTGCGATAATGACCCGTCTGTGTCTGTCTCCAACGCAGCCAACTCTGGTGCCCGGGGTGAATCTGCCTCAGTGAGGACGTACTCCTGTTGAGGGGCTGAGGTGAGAGCCGTCCGCCGCTTTAATTAAACTGTCTAGTAGCGTTTCATCCGTGTGGGGTTTTATCTGTGTGGTGAGACAGTTTCTCTAAGCCTCCGCGATGGCTTGCACATGTGCCGTGCACGTTTGTTTCAACCTCGTCGTTTTATGCATTTGTTTGTTGTAGTGGATTGGTTTGAGCCTGGGATTTTAGTAGTTTCCCTAAAGGTCTTAAAGTGGTGGGTTCGGTTGGTGGGGATTTAGGCAGAGTTGAATTAAGGCCACGGAAGCAGTGACGTGGTAATAATGCCGTTTCTCTCCTCAGGGCGCTGACTGGATTGGGACTAGAGGACCCTCTCGCTCATCCACGGAGAAAGAAGCAATGAATATAACCATTTAACTTAAAAATAAATCTATCGGTCTGACCATTCTGCAATAACAGAAGCAAAGGAATAAAGGGGAAAATGACATGAAGAATGTATGAATGTATTTTCCGACCAGACTGAGAAGGTTGAACGGGATCAGCTGTTTTCTCTCTGCCTCTCTCTTCCTGTCACTCTGCCTTTGCTCTTTCTCTCGGTGTGACTGTGCTGTGGGGTTAATAAAGGACAACACCGGTGTCGGTTAGGTTTGCGCCGGTCGTGCAGGTTCCCCCTCTCTTCATTCCCGTCGGAGTCTGCACACCGTCAGCACAGTAGGCAATATCAGGGCTCATTCTCCTTCCTTCACAGGAAACCACTTGCTGCCATTTATTCTCTTACAGTCTGAAAACAACCAAACGTGTCGCCTTATAACTGCTGCTCAACGACAGGTGTTTTTAACGAGAGCCAGAGCAGAAGTTAACCTCGCCGTAAAGTTTAGAGTTTAGAAACGAGACGAATGACTGGAAGGATGTTAGTGATTGCGGGAAATGGCTGGATGGGCATAAAACCGGTTATAACTCTAAACAACACCGGTGTTCTCCTCTCCGCTCATGAGTCGGCTGGTGTCCAGTGTCAGCCATTGTGGCTCTATTGTTGGCTTCTATGGTCCCGTCAGGGGTGTCTAAGTGTCCCCAATTGGTCGGAGTGGTGTAGTAAAACACGTCCGAATGCAGGCCACTGTCGAGCTCCGACCACATCAGAGGGACCCTCCTCACGCTTTGTCTACTGGCACCTTGAAAGCCGATAGGCTGAGTAATCTCTTTTGAAGGGACCCCATTATAGAGATCAAAGGCACAGAGGTGGATGGGACGGGGTGGAGCGGGGCCACAGAGGCACTGTGTGCGCCGAGTTCACGGTGTCGATGGCAGGAAATCCGCACAGTTAGAGTTGGTACCGCTGTCTGAAAAGGCGTACTTTACATCAGGAGCGTTAAGAGTTTACTCATCAGGACGAGTCCTCTGCTGGTGGAAACGGGTCGTCCTCTGTGGTGCTGGGGGAGCTTAACCCCCATGATGTCATGGTGATGTCATCAGGAGGTCTTTCAAATGGGGGGATGAAGGAGGGGGAGACTGGGGGTTTAATGAATGCCACTATTTATCTGCATTATGGGAAATGTAGAATCCAGCATTTGTGGGCTTCACCAGGATGTTTCAGCCTCTGATCCTTTTGACTCCCCCAACTTTTTCAAAGGTTTATTTCCCATCTATTAAGTCATTCATGCATGCTTTATAGATCAATAAAAAAAGCTGCTAATAAAGACAACTTTTAGGTTATTGATGCTGTAAAATTAGTTTTTTTACGTAGCTCTTCATAGTTCAAACACATACTTATGGACATCTGATTAACATTTATTAAACTGCTGACTTGTTAGCCAAGAAAGAGCTACTTCATGTAAAAAGTCACAAGTTTCTGATTCAATAATGAGGCAGTTTCAGTAGTTAATAAATGTAATTAGTTGGTAATAAATGGATTTTTCCTAATGAATTAAAGAGCGAGCTACAAAAATGAGGCCTACAAACCTGAAAGTGATTTATTACTAAAGCAGTATCTGATTTCTGCATTTCTACAAATAGAAACGACGTGAAAATGCTGTTATTTACAAGCCGTCTGTAAAGAGAGTCTTATCAGAAAGTGGTACCAAAGTGTTGCATATATTTAGGAGGTTATGACACTGAGGTCTTTGAGACTTGAACTCCTCAGTAGCCCTCCACGACGTCTGTTTATGACTCGTGATCATCAGCTCAGGGTCTTGGGTAATCCTGACGATGGGAGAGGCGGCAGAGAGACAAAAACAGCAGCTCGCAGGGAGGAAAGGGTGGACAGAAGCCGGTCATTTTACTGCACACACAAGCCATAACAGAAACCAAGAGCTCTCTGGAGGGTGAGATCAGAGAGAGGCAGGACGAGGGGGCGAGCCCGAGGAAGCCCAGGAAACAAAACCTTTAGCCTCTGTGTTTACGATGCATGTCAAACAAACGACAATGACCTAAAAACATTTTTTTGGTGGTGAAGATGATATGAGGTGTCTTTAAAAAATATATATCTGTATGATAAGCCTACAGGGGGTGGGAGCCTGGGGATCAATTTGTAAAATGTGTGTATTTTTTTCAGTTGTATTTTTTATTTTTTACGATATCTATTTATTTTCTTTAGGTATGTATTGGATAAACGTATGTACATGTTCCGTTCCTTCTTGACTTCATTTGAACTAGTTTGAAAAGTAAATATGAAACATTGAAAATGGTCATTCAAATACGCTACTGTATGTGTACATTTTGAGAACAAATTGTGCAATGATTTAACAGATTTCCATGATTAAAGTGATAGTAATACGAATTGAAAATGTCATCTGGAAAATAAACAATAATGATGATGAAAATGGTGATGTAAAAGAAAAAAAATAAAGCGATCCCGGTGGATCTGCTGATCATCGCAAACCTTCTCTGTTCATCTTTTCCCCCTTGATTTGTTTTGTTCTTCTCTTTCTGCAGATGTGTGCAGTGGTGGATGCAGCTAAGTACGTGTACTCGAGTACTTCTTCTTCATTACACTTAAGAGACAAACATTACTTTTTAGGCTGTTTTATACTTCTACTGTATCACCTTTATGAGGTAAATATGGAACTTTTTACTCTACTAAATACGTATAGCCACTAATTACTTTGCAGATTCATATTTTACAGGATTTTTACTTGTGATTCAGTATTTTTACATCATGGTATTGCTACTTTTACATAACAGATCTGAATACTGTGTTTCATGAAGCTGTAGTTCGAGGAAACTGCTTCCTATCAGCAGATTACAGCAGTGAAACACCTGAAATGTGTTTTTTTTATATCCCAGAATGCTTTGAGGATTCAGTTCTGCACATTTACATCAGTTAAGTTGAGTAACAATAATTTGCTGAGTACAAAGATCCTTTATTACCAGATTTGGCAGGCAAACTGACAAACGAGCAGATGGTAAAATTTGCCTGTTTAGGCGTCATGTAATTTACAAACCACATGGTTTTACATTCATGAACCACATTTAACAAGTTCCACGGACGGAGATGCATCCTGCCACAAAACTGTCAAATCGTCGTGCGCCCATGCTGTAGATTCTGTATCCAATACGTTTTCCCCACCGGACTCAGCTGCTTAAAGCACTGGTACAATATTCATGTGGAGCAGTAAAATGGAGCCTCAGTAGGTGGCGCTCCTTCCTCTCACAACCTGAGCGGACCAGAGGCTGGAATTATCATCAGACACTGGAGAGACCTACCACTCCATGAAGACTTCTTCTATAAATACACACAGATATACATAGCTTCATACATAAAGGTATACTGGTGTCATATTGTACACATATATAAAGGAATATATTAATATCAAAGACATACACATGCTTACATACTAATCAAAAATAACTTAGGTTATGAAAGATAAATCATACAAAAACAGTACTTTTTAAAGTAAAATCTCTATATATGACAATTTCCCTAAGATCTAGTATTGAGGTCTTCTTGTTTTTTTCAAAAGTCATTAGAAGTCGTGTTGGAAGGAGGGATGAAGGAGAGAGATCTGAAAAACTGGAGTCCGGCAGGAAAAACCAAATCCATCAGCGAGCGCGCACAGAGGGATGTCACAGCTGCTCTGCTCTGTGTCACTTTCTGCTTCTTGCCACCTCTCTCAGCCTCCCCCCTCCTCTCTCCGTCTCAGCCTCTCCCCCTCCTCGTCAAGACCTCCCTCCCCAACGCCTGATTGGCTCTGGACAGCAGCACGCAGACGCAGGACGAGTCGATCCGGATCCACCTCCATCCGGTCCTGTTGTTTGCGTCTTTGGTGAGCGCCCGGACGTACGACTGCTTGGCTTTGCACTCGCTCACCCACTGTTTTTTATCCACGCCCAAGCAGCCGGCCCCGGCTACGCCCATCCCCACGGATCTCGCTGTGGCGGCGCCCTTCGACTTGCTGGCGTTGCTCCGCTGCTCGGCCTGGCGGCAGCGAGTCTCATAGAAGTACTGTTTGAGTGGTCCTGTCTGGGTCTGGATTTCCTGCAGGATGGTGACCGTCTGACCGTGGGAGTCGATGGCGGACGTCTTGTCGGTCACCCAAACGCTTTCCGACTCGCACACCGACTTCTCTCCCCTCCTTCTGTCAATCAGGTGTGAGCGTTTGTCCCTTTTAACAGCACGAGCGGCATCCGCCGTCACTCTGGACGAGTCCGCCCAACTCAGAGTCGTCCTGTCGATGGCCCGGTCCCCATGACCCTCGATATGTCCGTCCATGTCCTCCAGTTCCTCTCTGTCCCCGTCCTCCTCCAGCAGGCCAGTCTCCAACATGAGCAGGAGAGGGGGGTGTGCAGGAGGCGACGGGGAGGGCGAGAACAGGACTCGTGGATGCGCGTCCAGAAACATCTCGTCTCCTTCGAGGACGCCGTCCAGCCCGATCCCCGGACCCAGCCCTGCCTCCAGGTTCAAGCTCTCCTCGGCCAGACCTCTTCCAGCCCCGGGTGTCCACTGGCTTCCTGTCCCGATTGTAGGTGCGTCTCTCAGCTTGTCAGAGGGAGCAGTTGGTTCTGGTCCCCTTTGACCCTTTAGATTAGCAGCAGGACTGGCAGCATTGTGGGTTTCTGTTGTAGAAACTTGTAACAGTCTTTTTGTAGAGTCCTGATGATTGTCCTTCTTGGAAAAGTCCACAAAACTGGAGTAATCTTGCCTGCTGCTGCTGCTGCTGCTGCTGCGGTCAGCTTTGTAGTCCTTTGGTAGAGAGTTATCCTTGGAAACATCCTCGGTCCTGAGCGCCGCTCCGTCTGTGGGAGAGTCCACACTGACGCTGCTTGTCTCATCGCTGCCTGAGTTGCTCGTCGAACGGTGCTTTGAATTCTCCACTTTGAACGCGGACGACGTCTCTTCATCTACGGAGGATTTCATATAATCCTTACGGTTCTGGAGGTTTTGTCTGTTGGTGCGTTGGCTGAGAGCAGCAGGCGCGTTGTAGTCCGTTTGCGAGGCATTTCCATGGAAGCTGTAGTCCGCAGGGGGAGCTGCGAGGCGGACCGCCGGGTCATGACGGTGCTCTCTGCGGTTGTCAAAGCCAGGCTCTGTCGTCGCGGCAGCAATCCTGGACACGGGGTTGTGAGGGAAGGGCAGGGCCGAGGCAATCACCATGGCAACCAGGGGAAGCCAGTGCATCACTCCCAAGACGTATCAGCTGGGGGACGAATCAGAGGTAACAGAGAGGAACAGAGACACAGTGTTATTTTATACAAAGCATGTTGTGTCTTCTACAGTTAACCTAAGTACCTCAATTAAAATGTAAAATGAGAGGTTTTACTGGTGGCCCGCAGCTTTATAACCGCTGAGGTATGGCTTTAAAATCTTGGCAGAACTCGTGGAAAAACAGGACCGAGCACAGCAAGGTCGCCCTCTGAGGGAAGATGGAGTTCAGCTACGAACGCTCTAGATTCTGCCGTCTGACCTTCAAACGGAGACACTGACAACCTGGTATGTACGCAAGTCAGAAACTTTACAGCCAGAGGAAGCGGATTAAAAAGACATCTGCGACCCGAGAAAACGAGCCTCGCCTTTCAGCTTTTAAGGGCATGTTTTTTTTCTCCTCTTCCTCTTCTGTTCTTGCTGCTTTGTCTACGATCTGAGTATCTGAGGATCTCTTTAAATCTGTGGTAACAAGCATGGCTTACCTCAGGTCTGCTTCCAAACACAAATAAATTACAAGAAAGCATCCCAGTTTTGCTGAGGTAAACCTCAGGTATTCTACCTGTTCGCACCTGGGCTGTGGATGAATTTGTTTTCCTTTGAAACGGCGATGTCTGAACACGATAAAATACATCTGCTGCCTCGGATTGGAAGAGTTTACTTATAGAGCGATGTGCTATCATCGCCGCCGTGAACGCTCGGCCTGCCATAACCTGCATTATTCAAACTCTGTGAAGCTTGTAGTCACAAAAGGATTAATGGCTGATTTTTGAAGCACAAAAATATTAAACAAATATTAAAGAGCGTTCATATAAACCCTCTTTGGGTTGCAGTGATGCAGCACAATCAGCACAGGGCAAAATTAATCAACGGAAAGTTCATGGGAGCTGTTTCGACACTCATTTAATCAATTTTCAGGCAGAAATACTGAACATCTAAACCCTACCAGCTCCTCAAACGTGAGCATTTGCTGCTTTTTCTTGATAAATTTACATTTTTGGGACAAAACGCATCACTTTCACTGTTTTCTGATGTTTTATAAACCAATAAATTGATTAATTAATCTAGAAAATAACCAGCAGATTAACTGATAATGAAAGCAATCATTAGGTGCATTTAATTAATTCAAATTAATGAAATTAAAGGTGCAAATGTGCATTAAGCAACTGAATCATTCAAATGCAAAACTTACTTTGTCTTGAGTGAATTTGCCAGATTTAAACAAATCTTCTTACAACTTACGGAAACATTACTTTCTCTTAATCAGTCGGATGCTGTGTTAACGGCGATACACTCAAAAGTCATTACAATAACTGTGAATCAACAAAACTCAAATAAAACACGCCCTCGTGAAGCCTAATGTACACACTTTCTGACAAGACTCCTCAGGTATGTGAGTGTGTCGTGTCTGATATCATTTCCACGAAACAAAAAGCGTGACTGCGTTCGGTGAGTCACGAGTATTTCAAAAAGAGGTTCACCTGTGACTAACTGGAAAAACATCGCCCATCTGTGCGGCATGCACGGGGGATGGCGTGCACCCAGCGTGCAGAACATCGCTTTAGCCACTTGTTTGAAAGCAGGGAGGAGGTCACTTGGAAAGAGTTAAAATAGGTGGAATGATCAGAATGCCAGTGATGCAGCTTTACTGGCGAGGCTTCCTCAGGCAGCGGAGAGGGGGAACAAACATGCGGGGCAGGAGAAAATACAGTAAGTGTGAGGGAGCGGACGTCAGGACTGTTTGCTTGTGGTGTGTGAGGCTGGATTGTCACTGACCGCCGGTGAGTGCGTGTGAACGTGTGAATGAGTGACAAACCAAAAAAAAAAGGCCTTCAGTGACAGGACGTGTAGTCAGCGGGGCCACACCCTGGACACAGTGAGGAGGAGCGACAAGGTTTGGTCGACACATCACTCACGCTGTGGCCTCAGGCGCTCAGAGCGCCTGCGTGACGTGCTGACAGGAAAACACATCAAAGTCCGTTGGGCCTCCCGTTTTCTCTGACTTCTCTGCCAAAATAAACTGAGGTGTTTGTGCGACGGAGGCAACGTAAACCGGGCCGAGCACGCCCCTCAAACATGGAGCCAACTGCAATTGAAGCTGAAAACAAAGTGTGTGCAGCTAAGGTGAGGAGGAGGAGGAGATCAGTGCAGGCTGAATTTCCAGGAAAGATCTGGAGGGTCTGCTGAAGCCAGCGCGTCCTCTGAGCTTCTTCAGAGCTTTCTCACAGCACTCAGACGCCACACAGAAGGCAGGCAGGAGGCCCTGTAAGTGGTTTCTTTGTAAAACAGCAGCAGCAGCAGCACTTCATCACCATGCTCCATTTGCTGCAATGACACGCATCATTTGCGCTCCCTGCAAGGCTAGACGAGGACCACGACGTTCTTCCGCCCTCTGGACCGGACCCAAGCGCTCTGAATCCCCCCCAAGACGAACACACACTAACTCCCCGTCCCTCTAAATCAAAACCCTGCTGTCGTAAATAAACCCCGCTCAACACCGCACACTTATGTTAATCCTAATCTCCGTAGCCTGAAATCTTCCAGATGAGCACAGGAGGAATACCACAGGACAGGGCCTAAACAAACCGGCAGAAAGCAACCACGTCATCAAGCAAAACTCCATGAATAATCAGTCTAAACATGACCGAACAGACTAAACTATGACATTAACTGCGAGGCCTCCGCGAACTCCAGTGGCACCATGTTTCACTTAGCATTAGTTATGAAGTCCTCCTGACTGCCATTAAAGAGCTGAGAGGCGGCGTCTTTCACCTCCACTGCGCCTTTCTCAGATGTTCATAAGAAAGCAGGAGATTCGACCTTTTTTGACTCTGCTTACAAACTGCAGTACTGTAACGCTCCCTGAGGACATTTTTCTGTGACAGCAGAACAGATTTACTTCACTTCGCTTTCAACTGGACTTTTTAAGTTTTCACTCCCTCTGAACCAGCGTTCAGTATTTCATGTTATTTCTGTTACTGATGTTATTCTATTTATTAGTTTTATTTTAATTGATGGATCTGAGCTGAAAAAATATGCAAAATTCCCTCAAATTTCTTGTTTTGATCGACAGTCCAAAAAGATGTTTACTGTTCATGAAAGAGAAGCTTGAACAACAGAAAGCTTTGCTTCAAAAATGATTTAATTCTGATTATTTTTCATCAGATAATTCATTAAATGAATGGTTGCAGCTCTAAAATTATCTTTAGGATTGTTTTTTTTAATGACTAACTTTCAGAAAGCATAAAACCAAAATGACTCAAACCATCTTGGGCTTTTTCTCCAAAACACGACAGAAAAACGTGAAGAAACGGACAAACTGTGCAGGAAAGTCTTTCTTTATCTGGCACCTGGCAAATTGGTCTGACTTCTGTTTTGAGGGCTGCCAGTGTGAACCACAGGGGTTTAATCCAGATGAGGCGGCGTGAGTGAAGGAGGAATCAGGGGGAATTATGGTACAGAGGCGCCTCTGGCTGCGAGACCCTCCCCAGGAAACAGATGCCATAAAGAAGCTCCACACCTGGCAGTGGCTACTGTGCTATTAGCCTGTTAACAAAGTAATCCCCCCCTCATGAGTGGCTTATGTCGGACACGTCCATCTGACAGACAGAAGATGCATCCTGTGTTAGTGCTGGGAGCCCGTCCCGTCCTAATCCTGCCTCTTTGAAGTCCCCAAAGAGCGACGGGGCGGAAGGTGTCTGGAGGCCGGCTGATTGGAGGAGAGTTTGCACCTCACATCACATCTTTCAGCAGATTTTATGACAAGTTCTGTCTGACTCAGCTGTCTGCAATGCACCTGAGAGTGTGACCACAAAAACACTGGCAGCAGGAGTGGCTGTGACATGGAAAACACATGCAGGTGAATGTTTGTCCTCCCCCTCTCTCTCTCTCTCTCTCTCTGTCTGTGTGGACGGGTGAAGTAAAAGCTTTGGCCTCACATGTGCTCATTTACAGAGCCTGGCTGTCCCACTGTGCAAACAGCCCATTAATTCCAGCTCTGTGATTGTTTCATACCACGCTCAGCCTGCAGGATCCAGCCTCCTCCTCTGCACCGTGAACGGCTCTGTCGGTGACATCAGATCTTTCTTTCTCTTTCACACACGGAAACACACAAAAGATGACAACACACACCTCTGATGAGGTGTTATACCTGCAGCGGTGCAGTAAAACAGCATGATAGACCTTTAAAGGCTTACCTGAGCTAATTTATTAGAGTTTGCTGAAACTTTTTTCGGTGAATTTTGGCTCCACAGAAGCTGTAAAAGCTGTCCCACTGAATCAATTCATATCCTTTCACTTGCACTCACCTCCCACAGAGTCTGATCTTTTGACAATGTCGGATTAAGGCATCATGTGCAGGTATGTTTTATATGGCAGCCTGTGTGATCTACCTGCAGGTTTGGTTTGGGACTTGGTAGCTCTCACCTCAACTGAATGACTGCCAATGAAAACAAAATGTGGAATAGGCTCCAACTGCAGGACTGCCAAAGAAAATAAAATGTGAAGTGGGATTTACTTGTTCAAAACGCCTTGATCTTTAGCGGGGTGAAAAGTGAAAGAGTCGGGCTTCCCCCACCCCCCAAAAATGCTTGAAATAAGTAGAAGAAAAAAGAAAAGGTCAAATTTAACTAGATAAGAAATAAAAAAGCTGCGTGCCAGATGTGTTTGCATGCATGAATGCAGGTAAATACGTGATCTGACTTACAGATAAATCCCAAACTGAACTTTTCTGAAGCCAAATAAGGTCGATAAACTGACCTAATTTAATAACTGAGCGGTTGTTGATCACATTACATAACTATTGATGACTGAATACATCAATAAATCCGTGCATGCACACTGTGTAAAACTTCAGTATTCTCTGAAGAGGACAGATGAGGGCCTACATGTCTGATTTAAAGCCGTACCGTTTAGGTGAGATCCGGACCCCGCGTCCTTCCAGCTGACACCACATTGATTATAGAGTCCTGACGCCAGTCGCTCAACTGGTTTAAAAAAATAGACCCAAAAAACACCTTCGCGCGGTAACCACGACACTAAGCACGAACATTTCTTCCTCTTTTAATAGTCCATGACATCGCATGTGCCCCCAAAATCCGACGAGGCAAAAAAAGGAAAGTAAAGCAGTAAAAAACCAGAAAACTCTCCTGTCCCCGGAGCGCTTCCACTATGGAATAAACCCAGAAAAGTACCAGAAATGTAAACTTCCCACAGATTTCAAATATTCCACGAGTTGTTACTCCTCCAAGGAAGGTCAGAGGAAATGCATCTCAGTTCAAATATGAGAACGAAGAAGTGGAGAGGTGAAGAAGTTCGCCAAATGTTTTAAGATCTGAACTCCGCCTGAAACGCGTGAAGTCGGACAAGTAGTTAAGATCGCGCGAGGTAGAGTTAGAACTTTTGGTTTGGACTTTCAAAATAAAACCCCCTTCGAGAAATATGTATTGCGGTGGAACGCTGGAGTCGCGGCGGTGCTTTTATTTCGACGATAAAAACAGCAACTTCCGCTAAAGTTTCTCGCCTCCCGCTGCTAGCTTAACACCGCTAACGACTCCGGTTTCTCCTGGGAAGCGCAAAGACAAGTCGAAGTGTTTTTTCCTCTGGAGGTTAGTACATCGAAAAGAAACCGACAACATTCAACGAGTAACATCTGTTAGAGCAGATGTATCGAGGGCTCGTTTCCTAAACACATGCGCATAATGTAAAACAGTAATCCACGCTTCAGCAAAATTAGCCAAAAAAGTCCCATTTGCTAGCTTGATTTGATGGATCCAAACAGACGCAGTGAGAAGCCTGAAGTCAGGCTTCACATGTGCGTGACTGAGATATTTTTCACCTTCACCCCCCCACCCTTTCATCCCCGCCCCACACCTAACAAGACAACAATTTGATGAATTACCAGCAATGCGGTGTTGGCACGGATCCGCGCACAGTGAGTTCATTATGGGGTGCAAATTATTACAAACAAGCTGCAGTGAAGCTGAATGGCGCAATTCGTCAAGGTCTACCCGCGCGGGGCGCAACATAATCCCGTTTGGCACAATCAAACCTGAGGATGTAATCTTATGTTTTAATGCCAAATCCGAGTCTGCTTTCAGATTGCTTCCTGTTCGCTGGTGCCAGAGCGTTTTTTCTGTGCCAGGTAAGAGTCATTTGGATCCGGATGACCTCATACAGGTGGCACACAAACAAAACGGTCCTGTTTACACTTCAAAACGGGAACAAAACTACTGTACACTCTGGCAGACTGCATGAAAACACGTTTAAACAGGGGTGAACCTGCTGATCTGAGGCCCTTAAGCAGTGGTTAACGCGGGGCCCCTGTCGTCCCATTATTTATAAATAACTTCTTATGGACAGCCGCTCACCTGAGACGCCAGCAGTGATGTTTTTAACAGGAAGGAAACTGAAAGCTGCCTGCGAAAAGTGAAAATATTTATTGACGCCACGGGCAAAGAAACAAGATTTTGGAGTGGCTCTAAATCTGGGGACGCTTCAGTGAAAGTGTCTGTCGCTGTGTGGTTTCACAGGCTTGTGCTTTGTCTTCTCTGCTTGCGTGCACTCAGGTTTTTCTCATATGAAACCTTCACGATTAGATGCTCTGCGACGTGTAAACACGCCGTTATTTCCCTGTGTGCGCCGGGCAGGTGGGCGCAGGCGGCTTCAGGACTCCTGGAAAGCTGAAAGGATGGAAACCGGAGCTGGTGGCTGGCCGCTCCGTCCACTCACAGGTCTTTGGGGGAAAGTCGGCGAAGGCCCGGAGGAGACACAATGGAGGTCTTTGGGGGACACACAGGCCGGCAGACAGTTCAACGGGTCCTCGCAGCAGATAAGTCGTCCCCGCACACACCAGACGAGGGTTCGCTGCTATTGACCCGCGAGCCCGCTGAGCCTCCCCACCTTGAATGGCCTTGTTGAAAAGGAGAGCCATAAATTGGCGGATGAGCAGACGGGGGAGACTCTGCCTCCCCCGCCTCCCGCTCTCTCCTGCTCTCTCACATGCTATCTCTTTCTTTCCTTTACCAAGTAGTGGTTTCCATCTCACCAAACCCCTTTCCCCCTGAATGTTTAAAAAGATGAAAGGATAAGGAAAAAGAATGGAGACAAAGGAGGGGAGGGTTGTGTTACCTCCCTGCCCCTGAGAGACTGCTCATGAAAGAGTTCGGGGATGGGAGAGATAGGGAGCGGAGAGGAGACGCAGAAAGAGAAGGGGGATCATGAAAAGAGGTTTTTCAAACTCAAAGCCGCTAAAACGGGTCACTTCTGTATAGAGAGGCAGACTAAAGTGCAGTCTTCACTCAGGGACGGAGACATTTAACACTGTCAGTACCCTCAGATGGAAGGGGGCGTTGATGTACTTGCACCCATTGACTGATTGCGCAAACACACACGATCCCACACACACACACACACTCCGTCTCTCTCAGTTGTCTCTCTCTCTCTTCACCATAACTAACAGCAGCAGCGGCACTAGAATGCGATTTTGGGGGAATCTTCCACCAGATCTTCTTCCTCATTAACGCGCATGCACGCCGCCCGGTGTCTCCCTCGCGGCGTTCCTCCCTCTTGGCATTTAGTGTCAGTCACTCGAAATCCTCGCAACCCTCCCACCATTCTCTCTATCTCCTTCTTTGTCTGAACTTGCCCTGCATGCACTTAGATATTTCCGCCTCAGGGCGCATCAGTGAGAGTTGCAGTGAGAGCGTGAGGGAAAGTTGTTAGCTGAGCGCGGACAGTCGAACAAAGATGACGATTGAAAGGGCAGCGACGCGCCAATGTCGTCTTCTGAGGCTCTTGCCCTCTTGCTCTCGCGCATTGTTTCACACACACTCCCCCCTACACACACACACACACACACACACACACACACACACACACACACAAAAGCATGCATACATTCAGACATGCAAAGCTCCACTGCAGCCATTTCACAATGGAGGAGGATATTGAGGTTTATTTAAGACGTTCACTCACAGAACGAGTTTTCCTTCGTACCGTCACACCAACGCTTCACATTAAGAGATTTCCTAAATCCCAGAGTCGCCACCAAACCCGTTAAAGTTACAAAATATTGCAGTCAGGACGGCACAGTTTTGCCTTGTGGACGAGGAACTTGCAAAACCGACATCACTCGCTGTCACCCTCGGTTCATTTTTCTCTGCTCGTGAACCACCTTCATGAGTCCTGACATCTTCAACCAAGCCTCATTTTTCTGTTAGCAGAGTCTACACCGAGACGTTTTGAAGTCTCCAGATGTCACTCTCGCTGCCGTCGACCCCTCTGACGAAACCTTTCCCACACGCGGCGCCGGCAGGCGTCGGCTCGTAGCTCTCGCGCTGGACATCCTCCTTCATTCGAAACTCATATCTGAGTGTAATTGGAAGGTAGCTATTATGGCCAATTATTGCAAATGGCTGAGCTGAGCTGTCAGGGCGAGGCTAGCAGTCTGTCTGTCTGTCTGTCCACAGCTGAGCCGCCGAGTCAGACGTCAGACCTCAATTACGGATCCTCGACCTCCCCGAGGTATCAGTCCTTCATCATCTCTTCCATCTTTCCCTTCCTTGTTTTACTCCCTCCAGCTGATTTGCTTTACATTTTCAATTCACTCCCTCCATCACTCCACCTCACCTACTAAACTCAACTCCCTCCTCCTCCTCCTCCTTTCTCCTAAATTCAAACCTCACTCCAGTGAGAGCTGCACCACCACCTCCACCGTTACCACACACGCATGCACCCAGAGGTACAGCTGCATATGTTTCCAATTTCAGGCGTAATGCTCCTCTCTCCGCAATCTGAGCCAATTAGCCGAAGCCTCCTGGAAATGCCCCAGTCGCCAGCCACGGTGGCAAAGAGGTAAAGGGTCAAAGGTGAGGTCAGTCACAGGGGGTCGGACTCTGATGAATGCGTCACCTCCTGTCTGGCCCACAGTCTGTCTCAGACATCCCCTCAGCTGCCGTCCAGCTTCCCCACAGACATTTTTGGCACAGGTGTGGAATTGTGCAGAAAAGTAACCCAAGCTTGAAATTAAATTTCACAGCTTACTAAAGGTCAGAGAGGATGAGTGACAGGGTCTGCAGCCAGACCACACGTAAACACACAACAACACACGTGCACGCTGAGCAAGGTATGCACGCACACACACACACACACACACACGTCTCCTCTGACAAACAAACAACACATGCGCCTACAAGTCGTTCTTGTGTGAAGCTGAAGTGAGGATATGGAATGTTCACCTTTGGGAAAACAGACTGGGGGGGAGGAAACGTGAGAGCATCAGAGCTGCAGAGCGCTCATTAGAGCCGCGCAGGACTTAGTTTGGTGATTCTCTTTAATGCCTAATGAGAAACAGGCTTGAATGGCAGCGCTGCGTTACCTGGCGGCCTGCCCCGCTCTCAGTTTGTTCACATGCTGTGTTGTGTGTGATGCTGGTGTAGAAGCTCGTCAGTTTGTGCTTCAGTCGCCGCCATGAAGCCGCCGCCGCCGCGCGCACACGCTCGGCTCGTCTTGTTTACATCGCCTGCGCGGCGGATCCCTCTCCTCTTACAGCACCTCGCTCTCTCTCTCCCCCCGGATCACCTCTCAATCACTCCTCCTCGCCTCCTTATCTGTCCCTCCTCAGTGTCTCCTTACAGGATTCAGTCCACCTACAGCGGCTTCGCTTTCATTCACCACAGATTCGCTGCCGTCCGGATGCGCCCACATTAGACGTGCAGCCTCAATAGTGAACGATCTGTTTCCACTCACGTCTTCTTCTGGCAGACACAATCCACACCTTCCACTGTTGGTGTTTTTCTGCGCTCATCCGCCCCTCCGTCCTCTCGCTGCCCACACCCGCTCCCCGTCCATAAGCCATGTTTTGTCCCTTTTCTTGCCAGGGGAAAAATGTTGCACATTGTAAACTTCGCTCACTGTACAACACCCCGCAGGATTGGATTTCAGAGGCAGACTTTGTGTTTGAACTGCTCTGCCAATTAGCAGAGGATAGACTTACAGCGCACCTACTGCACAATGGACACACCGGCCCAGTTGTCCCGTCCTGTCCTTCTCCATCTGTCACTCCTGTGGGACTGTGTGTGTGTGTGTGTGTGTGTGTGTGTGTGTGTGTGTGTGTGTGTGTGTGTGTGCTTGCATGTGTGCATGGATCTGTAAATATAAATTCAGGAAATGGTGACACTTTACTTTTTAGTCCCCCTATTTAGAATTGATAAGTGGTTTCTAAAACATTACAGTGTAGTTATCTGCAGATATAAGTCTTCCCCCTCATAAAATGTTTGTCAACAACTGTAACTCCTCCTGTGGGCATCCATAAGTGGAGGCTGCTGTATAAACAGATAATGAATAACAATATAGTAAAACACAGCTGTAATGATATAAACTATGTCTTCATAGGAGAATTTATTATTGTTAACAAACACTGAACATTAATAAACACTTAAAATGTCCTTAAGTCTGCTTGTAACTACATTAAGAGTTATAAACCATTTATTAAATGTTTACATCGCGCTTAGACATGATAAATAATAACTTTGCATGTATCCTAACTAATACTACAACAGACTCAACAACCAATCACATCCAACCAGGCGTTTAACCAACCAATCAGCTCGCAGTCCAGGGCAGATTTTGTGCATCATGTTGATTTTAGGTTCTGTCATCCAGTCCTGGTTTGCATGTGTGTGCCAGCGAGGAGTGTTTGCTTATTAGTGTCAAGTCAGTTTTATTTATATAGTCTATTTATATGGCTCTATGACATCCCTCTATCCTTAGACCCTCCACTGGGATAAGGAGGGATCCCCCTCCCAGGATGGACAGACATGCAGAATTACAGGATGGACAGTCAGGATGATAAATTAAAGACTGTAAGAACATGGATCCACAGAGACGGCACAGAAACACGAGAGGCAAATGTCAAACACAGAGAGGGGCAGCAGGGGAGGCGGCGGTCCGCAGCGAGGCGTCTTTACAGCGCGGACAAACATGGACGACAAGCGCTCTGCTTAATGCACCCGCTGAGACTTTAACAGGCGCAAGGCCCGAAGTAACCGCAGAGCCGACAGTTAAGGCGTGAAGATGAGTTTTAAGTTTGGAGCTGAAGGCCTCAGCAGAGCCACAGTGTCTGATGTCTGTGCGGTCACGTCGTGACACAACGTCGGATTTGACAGTTGAGACGCTTCGCTCATAAATCAATCATGAGCCCCTCATAAAGCTCAGCCGCACGCCTGCATTCCTGCACGGCCAAACCTGAAAGTCCACAACTAAGGTTTATCTCTGCTTCTGTGTATTGATGAAGCGTCGTGGTTCATGGAAAAAGCCAGGCCCTTGTATGTTCAGTATGTAGCCGCTCCACCCATGGGCCCCCTGCACGTTGAGGCCTCGCTGACTGACACTGATATCTGTCAAAGGATCCCTCAGAGGGAAGCTGCTGTACAGATTTCTCCTCTCAGGGCAGAGTCATAGCGCCCTCCTGTGGAAGGGAGGGTAATCACAGCCTCCTCCACCCCTCATGTCTGCTACTCCCTCCTAGCTGGGAGGACACTTCCTGCCTCCAACCTAATTTCTTAAACAGTCTGAGACTAACTTTCTTATCTTCCTCTTGTTGCTGGAGGATGATATGTATACAATGATGCATAAAGAGAGCTGTGATGGAGAGGAAGTGAGTGGTGAGGGAGAGAGAAAGGAGGGAGGGGTGGAGAGTGGTGAGGGTGAGATTGGGTGGGGTGGGGGGGGGGCTCAGAGCACCAAGCTGTTGTATTAATCTGCAAATTTTCTCAGATGACGCAAAGACTGTGACTTTGCCTCCCGTCCCCTCTCCCCCTTCATCTCCACGTCCCTCCTCTCTCCCGATGCCTCGCTCTTGTCGGAGGGGAGACAGCGACGCACAGCAGGTAAGCCTGGCCTCCTCCTTGCTGTCACCCCCCCCCCCCCAGCACGCTCCCATTCATTCACCGCCGCCACGTGCAGCCGCTCCGGACCATTTGTCAGCTTCGACGGGGTCGCTGTGATTTGTTTGCTGTCTGAACGGCTCTCGTTGATTGTTTGGGGCTCAATCATGTACGATTATTGGCTCGATGTGTATTTGTTCCTCTCTCGGGGGGCGGCTGGCCGGGTGTTTTGGGACTGATGATGCTGCTTTTAAGCTGTGGTGAGTTTGGCTTGTGCTGTTTGAACATGTGGGACCTGAAGTATCTCTCAGTTATCAGCATTGTTTCAGCCCTCTGTGTGCTGTCAGAGAGAAGAGGATCAGAGAGATTTAAAGCTGGAATAAAGAGTTTCCAAGACGTCTGTTGGCCAAATGAGAAGATGGATTTACTGTACGAGGGAATGAGCTGTGTGAAATTCAGTCCTGCTGGAGTGACGAGCGCTGGAGAAATTGCGACGACAGATCAAAAAGGAGCGAGAGGAGAAAGCGAAAGTTTATAAATAGGAAGAGCTTTATAAGGGTGAAGAGAGCAGATGTGATAGACAGTCTGTGCTTAAGGAGTTCAAACAACAGATTAATACGTTCAGATTATCGTCCGAGAGGGGGGTGGGAGG
>JBBMOE010000034.1:4933137-4946429 GCA_037975065.1 Chaetodon trifasciatus
TGGAGTCTGGTGGCTCTGGCGGGGGAGCTGTAACAGCTGTTTTTGGTTAAACCAAAATGATGTTACTCTCTAACAGAAAGGTATCTCTGTAGGGATCCTGTCCATAATGTTCTGAGACACTTTTACTTTGACGGTACAGAAACACTCGGAGGGATTACATTGCAGCCCGTTGTGTGGCTGACAGCTGCTGCTCGATACCGAAAAAAACTTCAAAAATTGTTGTCTCCATTAGTCACTTGAACAAAAAATCATGGGAAATATGGTCCATAATAAGAAATCTTGCCAGATTTTCTCCCATAAGTCCAGGACATTGAAGTGTTCCAGGATGTGTTGAACACAACGTCAAATGAAACGTAGGTCAAGCTGATCCGAGCGAATAATTCAGTCATTTGTTGTATATAAGTACTATGTCTCTTGTTGTATTGGTTTTCTTATTGTGCAAAAATAGATATTCGGATGGTTTGAATCTGCATTTTTTTTAAAAGGAATAATCAAATGTCATATTTCCCCTCAAGCCTTTGTCCAGGCCCGTCGCCGTCACACCTGTCAGTCGGTCAGACATCCAGGGGCCACATCTCACGGCTCCTGCTGGCTCTTTCCTTACCACACTCATTAGCTGTATCTCTTCCTTTACCAGAAAGTCCATATTGAGTTGTATTTAGATTTCCATTCCGAGGATGATTACAGATTACGACTCTTGAGATGTTTCTTCATGTCCTGTTTAGCCGTCGCCTGCTGTGTTTGGGTTGCCTGCAGTCGTGCGTCTTTACTTCCCCTATGAACCCAAACCAAATGTTCAAAGGACGTTTCTGCTGTGTGAGTGAGTGGTAGGTAGCCCTGGTTGTCCCTAATCTTCCTGTAAGAACAGAGTCAGCCACCCAGAATGGCAGCAGTCGGAGTCCTCACTTGCCACAGGAGAAGAATGCTTTGTTAAGATAATCTGTAAACAATCCAGCGTCTTCACATCTGACCAATCAGCTAAAGAGCTATGGGTGCATCATTAAGCAGCGCTGAGTACTGTGCAGGCCAGCGCGTGCTGAACGATGTTGCAGCACGTCTTTTCCCAGCAGTAAGATCATCTCTGCAACCGTCTCCACAGGCAGGATGACAAACCAGCCGACAGCCAACCAGTCCAACACAAACAAGGTGAAGGAGAAAGAAGAAAGCCAGCGAGATGACAACACAGAAGTTGCTTATAAAGATGCTGGCCACTGCAGCCGCAACACCCACAGCCTGCTGCTGGGACTCACTGTTATGGGTATGCATGGACCAGGACACTCTCCCTCTATATATATATATATATATATAAACCAAATGTTCAAAGGATGTGTGTGTGTGTGTGTGTGTGTATATATATATATATATATATACTCACAGTGTTTAAAACTGCAGCCCATCAGTTTGTGAATGCTGAACAGTAGCCGTTAAAAATACAATAAAACTTACAAAACAATGGCTCCAAGTAACCTTTGAAAAAAAAAAAAAAAGAAGCTTAATTCCAGTTTTTGGTTACGATAATTTAACATCCCAAACCCTCACATTTTTCACTGATTGAGTAGAATTCAGCTTGAGGTCAGTTGTATTGTTCAACAAATAGCGCTGCATCAAATATTAACACGCACAATCCTACATGTACAGACCCCGTGATCATTTTCCCATGAGGCGTCTCAGGCTTGTTGTTGTCGTTCGTCTGCCTCTGTAAACACTTCGGTATGTCTCTGCATAGCTGTGCTCTTTGTCCACAAAGCTCCCTCTAAGTCAAGAAGTGTGTTATTTTTGTCTGTCATTTGTCACCCGTATTTAAACCCCGATTTAAACTCGTTTACATTACAGTGGACGGTTCTCATTAGTCAGGGGTCTCCTACATGTCAGATGTAAAACAACACTTTTTTGTGGGGAAGAGTATCAGGCCAGGGAGTTCATGAAAAACCTATAAACTGAGGGTCTGCCAGCATGTGGTTTCTGAGGGCCAGTGCCAGTTGCATATTTCTAATATTTGCTGCTGATATTTAGCATCAATCTTCATTATCTTTACATCCAACCAAGCGCACACATTAGAAGTTATTCAGGACTTTCAGCCATTTTATATATTCATGTCATTATGGGAATCTATAACTCTGAGCTGAAAGCCAAATTTAACGAGCTGCTCCTTGAGGAAAGGGGACTTTTTAAATGGTTGAAGAAACTATTTTGGACCCATTACACTAAATTATTGTGGTGCAAAAGCAAAACTTTGCAATTGAGTAATTTAGTTATTTTGCTCCAAATACATCAGAAAATAACCTTTAAACTGTCCGTATTTCCACTTTTTTCGTCTGCTGTCCTCAGGTGTTGTTATGGGAGTGGCGTTTGGGATGCTGCTGCGGTACATGAGGGTGACGGACAGCGCCGCCCTGACTATGATGTCATTCCCTGGAGAGATCCTCATGAGGATGCTGAAGATGCTCATCCTGCCTCTAATCATCTCCAGCCTTATCACAGGTGTGTAACTTCACACACGTCAGGCTCAGACACACAACCGGTGTACAGTAAACCCAGGCCAGCGTGTGGAGATATTGTTAATAATAATATTTTATCTACACTGGAAGTAATGTTGGTCGGTCTAGTCTGGCCCCAATACCTTCAATAGCAACACCAACCAGCTCTTTGCTTCATGATGAGACCACTTTCAAACTAATGCCTGAAGCCTTTCAGCCTCTAGCATACTTTAAGCTAACACTGCATGCTAACAGCTAACATGCTGTAAGTATGTTATTATGGCACGCTTGATATTTGCATATGACTGTGCTAGCTGCAGATGGAAAATTGAAATGCTAAACATTATGCTAAATTCCAGTATGTTAGCATGCTTACTGTAAACAAGTTAGCATTTTTATGTCAGCGCTTAAAGAGTCTACTGCTGGCTCGGTGGCTAACGGCTCCATGGCTAACCAAGCTAGCTAAGCAAATTGATAATTTAGTGTTTTGCCTACAGTTCTGGTTGAAAGCCATTAACACGCTAACTCTAAAACGATTGGCTAAATTCCTGTCATCCTCAGCTGTGCTTTGAGAGCAATGCTAACATTTCATGCTAAATGCTAACATGCCATAAGTATAGACCAGGTGTGCCAAAACTTTGTCCGTTGGGATTATACATATTTAAATAGAATTTAACTTACAAAAATAAAACAGTGTTTCGATATCGACCTAACATACTAAATGCTACGTGCTAAACATCAGCTTGTTAACTGTACAGAAGTTAGCATTCTGAATTTAGCACAGTGAGGACAGTTTTGAACCCGGCTGCATTCACAGTTCATGGTGTGTTCATTGTGAGTGGTCACGTATCTCTCAGGGCTGGCTGGTCTCGACGCCCGCTCCAGTGGCAGGATGGGTAGTCGAGCCATGGTGTATTATATGTCCACCACGGTAATCGCTGCCATCCTTGGGGTCATTCTGGTGTTGGGGATCCACCCGGGGAACCCCAAACTCAGGGGAGGAACATCGAACGCTGCCCCGAAGAACCAGGAGGTCAGCAGTCTGGACGCCTTCCTGGACCTGATCAGAAACCTCTTCCCTGAGAACCTGGTCCAGGCCTGCTTCCAACAGGTAGCCTCGGCATCTGAATCAAATCTTTGGAGCTGTTGTATGTTATATTACAGTATCAGCACATGGTCTTTTTAGTAGCTGCTCTGGAGCTTTCCATCGTATCACATGATCTTTGACAGATGTCGGATGAAGATTATGAAGAATGAACGTTGGAGCTCAGTTTCTAAGCCAACATTGATGAATTTTTTCCTGTTACGGAAATATGAGCGTCCACATTTATATGATGATATATGTTCTAAAGCAGTTTTTGAGATGAATCTGAGGGGATGTGAGACCAATACTGGAGCGGGAAATTTAAAAATCTGCGTCTCTAATGAGGAAAATCACTCTTTGATTCAACTGCAACACACATGTGGTTTGTGATGGGGGTTCATGTGGCTGGAAACCACTGATCTGACCCTCTGCAGCAGATATTAAATGGACCTTGAGGTGAGATTCGACAAGACTCATCATTCAAAGTCTAATGTTTTAAAATTGCATTAAATATTGGAAATACTCCTTTATGTGAACCTGAGAGACCTGAAGCAAGCAGTGACAGAGTGAATGAACTACAGAGAGTTGTTGATGTCTCCAGGGACGACGTTTGTCCTCCACTCTCACAATGTTTTCTGCATGTGCCAAACTCAAAGCGTTTTGGCTGCCAAGTGAGCCAAAGGTCGAGGAAACTGTCAGTTCACGCATAGTCCTGAAAGTGTGACCTTTGAATAGTGATCATCCACTTGAACACAAGCAGAGCTCCTCACACAAAATGAAAAGCTCGAGGAAGCTTGAAACTAAAACATAAAAGGAATAATGATAGTGCTTAAGGTGAGACGTTGGACATGACGTAAATGTGTCTTTGACTCTAAATACCCAGTTACTGTGATGCTCAGCCGGCTGATGGCGGACAGGACGAGTCCGTGGACGTTTGTCCAAGCTGATCATTTTTAAACGATAATCCGGCTCTCAATCATGATGCGACAGTTGCCTTCTTGTCCAAATCCTGCTTTTTCCCCCTCTTCTCTCCGTTATGCGTGTGTGTCTGAATGATTAGAAGTAGTAGTCTGTGTTGGCCTGGGTGAAGGTCAGCCCTTCTGCTACTGCTAATCTCTTTACATCTGTAACGCCACCGCAGTAAGAGATCTGCTGGCGAGCAGGGCGAACGCTGCTGAGCGCCAGCTTACTGACTCCGGCTCTTCGTCTCCCTGCGGTATCCTCTGTTTTCCCCCTTTGTCTTCGTGCCTTCCTTCGTCTCTGTTTTACTGCTTCTTTTGTTTGCTCTCGTCATTGAAGTCAGAGGAGTCATAATTGCTTTTGCAGGAAGGACTCGTCCTTCCCCTCTCAACCTTCTAGTCTGTCTTTTCTTTCCCTTTGTTGTCTTTATGTGAGAATCTCTTGTTCTCTGTTTGGCCTTTTTTTAAACACAAATCACAGTTCCTTGCGCCGCTGCCAGGCTTTTGTTTGCTCACACACAGTATGAGTTACGAAATGTCAGTTTGGTTATGGTCTGAACCCCTGATCAATCTGAATTCTGTCCTCCCTCCAGGTTCAGACGGTGCTGAAAAAGGTGCCGGTGGCGGCCCCAAACCTAACTGAGCCCGTCTTAGTGAACAGGAAGAAACTGGAGTACAAATGGGGCATGAACGTCCTCGGTGAGTTGATATCTGCTGCTTTCGGTTCTTTACTCACGTTGGAGTCTCCATTGACGTGCTGCTTCGTGTGTCCCTCAAGGCTTGATTGGCTTCTTCATCACCTTTGGGATCTGCATGGGCAGGATGGGCGAGCGCGGGAAGGTCATGTGCGACTTCTTCAACATCCTCAACGAGATTATCATGACCATGGTTTCCTTGATCATGTGGTCAGTGTCTTTTTTTGTGTTGGCAAGTGTGTGTCTCTGTTTTTACTCATGTGAACCGACATTCTGGAGATACCACACACAGAGGTCAGTGGCAGTGATGAGTAAGGCCAAAAATGTGTGCGTGAGACAAGCAGCAGCGTAGCAGAGAGAGGAAGAGGAAACGGTGTTAGTGAAGGACATAGACAGATGGACAGAGAGGGAGAGACAGAAAGAGGGTTTCCCTGGCCAATGCCGGAGTCTGTGGTATGCTGGGGAGTAGCAGGAGCCGGGGCCCGGAACAATGTTGTGGGCTCCCAGGGGAGCCGGAGCGAAAGATCTCCAAAATGTAATGGATCCACCGGCGGCAGAAGAGCCACTTGGCGTTAGAGCAGAAAGCAGATGCGGGAGGGTGGATGTGACAGCGGGACCTGGAAAGATGCATGTGAGAGCACGTCTTCAGAGAGCAGCGCACGCCTTGAGGCTTCGCAGGACCCCGGCTGGTCGCGCAGAGGAGGAGAGTGTAGTGGCACTCAGAGCAGGGACGGGATGGGAAGGGAAGGGAAGGGAAGGGAAGGGAAGGGAAGGGGGGCCGGGTAGGCGGCTGGAAGACAAACAGCAGGATGCTTGTCTCGCAGCTCTCCGAGGACATCTCCATGTGCAGCTGGACACCAAAGGAATTGTGTCCTTGTTCGTATCACTCACACAGTATAAACAGATTACTCAGGGGCCTATGGAGCCGGCCAAACACAGAGTCCAGTGTATACAAAAACACGCATCATACGAGGAGCACATCCATCATATCATATACACGCCATGCTCCACCAAACAACTGTCAGCGAATGCCAGGCTCGGGGTCCGGAGCACAGCTGACCTGGGAGAGCGGGCCGCGGTCGGGATGAGACCCGCTCCGACTCGAACGCGGCTTTATGTCCCACAGTGGCCTGTATTCATCAGCGGGAACAACTGCACTCCAGCGCTGGAAACCAGAGATCCAAGAATGCGTCATGTCCTGTCGTGGTGAAAACTGCTCCTCTGACAGTGAATGAAGACGGACGAGGCGGACTTGTTTTATCTGGCAAAATGAGCCTTAAACTGATAAACGCCTTAAGTCATTTTTCATCCAAAATAACAAATGTTAATTGATTCCAGCTTCCCGAGTGTTAAGATTTGCTTCAGTGCACATTAACAGATGATAAAAATGATCATTAGCTGCGGCCCAAAAGAAATAAGCAAAGCAAGGTGATTTATATACCGCAATTAAAACATCACACCTGCAGTTTGACCTGATGCAGTGAAAAAATAAAATGAAATATACATATAAGATGGATATATAATAAATATAAGCCTTTAAAAGATCCTAAAGAACGACAGAAGCTCGTTTCAGTCGTCTCGGCTCTGATGCGTCTTCCTGCCTCCGTTCAGGTACTCTCCTGTTGGCATCGCCTCACTGATTGCGGGGAAGATTGCGGCCATCGGTGACCTGGAGGTGGTGGCCCGGCAGCTGGGTATGTACATGGTGACCGTCATCGTGGGCCTGGTGATCCACGGCGCCTTGGTCCTGCCCGCCATATTCTTCGCTATCACCAGAAAAAGCCCCTTCACTTTCTACACTGGGATCTTCCAGGCTTGGATCACAGCTCTGGGCACCGCCAGCAGGTAGGCCGGCCCGCAGGGTGTGTGTATGTGTGTGTGGCGGGTTCTCTGTTTGGGCATGTGTTAGCACATGTGTGTCACATGTTTCCTTTACGATGCTTTCCTTCTGCAGCTGCTGGAGTCGCTGTGATTGATCGGCGTAGTCTGCTCCCGGCTTTCAGCTATTTGGGTTAAATCTGACAGGGCTGAAGGCACCGTCCTGTATTTACGCAACTGAACTGACAGATCAGGACAGCAGAGCCAAATGTGTGTGAGCGCAGGCTATCATAGACGAGTCCATGTCAGACAGATCCCGTGTTGTAAATGTCTAAGCCTTCGGATTAGTCGTCACCAGCCAAACTGGCCCCGCTGTATCCTGCCTGGCTCGGCTTGGCTCGGCCTGCCTGGGATTCTGCGTCGCTGCTGAAACCAACTGTCATTTTGGCACATTACTGAGGCTTTAGTGAATATGGGTAATCCTATCAACGTTTTCTCTAATTATATTATGACCCGAGCTTAGCGGGGCCGGGAATCAAATTCCTTTAATTCACATGTCGGAGGATTGCAACAGTGGCCGCTGCCAGCTGTCAGGAGGAGGCTGTCAGTCCGCTCAAATTTCTACTCCTTTTCTTTTTTCACCCCCACCTCCCTCCTCACCTCTGCACTTCTGTCTGTCACCACCTGTCTACCTATTTTATATCCTCCAGCAGACACTTTGCTCTGCTCTTTGTACATCAGCACCTCTTTTTTCTAACTCGCGGCGCCTCCTTCCCTCAGCGCGGGGACGCTGCCCGTCACCTTCCGCTGCCTGGAGGAAAATCTGAAGATTGATAAGCGCGTGACCCGCTTCGTGCTGCCCATAGGCGCCACCATTAATATGGACGGCACTGCGCTGTATGAGGCCGTGGCAGCCATCTTTATTGCCCAGATGAATGACATCACGCTGGACGGCGGGCAGATCGTCACTGTCAGGTGAGGCACGCGCCGGATGGCGCCCGTCATTTAAGTGGTTGGATTGTTTTAACTGTACTTGTACAGGAAGTACAATCAGTATTTCTCACGACCTCGTGTTTAAAAATGAAACATGTTTGACGTGTAAAAGCTCGTCAAGCTTCTTTGTTTTTCTTCTCTTTGGTCCACGTTACTGCTTGTTATTGTTGTTTACGCCGTCAGCTGCTCATAACAGCAGGTCCAGCTGAAAGTCACATGACGTAGTGTCAGAATGTTGATTGTTAACGGTTCAGAGTTTGAACTTGATGCAAGTTTCTGTGAGTTGAAGTTGGATTTAAAGGACCTGTTTGTTGCAACGCCGCCGTCCCTGATCGTAAATATGCAGTCAAGTAAGAAAACAAGAGTATAAACAAAATTCCAAAGAGGTTTTCATGCAACTTATATCAGTTTGAGGTAGTGATGAAGTACTGCCTGAAAATCCACATACATGCAGTCAGGAAGTCGTGAGATATTTGTTTCTCATTTCTGAGGTTTGAGCCAAACGTTTATGTCTGATTGGAACCAGTCTGCCTGGACCAGACTCTGCCTGTTGTGACTCTGCCGCGGGTCACACGTGACGCTCGGCGCTTTGAAGTTGTTTATTGTACGTCTTTCATCAACGTCTGTTTCCCACCAAATTCCTAAATCTAATTTTCTAAAGTTCTGTATGACTGTTGTATGAAATGTGGTGAAATTGTTCCCAAACGAGGTCCATGTGTGGTGTGTAAATCTGTTGAACGTTCCACTTAATCTCTGGCTCACTGCGGGGTGACGATTAGCGCCTCGTCAGAAACGATTGAGATGTAACGCAGAGCTCCGAGATCCGATGAGCAGCATTATGCAGAAAACATCACGGTGTCCAAACTGGCCTGCAGTCACATCTGGGACCAGCTTGAACTGATAATTCCTCTAATTGCAGACATGTCATGACACGCAGCATTCTTCCGAGCATTAAAGATTTAAGTCTCAGAAGAAGTCGGGAAGCATTAAGAGATTTGGTTTCTTGTGGACAAAAGAAGGGCAGCAAACACCTTCACATACCTCCTCCATGCAAAGGTGGCATGTGCGATGTGGTCATATTGTTGTTTCTGTATAACCTGCTTCTACAACTGTAAACCAAATTATACCACATCTGTGTATTCCACCAGTGTGTGTTCTAAACAGGCTTTCAGAAGTAGCATTGGACGTGAATTCTGCATTTGTCTGCATGGGTCTTTGTAATGGAGAAAGCTGAAATATAGTAACCTTTGTTAAATCTGTGTTAAACCTTTAATCCTACAGTCATTCCTGTGGTGCAGCAACGCTGTCGTTTAGAAAATAATCATACAAAATTTAAATTTAGTCCAGTTTGGAGTCTGCAAATCATCCACAGCACATTTACTGGCCTGTTATGTAATCAGCTAAAGCAAAGTCCACAAGTGTGTGATGCACAAAGTTAATTTCACATCAGAAGTAACAATGTCAGACTCGTGTTTTTAGGCTTAAAGACTTCCTCATTACCTACTTTTACCTGTTGGAGGAGGCCGTTGCTGACCACTGTCAGCCCACGTGTGCACGTCAGAGGCCGCAGCATCACTACAGAGCACAACACATAACTCACGTCTGAGGTTATCACAGAAGCCCCGCTGTACAAAGTGAAGTGGTGTCCGGTCGCTCTCAGGGCTCTGACGCACCGAGTTCACTGGATTAATCGGGTTTATTGGCAGACATTTGAGTGACTAAGACTGTTGAATCAGCAGAGAGAGCATTTGCCGAGAGGTCGTTCTCTCAGTGAATCAGCGATTTCTGCCAGTCAGCGCGGTTTCTCTTTGGTCTGACCGGCGCAAAGCACGATTTTACGGCGCCAGCTGCGACTTTTTATCAAGCGTTTTCTCGCTTTTTATTCCAAATATATAATAAGACGTGTTAAAGAGGTTCACGGTGGGTGAAAGTGTCTGGTTTGTTTTTTGGTCTTTGAGTTTTCTTACATGGATTAAAATACACACCGCTGACACATTTCCTCCTCTCATGCAGACACAGAACAGACGCACGTCTGCCTTTTGCATTTGTTGTGGTGTGTTCAAGTGCATGTAAAAAAGGTGTAAAAAAAGCTCCTTTGTCAGTGTTAATTAGTGCGTCAGGCCTGCAGAACCTCCATCAGGTTTCTCTTCCTTTCTGAAAGTAGGTGTGTTGTCTTCTTTCCCCCCCAGTATGACCGCCACCCTGGCCAGTGTTGGAGCTGCCAGTATTCCCAGTGCTGGACTGGTTACCATGCTCCTGATCCTGACGGCGGTGGGCCTGCCTACTCAGGACATCAGCCTGCTCATCGCTGTCGACTGGCTGCTGTGAGTCAGGTGTCTGATAGGTGGAGGTGTATGGGTGGTGCTCTGACGCTCTTCCTCTTGGTTCTGAAGGTTTTGGTGTCATTCAGCTCTTGGTGGCTGTTTCGCTCGCTGACGCTGATACTGTTTGTGCACGCAGTGACAGAATGCGTACCTCCATCAACGTGGTGGGCGACTCATTCGGCGCCGGCATCGTGGACCACTTGTCGAAGGCGGAACTCGCCGAACTCGACGCGGCAGAAATGCTCCCGCCGGAGGAGGAGCTCGATTTCATCCCTCCGCCCCCGATCCTCACGGAGATGGACCTGGTCGATCCTTTCAAACCGCCCGAGCTGCCCCCTCGCTCCCCTCGCCCGCCCAAACAAAACCACCACGGCCACGTCGTCTCCCAGTCCCACTCCATCACTCACTCACCGTCCCGTTCTATCCGATCTCCGTCACCACACTCCATCCGCTCTCCCTCTCCGCGCTCCGTCTGCTCCCATTCCCCCCGGCCTTTCCGTACTCATTCCCCACGCCTCCTCCGCAGGACGGAGGCGGGCTACTGCGCCCTGCCCAGCCATGATAACCAGGTACGTACCCACTGCTGCTTCCTCTGGTTCTAAAGCTGAACAGTGAAGTCATGAGAACATACAGGGAACACCTGAATCATCCACACTCAGTGCTTAAAATGAAGCAAAGAATCTTAATTTGAGCATGACGATGAGAGATAACAGTTAGCATTGTATGCTAGCATGGTGTGCTAAGTTAGCACAGAGCACCAGAGCCAATGATCTGGCAGTGATACATGGATGATTTAAATCTCTGTTCTGAGGTAAAATGATCAAATCACTGATGTTTCCAAACCTTTGTGTGTCCCTGCACCATTTAGCTGGTGCACATGTGCGTAACTCATCTTTTTTTAGCGCGAGCCACGCAGTCTGCGAGCTCTCACTGCGTCTCTCTGCCCTCTCAGATTCCCACGCTGCCTCGCTCCTACAGAGAGAGAGACAGGGAGCGGGAGAGGCTGAGGCGGGAGAGCGAGACAGAGGAGGAGGAGGAGAGAGAGAGGGTCCTGGGGGAAGTCAGCGACGGCGAGGAGAGCGACGACACCGCTTACGATCGGAGGCACGCCATCCCACCGGCCGACCTGCCGTGATTGGATTTTGCCGCCAAGGCTCACTGTGGATTTCCGGCTGGTTTCTACTCCTCAGATGTATTTTGAGCTGGCTGCTCCAGTAGAACTGTGGGATGAGTGATGAAGAGCTCGCTTTGAGCTCATTAGGCATAGATATTGAAATGTTGCGATGGCAACACCCTGTAACGTTCCTTAGAAAGGCCCTGAAAATCAGGCCTGAGACGTTTGCTCTTCGTTTCCCTGCAAAAGTGAGATTAAATGGAAAGTTGTTTCCCCAGTTTGCTCCTGTCACCTCCTTTTTATAACTCCATCACTGTCTTCATTTGTCATTCCATGACTTCAAACGCTCCTGACGTTTGCCTGAAAGTGCGAGTCTGCTCTCGATAAGAGGAGCGTGTCGGTGCCGTTTTACCGGCCTTTTAACGGACAACCGAGAGTTTTCAGTCAATCTTTTACCTCAACTCTTTCTCTTCTGCTTCTGTTTTCCTGGCAGGAAGTAAAGAAATATGACATTTAAAGGAACAGTTTCACATTTTAATTCGGTTATTCGCTCCCATCCAGAGAGTTAGATGAGAAAGTTTTCTCCAAGTATTTAACACTAAAGCTCACTAGTTAGCATATCTTAGCACATAAATGTCTGTAGAACCACAGCTTGTCGTTTTAATGCTGGCTGTTTCCTCCTGTTTCAAAGCTTCATGCTAAGCTAAGCTAACCGGCTGCTAAGATTTAACTCTTAAATGAGCTTATTGTCCCAAAATGTGGAACTAGTCCTCTAAATGAGCTGAAGAACTCCAGCGGCTTCGTGTAAATGAGAGAGACATACAACCAGCAGACGTTATTTTTATAATTCTCCACCTTCTTCGTCTCATTCTTCACCCTCGGTGCTCTTCTTGCACACCACCTCATTCTCCCCCACAGCGGTCGCTCTTGATGTTAATATTGTCTATATTATCCATGTTTTGTATTTTCTTGTTGTCGTCTGGTGGCAAGATGCTGTTTTGATTTTGTTGTATGTTTAAATTCACTAGTTATTTCACTTTTACTCTCTCTTATCATTCCACTTCTTGATTTCTGTAAAATAGCTTCGTCAGTCTCCTCTCCCCTCTCAACTGCCTTTCATTTTAAATATAATTCCATCAACTGCCTCCCTACATCCTTGAGTCTTAACTCAGATTCACAGATCCAGGTCGTGTGTATACTGTATGGAATAAAATCTTAGAGATTTATTTAAAATAACTGCAATTCTTTTGTGTTTCCTCTTAAGTAACTTGTACAATCTGTGGAGGGATTTGCAGTCGAAAGGGGACACGCGTCAGTGTTTGGTGACTAAAGACTAAAGACAAAGATATTACTGGATGGAAAAGTTGCAACGGACACGCGGACGAAGTGCACGCGTCACACACGAGGCTGCGCTCACGGACTGATGAGACAAAGACACACAGAGATACCAACACACTTAATCCTCTCAAAGAAGAGTTAGAGATGGGCAGGAGAGAGTGAGGGATGGGAGAGGAAGGGGAGGGCGGCAGATGGCCGCAAAGACGTCAATCCTTTTCATTCTTCCCAGACAGCATAAGGGCACTGTGGGTAATTGCAAGGGGGGCTGACGTAGCATCGGGTCCCTGCACGTCAGAGGGGAGAGTCGAGTTAGGTGAAGGGGTCGAACGCTGCGGGTCAGGTCTGAAACATCAGCGTCGAGGTTTGTTGGAAAATGTGTGAAAGTCAGATTTGTGATGACTGAGATGACGTTCAGGCTGGAATGAAACACTAATCTGTCCTGTAGCATGAGAGTCCGACACATGACGTGAGGATATCACACCATCTGAGG
>JBBMOE010000034.1:4946824-4996752 GCA_037975065.1 Chaetodon trifasciatus
CTTACTTCAGTCTTTGCTCGCTGACAGTGAAAGTTTTCGAGTCTCACTGAGGATTCACTGACTCAAACTGAACACGTCTTAATTTGATTTATCGGTTTTATTTTTAATCCAAATGAGCAAAAATTTAGCTGTAAATCAGGTTAAATACATTTTTTTAAATGTCGGTTATGTCACCTGAAAAATGTCTGAAATCACTATTTCTGAATTTTCAGGTAAACCCAGATTAAGATCAATTTCAATCCTCTCAGCAATCAATAATGTAACTGATCACAGTTTCCTTTGTTGATTAATCTTGATTAATTGGTTGTTTGATTAGATATCTGAAACTAATGAAAAATGTCCATGATCAATAGATTATAACCAAAAATATACAATTTAAAGAGACATAAAACCTGCGAAACCTCAGACTGGAGCAGCTGGACACGTCAAATATTTGACTTTTCCGCTTGGATAAAAACAAACTTAAATGATGATCGAAACAGTTGACAATGAATCTTCTCCTGATTAAAAAAATCATTCAGACGACAAATGGTTTCAGCTCTAAACTGATCCTGTTCATGATTTATACAAACTTTAGAGTGCAAGTGAAATTTTAAATGATTGACGACTGAGCACAGCGTGTCACACTTATAAAGATGCACAAACAGCCACTGATCACATGACCTTACCTCTGAAATAAGTAAAATATACGAAAACACAGTGAAATAAATAACACTGAGACTTAAATAATACTGTTTAAAGAGTGTAATATTGGCTTGAGGCAACCGCATGACAACTTAAAATGCTACCAGCTTGATATAATAGCTGTAACAATTCAGCTGATTCAGAGCACTTGGTAACGTGTAATTCTTTGTTTGGATAACAGGGATGGAAATAACGTCAGTTATCTGAATCCAGATGGTACAAATAATCGTTTCAAGAGCAGTAATGTTGCATTCAGTGACTGTGAAGTCTTCTCTGTCATGTTATTGTAAATCAGATCCACCAGCAGCAGCAGTGAGACACATGTCCTGGTCTGTGCAGCGGTGTTGTTTTAAAACACAGTCTGACATCTAGAGGCAGGATCACTCATCACACGAAGCAGAGAGCAGCAGACCAGCAGTTCAGCGCGCAGGCAGTGCCAACTCGTGACGTTTTCAGGCCTTTTCTGACCACAGAAACTGCAGTGTCCAGGATGCACCACCCTCGAACAACACTGCATGCGTTCAGATCTGAGCGAGCATCATCACACTCCCCCCGAGTCAGCGCACAGCGAGCCGCGTGGAAGGAATTCAGAGATCCATGAGGGATTAAATAGGACATTTATTAAATAAAGAGAGACGTACATAAACATATACGCAGCCACATCTGTCCTGAGGATATACGCACAACATCCATTCAGGCTTCTGAATGGCTGCATTCAGCTTGAATTCATGTCAAATGTAATGGATTCAAAGGGTGACAACAGCAGACAAAAAAAGGAGGAAAATCTGCCTAAAAAACTCTGCTGCTTATCACAATTCCCAACTCCCTCCAAATACTCCAAGTTTTGACATCAATAGACACAACGAGCTGCTGGCCTCCTCAAAGGTGTTGAGTTCTGCTGGAATCTGTGTATTCTGGGAAAGTAAAGACCATTTGGGACGAGCGGGTTGAATGATACGGACAGAACCATTTATCATATCACAGAATATCAAAGAATTTCCTTTGAGAACATGTCTTAGTGTAGATGCTTCATCACACTGATGCAAATACTCTGCTGTAGTAGTAATACTGCCATACAGCGGTCGCTGATGTGCAACTTCATCTGCAGGAGCCTGTTAGAAATATTAAAGGATGTTTTCATGAACAGAAAGCATAAATCAATAACCCCCCCCCCAAACACATACATGAACTTTCATTTTGAGTGAAATCAGAAAACTTGCACACATAGAAGCGAGGTGGTGGAGGAGCTGCAGATGGCAGAGGTGTATGAAGTAACTAGAGCTGTCAGCAGTGCTATGAAGACTGTGCTGCACACATGCATGAATCTGGTATCTGAGCAGCTGATGAATGAGCTGATGACTGTGAATGTTGTTACGGCTGCGCCTGAATGAATGCTTAAGCTGCGCTCGCTTCACAGTCGCAGCTTCATCCTCCATTAAGAAATCACACACCTACTCTGTGTAAGACATCAAGTTAACTGAGGCAGAGTTGCTCTCACTGATCTAAGGTCAAAGTTCAGCTCCACTGTCCGCTGACGCCTCAGACCATCAGGGTTCAGTGTTGCTTCAGTCAGAAGGGTCCGCACTTTGGCCTCAAACATGTCAGCCGGCCCTGAGCTACACCGTCTCTGACCTGCTATCAGCTTTCTCCGTACACCTCTCCAGGCTGTCTCTGCTGGAGCCGCTGCGTGAGCTCCGTCTGCACCAGCTGACGAGCGATCGCTTTGTTGTCCACGTCAGCACGAGATCGCAGCACCGCATGTCTGCCATAACTCTGACGAGTGCTGGGAATCAACGCCTGCAGCGCTCGCATGCATTTATCCTTAGCAGCATGCGGCGCGTCAGTCACTGTCATGTTACAGCAGCAGTGACGTCAGCAAACAGTCGTTACAGGGATGATGCAGACGCTGGGTGTCTCTGGAATACCTGTCTACCATCCGTTCAGGTCGAGCTTTGGTGTCAGCGTGGCCCCAGTTTGTGCCTCTCGACTGATTTTCCTTTTCACATTTGAGATTTTTGCAGTGATGATTAGGTGATTATCCGCCTCTGATGCTGCAGCAACTAAATTCCAATTAATTGCCATTGTGCGTGGACGCAGGCAATCCTCAAATATCAATTTAAATAGTAATTTCCAGGAAATTTCCCCCAAAAAATATTAGGTAAACAGGCAGCCGTTGACTTCACTTCGTTTACATGAAAATCAACTTAAAGAGATTTGAAACGTTGATTTTTGGTCTTAAGTTTTGAATATTTCCCTGCGTTCAAGGATGAAACTTAAACAGGTGAACTTGTCTATATTTTTCTTATTTTTTGCCCAAAACAAACAAGATATCATAGTATGTCCACTGGCAGCCATATTTGTTTGAGTTCCAGTGTGGGAAAGTAGCTCAAACTAACTTTATTGTGCAGCAGATAGAATATATGTATTTGAACTGGATGGATGATTCTTTGAGGAATCTGGAAATGTTGTTCATACAGCAGTACATTTTGCTTCTGGACGACCTGCAGGATTTATCAAAGATTAGCTTTTATTTACCTCTTGTGAAAAACAAATGCTTACTGTAGTGTCAAATAAAATCATGCAGAAGCCTCAAATGTAAAAACCATCATCACCTGAGAGGCACAAATTAGAGCTTACTCCAGTGCAAGATGTTTGTGTACATTTTCTGCTGTATCACCACCACGCCTTCCAGCTTCAGAGCATCTTTCCAGTTTGGCACTTTCCTTGAAGGCAGTGCTGGAGTATTGACTGAACTCCCTCAGTCCGTCCTGCTCGCTCTCAAACCTGAGTGACCAGAGGTTCTTTGAGGTAGAAGTTTATCCCTCTCTGATCACCAGCCGCCTGTCCGGCACAGAGCCCTGCCAGGAGGGTCCCGTTGAGCGGAGGGCAGATACCCGTGCTGTTCTGCCCATACAGGGGCGCATAATCTCCCATGTATTCGGGCACCTCGTCCGTTCCTTCCTCATCTTCTTCCTCTTCATCGTCCTCTCCGTCCTTTTCCCAGACTGACGTGGAGACATGTTGGTACTGGGTAGTGTCCTCACACTCCATCTCGCGGTGGTAGAAGTAGCTGAAATTGGACACGATGACGGGCACTGGCAGAGAGATGGTGAGCACTCCGGCGATGGCGCACATGGAGCCCACCAGCTTTCCCCCGACCGTCTCTGGGTACATGTCCCCGTAGCCGACCGTCGTCATGGACACCACAGCCCACCAGAACGACTCGGGGATGCTGGTGAACGCCGTGTTAGGACTGTCCACCTCGGCAAAGTAGGCGGCACTGGAAAAGAGTATGACCCCGATGAAGAGGAAGAAGATGAGCAGGGCGAGCTCTCTGAGGCTGGCCTTCAGCGTCTGGCCCAGGATCTGGAGGCCCTTGGAGTGACGAGACAGCTTGAAGATCCTGAAGACCCTCACCAGCCTGATGACCCTGATGAGGGCCAGGGACACGGATGGCTGTGCACCTTTGTCCTTTGCCAGCTCCGTGCCCAGTGTGACGAAATAGGGAATGATGGCGAAGAAGTCGATGGTGTTCATGACATCTTTGAAGAAGTGCATCTTGCTCGGAGCGCAGGTGAAGCGCACGATGAGCTCAAAGGAGAACCAGAAGATGCAGATCGTCTCTACAATGAAGAAGGGGTCCTGGAAGGGGGTGAAGCCAGGCGGGATTACGATGGTTTCGTTCGGGTTGGTGGGGTGAGGTATGGTGGTGAATTGCTGCAAAACAGAGGATGAGAAAAAGTGGTCACAGCTCCACTCAAAGATGCAGAAATCAAAGCAAATGAGCTACTATCTGATCAGACACCACTTGTGCTCGATCATCTGTTTACAGTGGAGCTGGAGAGAGAAATCTGAGAATAAAGGGGAAAGGTGGGGCTATCATAAATAGCTCCATGGCGACAATGTTTACAGGAGAGTAACCATAGAGAAAACAAGGTAAGAGTAAACAGGAGATGGCCGGAGGATAAACGAGAAGAAGCAATTATTATGAATGTTTGTCCTCAGCACATTTGAACTATGACATCTGTTATGAGGATCCAGTCGAGGCCGTGAGATCTGTGATACTGTGCTAACATTTCTCTCCTCTCCATTTTCACTCCGCCGGCTTTATTTTTCCACACGGACTTTCATATAAATCAGTTTCTCTATATTTAAACCCACACAAAAAAATATTAATTTCATGTGACTCTGGGTTGCGTTACACCTCAGACAGCGGCACAGACGAGGCATTTGACACTTCGTTTAGCTCGGCGCTTGTTTTTTCTGGGAAGTAGGTGCAGGTTTGAAATGGCTGGGCTTTAGTGTCTTTAAACAAGTTAGATAGAATTACTCCTCAGCTTCTGGTGGCCTGACAGCACATATTGTCCCCAACACTGAGTATTTATATGTTCTTATGTTTAAACCAACCAACCTGTTGGCTCGTGCGTTTGAAATGGTCGATTCAGAAGAAGCATGTTTTTCCATGTGTGAATATTTACAGCTGTTAAGATCATTTGTTTTTTCTTTGTTGTGGTTTTGAGAGCTCCACCTGAAATATTATATGTTTCTAATGAAAACTGTTGACTGAGTTCAGAGTTACATGTGCTGTCTCGAGTTTAGCCATGCTAGCAGTACAGCTAGTGCTTTCAGTGGCAGACTGTTTATCAGTCCACCTCTCTGGTACACACTGAAATAACTCACAAACTATTGGATGGACTGCTCTGAAATTTTCCCTGCAGGATGAATCCTAATTACTTTTCTATTGAGGTTGACGTTTTAGTTTTTTGTGTGTGAAATATTCCCTAAAAAATTCATCTTCTCCTGGCATAAAATTTGGTACATTCATGTCCCACTAAAAAGGAATTAGCAGCACTCTGTAGTACCTTCATCTAGTTAAAATCTTAAATTTTGTCCAGCTCTTTGGTTTATGATGAAAATATCTGAACACTAATCACTTTCCCATCAGCCTCAGTTGCACTTCATCCTCATTGCTGAGTAGCAAATGTTAGCATGCTAACACACTACACTAAGATGATGAACATGGTAAACATTCTACCTGCTCAACATTAGCATTGCACAGTCAGCATGTTAGCATGCTGACGTTAGCATTACGATGATGAAGATCGCAAACAGTCTACTCGTAAAATATTAGCATGTGGAAGTTAGCATTTAGCGCAGAGCACCAAAGTGCCTCATAGAGCTGCTAGCATGGCAGCGTTTGTGCTTTTTACATCAAAATCTGTGCACTTAAAAATCAAATACCTGCATCTGCAGATTCATGATGCTTCAGCCATTTAAAAAACACGACTCATCATACAGAGCTAACGACACGCATGCATCAGAACCTATCAAAAACAGTTTTGTTGGTTAGATTTTCGCCACCATCTGGGAGGTGAGTGATTGCGTGGGGACATGTATACATGTAAATTTGAGTTTGTTTGCGTAGTGTTCAAAAGTGCCAAATGCTCCGATCACATGAGCGTATCTATCTATGTATGGGAGTAACGGAGCAGCGTGGTGGTGACGGGGAACATAAATCCCACGAGCGCGACTGCCTGTTTGCTGCCTGAACCTCCGCAGTCCGTCTCGTCTCCAAGAGACCGGAGTGTGTGCGAGGCTAATTTCATTTTGCGCCGCTCATCAGAAAAGTTGATCTGCAAGTCTAATTCCATGCTGTTTTCAGTTTGTAGCTTATGAGTCACAGCGTTTATTAATACAGATATCCGTTTATGTGTTGATATGCTGTTAGGGTTGTCCTTCCTCTATATATAGCCCTTTAGATCTCCAAGGGGTAACGTGAGACAAGCTCATCTCCTTTCCTTCCCTTCACACTTGTTTCTCTCGCTCTAACTTCTTCCACTCTCGCTCTCTCTCTTCTCAGTACTTTTGAAATGTCCATTCCTTAATGTACTTGTTGGCTCTGGCAGTCGTCCCTGAGTGGCCGACAGGGCGTATCATCTCCACATCGTGTACCTCCTCTCACGGTAAACCTCCATCCAACCTGCTCCGTCTGCCCTTTCTTTCCTCGCTCTTGTTTTTCCACCAGCGGTTTAACTGCCCTCCTCATTTCCTTCATTCCCTCCCCTAAATCTGAGTAGATCAGATTTAACGACAAGTCCAAAATAATCTCAGGACCTCGCCCTTTCTCTTCTCTGTTTGCTGCCTTTGCGTCCCCTTCCGTCGAGCCTTATTCTTAACTTTAACTCTCTCAGTGTTGAGACAGGAGATAAAGACATTTTCAGGCATTTATGCACAAGGTGACACCTGTCAGCACCTGTTCAGCTCATCACTTCATGCAGTGTTAACCTCTGTTCTCTCTGCACCCTGTCAGCTTCCTGCACGTTCCTCCCTATTGCTCATACGTAAATGGCTCTGGTATGTGTCAGCGCCATGCGAGCCGTCCTCACCTCCCTCTGTTCCTTCTCATTCCTGAACTCAGGCAGAGTCTCCAGGCAGAAGATGAGAATGGAGATCACAATGACCATGACGCTGATGATGGCGATGATCCGAGCTCCACCGGACGACTCCGGATACTCGAACAGCATCCAGAGGCGACGCTGCAAGTCGTTGGTGGGTAAGGGCCTCTCCTCCTCCTTGGCGAAGCCTTCATCCTCTTTGTAGCGGTCGATGATCTCCTCTCCGAGCTCGTAGAAGTGCAGCTCATCCAGGAACATGTCCAGAGGGACGTTGGCGGGCCTCCTCAGCCTCCCGCCTGACTGGTAGAAGTACAGGATGGCATCGAAACAGACGCGGCTCCTGTCCAGGAAGAGTTCGTTGCGCGTGGGGTCAAAGTAGCGTAAACGACGGCGGGGGTCACCCAGCAGGGAGTCGGGGAACTGTGCGAGGGTTCGGAGCTGGGTCTCATAGCGCATCCCCGATACGTTGATGGCCAGACGTTCGGTCAGAGCCCAGCCGCTCTTCCACTGACAGCGACGGTTCTCCTTCTTGGCCTCTCCACTCGGCTCCTTCTCGCCGCTCTCCTTCTCCAGCTTGTTGTGTTTGTCTTTGGTTTGCTTATCTTCATCGCCGACCTTCTCTGCTCTCTGCTTTTCTTTCCTCTGCCCTCCTCCTTCTTCTCCTCTTGTACCTCCTCCTTTGTCTTGATTATCCATCTGTTAAACTTGGATTTTTTTGTCCCTCTTGTCTCACTTTTCTTTGTCTCTTCGCTCTGGAGAAAACATGCTGAGGTTAGTGCAGAACAGCAGGGAAACATAATATTTATTCCTTTTTTTTAAAACTGCTCTGCAGCTGTATTTTTGATAGCTGATCAATAAAATCTCACCTCTGCTGCCTTTGCAAATCCGGTGGAGCAATTTCCTGGACATCAGAATAATTGATTTGTTTTGTTATTTAGATTACAACACAATGCATTATATAGACATTAGCATGAGTTTTGTGATAGTTACAGTGAGTTTAAGCGTGCTACATTAAAAGGAATGAAAATGTTGAGCAGCCCATTAAAAACAAAGCAGAACTTGTGTCAAAACTTCCCGTTTTTTCACTTTCTCCACCACATTCTGTTACGTTTACTGTAAATCGCATCATGCTGACCCTCCATGCAAAAAGCTCCACACATGCAGTCAGCTTCATGCTCATCACCATGTCCAGTTCACCCAGTTAGAACAAACTGGTCTCGTCTCACCCGTCTGCCTTCCACATTCAAACTAATCACACCTCCACAGAGTGACCATGACGCCGCCACTGTACCTCCACCGCAGGGTGATGCTGGCCTGACCCTTCCCTCCTTCTGAGACAGTTTGTGTAACTATTCCCACATCATGATGTCCAGACGACCCCTCCTCCTCCATGTCAGCCCACCTTCTTGTGTCACGTTTGTGAGGGGAGGGGAGGCGGCAGGGGGAGCAGCGTGGCTCCTTCGGGAGCTGCTGCGGTGTTAATCTGCTGCAGCGCGGGTGAAGTTAAGATAGTTAAGCTTGTTGGTAGGTCACTCACTGTCTTCACTTGCTTCCTCTCACGCTCGGTGCCCCCCCCCCCCCCCGGGGAATGCTGTCAGGCAGAAATTCAATCTTTGACCCTCTCCTCCTCCAAGAGCACCGCTGCCTCCTCAACGCTTCGTCTGCCCCCCAGCAACCCTTCTAGCCCAAAAATGTCAACCTCGCAACCCCTCACTCTTTCTTAAACATACTGTACATGTTTGCACACATGGGTGCATCTGAGCTTTCACATAGCAGAGGCCAAACTGTTATGTTAAAGAAGAGAAATCTTCAAAAAGTTGTGGTGTTGATGATCATAATTCACACGTGGGGGTGAGACCACAAACATGTGGTTAGTATTTTCACTCGGTTTTTGTCTCCATGTCGCCTCTAAATGCTTTCATACCTTTGCTGTCACCATCTATCTTAATTTGTGCCTGTTTGACTGTGGCTTGTCTGAAATCGTTCACAAATTCAAAACAGGGCAAATTAAACTTGACCTCATTTTATATGAAATATAAATCTGGCTGTCTGTGGTTATTTTAGACAGACCGTGAAGTCAACACTGGAGCACCTCCATGTGGCACTTTGTGTGGAGTAAAACTACAGTTCCCAGAACAGGACTTTATGGCAGAAGCTTGACAAATGATGCCTTCAAATGCTGTGAGTAAATTCCCTTTCTGACTTTTTCAAAGGATGAACCCTAATAGCTTTGCTGTTCACTGGACATTTCCTTTTGTGCCACCAGCAGGTCAAACTTTTCACTTATTCTGTGCAATAACTCACAACAACGGAATGCTCTGGTGCAAAATCTGGTATAAACTTCATGTCCCCCTCCGACACAGTCCAAATGTGCACGATCCTCTGATCGTCTAGCGTCATCATCTTGTTTGTCCAGGAGTTTGGTTTATGACCAAAATATTCATTCATTCATTCATCTTCTATACCCCTTGTATCCCTTTCGGGGTTGGGGGGGGCTGGAGCCTATCCCAGCTGTCAATGGGCGAGAGGCGGGGTACACCCTGAGCCGGTCGCCAGCCGACTACAGGGCAACATACATACACACATTCACTCTCACATTCACACCTATGGGCAATTTAGAGTCACCAATTAACCTAATGAGCATGTTTTTGGTCTGTGGGAGGAAGCCGGAGTGCCTGGAGAGAACCCACGCATGCACGGGAAGAACATGCAAACTTCACACAGAAAGGCCCCCGCCTGACCCCGGGATCGAACCGGGAACCTTCTTGCTGTGAGGCACGCGCACTACCTGCTGCGCCACCGTGCCGCCCTGACCAAAATATCTCCAAAACTAATCACATTCCCATCAGCCTCGGTTGTACTTTGTGTTTGATGCTAATTAGCAAGTGCTAACATTTGTTAATTTAGCATGTTGTTATGCTAGTTAATATGCTGGTTTAGCAAATTATTAATTTAATGAAATAAATAGAATTTAAGACCGATTAACATGTTAATTACATAAAAACTCCAAAGTTTTATTCAGCCGTACTCTGAGAATGACAGTGCAAACATATAATTTCTGTTCGCCATCCTAGTTTAGCATATTAGCGCGCTAATATACATATTACCATATTAAATTCATATCAATATTGAATTCATAATTTGGCGCCGAAATTTCCAGATATTCCGTTTTGTTGACAGTTCTTGAGTGAACTCTGTGATTTCCAACACTTTCCGTAGCGCCTGAAGGCAGCAGAGCAAACCCCATGATTTTGCGGAACTTTGAACCTCACACAGCACCTGCCTTTACAAACGCAGTGGATCTGAGTCAGCGGATGAGCTGAAGGAGACGCAGACGTGCTGTGACAGTCAGAGCAGAGGTAGTTATTGATCATATATTGATCATATCGATCGTCAGAGCGTTTGTTTGACCGCAGCGCAGCTTTGCGTCGTTTTGCGACAAGTTTTACCAGCATCAGAACCAAAATGTCCCTCCGCTACCACAACAAAGTTGTGATTGTCACCGGGGGATCCAGAGGGATTGGCAGGGGGGTTGTCAGAGTGTTTGGTAAGGTAATTATCGTTGTTTGTTATTTGTTTTCTGCGCGTGATTTGTTTGAGATCAGAGCAGGAAGTGGCGCACTGAACATTTTGCATGTTTTTTAGTGGAGAATGGTGCCAAAGTGGTGTTTTGTGCAAAAGCAGGTCAGTAATTTTGTTTTTATTCAGCTTTTTCTTCATTAAATTCTCTATTAACGGAGAAAATGTGTCTCGTCATTGCTGCTTCATCACCTGTTGGGAAAGCACAGCCCGTGCATCTGATGAATGTGAACATAAAGCATCATATACACATTTCACCATGACTCCACCTGTATTACAGGTGCAGGAGGTGAGGCTCTGGAGGCAGAGCTGAACAAAGCAGGGCCAGGCTCGTGTAAATTTGTCACATGTGACGTCTCCAAAGAGGACGACATCAAGGTAAAAGGGCAGCTTTGACTGTTACTGGTCTGGTTCCAGTATACAGTTCTTTCTGAGTCCTGTTCCTCACCTGACGTGGATCCAAAGATCAGCCCACCTGTCAAAACATCTTTATTCGGAAGCAGCTGTCATTCACTCTCACTGTAGCCTACAATGATTCTGTTCTTTCTTTGCTTTTAGAAGCTTCTCTAAAACTTTGCCTCGTCTATAACCAGCTCTGTGTTTGCTCTGCTGGTGTTTGCACTGCTTTGTTGGTAACTGGTTTCTCTGACCTGCTTCTTGTGACTGCCCCCCCCTCCAGAGGCTGGTTGCTGTCACAGTGCAGCATCATGGACACATTGACTGCCTGGTCAACAACGCCGGCTGGCGTGAGTCTCACACTCCTCCGTCCCTTCAGTGGGTGTGATGATGAGGATGCTTGTGGTGATACATTTCATTTTTCTGTTTTCTCCCCCCTCAGACCCTCCTCATAAACCCACAGACGACACCACAGCTGATGAGTTCAGGGACCTGCTGAATCTGAACCTCATCAGCTACTTCTTGGCTTCTAAAGTAATGTTTCCAACGTGTGTGTGCATCAGTAAAACTTCTTAAAAAGGGGAAAAAAAGGTTATATTTAATTAATTGGTATTTCAGTTCCAACATCCGGTGTTCAGCAGTAACCTCATCAGCTGGTTGCAAAACTGAAATGATTCTGTCCTGTGTTTGCCTCCACTGACCTCCTTCATACACCCACACACAGATCTGCATGTGTACAGGATCTTTGAAGTGACAGGAGGTCTCACTCTCTCCTCAGTATGTGTTGCCGTACCTGCGACAGCGACAGGGAAACATCATCAATGTTTCCAGTCTGGTGGGCTCCATCGGTCAGAAGGATGCTGCCCCGTATGTCGCCACCAAGGTGAGTTCATCCTCCAGCAGACGCGCGTCCACGTTTCATCACTCATTTAGTTTTATTCATCATAGATCTCAGCTGGAGAGAGAAAACTGTAATGCGATCTTCTGTCCACAAGGGGGCGATCATTTCCATGACAAAAGCCATGGCTGTGGACGAGAGTCGTTACAGTGTGCGAGTGAACTGGTGAGCCAAACTGGTTTCTGTGCTCAGGCTGGTTTCTCTCATTACTTGCATATTTAAATGTGTAAATAGTCGTTTTATTCAGATTAAATCTTAGCTGGGACAAAAACTCCAAACGTGATTCCACCATGTAACAGGCTTGTAATTAGTGTTAATTAATTTAAGTATTTTTTTAATGTAATTATTAATGATGGTGAAGTAAGTATTCAGATTCTTCACTGAGGTGCCAGTACAATAATGTATAAATACTCTTATTATAAGTAAAAGTCGTGCAGTCAGAGTCCTACTGATGTGAAAGTACAAAGACAACAAAATGTACTCAAAGTATCAAAAGTTTATGTACTTCAGTAAAATGTCCCGTCATGATTCTATGTGACATTATTAGATTGCTAATAGTGACGCGTCCATGTGTAATCAGCATTTTACTGCTCGAGCCAGCTTTTCATACTGTATTTTTCACAGTTATTTCAATGAAACGTGAGAAGTTTAGAATTTAGAAAAGTCACTTTGACGACTCGAAAGGATGGAAACAGCTGGTTTAACTTGTAATTATGCTTTGTATTGTAAAAGCTGATCAAATGTTTTAATTTAAGGATTATGAAAAGTGACTGTTTCAGTTAGATAAATGCAGTGGAGTAACCTCTGAATGTGGAGCATAACATAAACTAGACGCGTTCAAGTACCTCATAACTGTACTGAAGTGCAGCACTGCAGTAAGTCTACTCAGTTACTTTCCACTGTTGCTTATTCTTCTTAAAAATGGCACAAGATAATAACAGAGTCTGACAGTAAAAAAATGATATGAAACAGAAACACAAGCAGCAATAAGAGGCTGTGAAGTCACACAAATGTTTGGCCTGTTTGTAAAAATGATTAAATAGATTCAGAGTTATCTCTGTCACCGACAAGTCTAACAGCACCTTCCCTGGTCTGATAACACTGTCTGCCATGTGTTGCAGCATCTCTCCAGGTAATGTGCTCACACCTCTGTGGGAAGAATTAGCAGCACAGACACCAGACGCCGCTGCAGCCATTAAGATGGGAGAAGATTATCAGGCAAGTTTCACAGTGGGCCCGACGCGGGGCTGCAAAGATGACGAGCATGTTCAGAGTGGAAGTGATCTCAATGAAGTCTTGGGTCTTCTTGAGACTTAAGACTCTGTTTCGCTGTAAATCACTGTGAGTTCCTGCCACATTGTTGTGTTAATCATCCAAACTGCCACACTGCGGCCCGTCCATTGGGTTGTAAATGTTAACTCCCTCAAACCTGCATCTAAACAGATAAAAGGTTTCTGCCAAAGGCTGTTTTTGCCATGCAAATTCAAGCCTTCTTTTCAGCCCAGTCAGAGAAGCAGGAGGAGATAACAGGACGAAGAGTCAGACTGTGACTGAAGAGTTTCAGCCTCCTCTTCGTCATTCATAGTGGAAGCAGAAAGATATGAAACATCTGGCCGGACAATGTTTTAAAATGACCTCATCATGTTACTTGGCAGAGAGAATTTTCTCTATTCTGTTAAATGATAATGAAAGATTTCATAATGATGTTGGATCTTATCACAAGATCAGATCCTATCTTTTCCATTCTCTAGTAATTTATTAGTGTCGGATGAGGAATTCTTATGTTTTGCACTTATTTTTGCAGTTATCACCAGTGAATCTGCTTTTTTTTTGCACTGATTCTGGTGTAAGTAAAAAAAAACTTTCAAGAACACAGTTTTGAAATCCTTGTTGTACTTGGCAAATAGTGAATGATCCAGAGATGAACAGCTGCAAGAGTATAAAACACACACAAAAACACAAGGGAGTTACACAGCACAGCCACAAAAATGTGATGCTGGAAACTGGCCAAGAATGAGACCTGACGGGTTTTGCTCTCGTGCAGCTGCTGGGACGGATGGGCTCTGAGGCGGAGTGTGGACTGGCTGCCTTATATCTCGCTGCAGACGCTACTTTCTGCACTGGGATAGATCTGCTGTTGAGCGGCGGAGCTGAACTCAATTATGGCTTCAAGAGCCAGATCCCATCCTGACTGACCTGGTCTGCACGGTGTCCTCTGCTGGTTTAACAGATTCACTTGTGTAATGGAGATTATACGGTTGTTAAATGTACTCAGTAGAGATGAACGCTACGTGCTTATAAATACAGTTAAATAAAGCTTTTATTCATTTAGTTGAGCATCTTGCCTGGCTGAGATGAGTCAGTTCGAAGTTTTTGGATCCTGGCCAACTGTGAAAGAAGACCTGCACCACGCCCCACCGATCGACCAATCAGCACCAAGCTCTGTGACCCGCAGTAACCCCCCCTTTCAGTCGGCTGGCGTCCACCAATCAGATGTTACGCTTTTATCACGCCTCTACCTACTTCTGAGCTTTCTGCGGGTAATGTACTGGGCAACTGTAACCAGAACAGTTTTATTAAAGTGGTTTTGTGACTTTTTATCCCACTCACATTATCATGTCTGTCTACAGAAGAGTCCACGCGACGATAAATGATTAACCCGGGAAAAAGTGAAAAAAATGAAAAAAAAAAAAAAAAAATCACGAGGTGGTCTGAAGCCGTTTAGGGAAGTTTCCGACCCTCCTAAGTCAAGTGTTTCTGTTGAAGGACTAATTTCCCGGAGGGTGTTTTATGTGTGGGAGGTGTCTGAGTTCATCTCAGCTGAGCTTCGACTCGTATTTCAAAGCGGAACTTCGGTTGACTTTGAGCTCAGTGCGTGTTTCCACACGAACCAGTAATCTCGATTTTACAATTGTTACGTAGCGGCGATGGCAGCCCTCCGAACGGTGAGTTCATTGACAAATGTCTGTGTGCTGTTTATTATCAGTTTACATTGACTGTCGAAGTAAATGATTGACTTAAATAGGCGATAAGTGCGCCGGTAATGACAGAGATAACAAACCCTTATCACGGATCGATGCGTCCGTCCCGCCAGCACCGAGGGAGGCAAAACAAAACAGACTGGAAAGGTCATTAAACCAAACTCCGTGCGGAAAGCTGCTAATTAAAATTGTCTTCCTTATCAGCTAAAAATAACACGTAGTAAAACACGAGCCGCGGCCTTCTGCGCGTTCTTTAATGTTCGATGACGAATTCGTCTTACATCTACTCAATTTATTAGACCTTATTTTGAGAAATTACGATTTTTTAAAAGTTACCTAACCCAACGCATCTTAACCACATTCCGCGGTTTTGGTGAATGGTGCTGGGCAAACCACTAAGAAGATTTGGAGATTATCAGTGTGCCGAACTGAAAGACATGTTCTACTGATGCTGAAGTAGTCGTCGGTTTGCTTCAGTGTAGTTAATTAAGGACGCTTTAAGTAAGTTTTCAGTAACGTGTCTAATTTTTTAAATGGAGTTTGGCGTGAGACCAGAGGGCAGCACCCATCTCTCTTGCCTAAGATGCGCACAGAATATGCCAAGTGTTAAGTGTTTATGAAATTACCTCATTATACATATACAACACATTTAGCATTTGTAGTTAACAAAGTTAGCTACGTTGCTGCTGGCTGAGAGTTTAACATTGACGATGGACAAAAATGCTAACTAGCATTGCTAAATGAACTTAAATTCCAGACTCTGGGTCCAAATGAACCTAAGAAAGAATAACATTTAATGCATCAGATGCTACAAACATCACCCCAAATACATATATTTAAGTTTATACATGCATATATACAAACACTCGCAAGAAAGGCAACACTTGCATCATCCATTCAGCAACAGGCACACATGGGCTCCTGCACCAGAGTCGTTGTGCAAGTTTATGCAGAAGTTAGTGAAGCATCAATTATCTTCTCCTCTACAGAGCACTGACTGCCATTTAGCAGGCGAACGTGTGAGAGGCAGGATAAAGTCAAACTGGGCACCATGTTTAGGAATGTGAGACCGTTGTGAAAGGCCACCACTGCAGATCAGAACATTAAGATTAATGGTTTTTAAGCATTCAGCAGCAAGTTAAACAAGAATGGACAAAAAGTGCTGCACTGCCTGTCCAGTGTGGAGCGGCCTGAATATGTGCCTCATTCTAATTACAGCTCAGTAGGCAGCACCAGCTGTCTCCTACAGGCATGGTGCAGGCGAAATGATTGGTGCAGAGACACACACCCACAAACACACAATGTCAGACACGGTGTCCCTGAGTATTTCCAAAGCTGGATGAATACTTGTCACCTGGAAAGAAGTTACATCCCACGCAGCATTGCAATAAGTTGCAGAGTAAAACCTTTACGCTTACGACTGCCAGTCCTCTACATAGACGTCTGCCACAGTGAGTGCCGTCCTGCAAAGACTTATGTCATGTTTCTTTTGCAGGCACTCCATGGACGACTTGCTCAGGCCCTCCCCTTTTCCTTTGGCTCGCTGAGGTTCGCGAGCTCCTTTAAGGTAATGAGCAACAGGTTAACGTATTCTTTCTCGCCAGGTGAGGCCTGCGTCACCTCCATCCAGCCTGATTTGTCCTCTGGCGTGCCCGTACATGCCTGGTGTTTTGTCCAGGAGCACAGGACATTTATAGACCATTATGAGAAGACGACGTGACATTTGACTCTTCGACTTAGTGTCTTTTCCTTCCTCTGTCTCTCCCTCACTGTCTGCCTGTTATAATTATTTAATTTAGTTTAATTGCACTTGATTCATTGTGTCTAATTGCCCAGACATGTCAGCACCTCAACTGACTCTGTATAACTCTCGACTAATTGTCCTTTGTAAAGCATGCTCTGCCAATAACGACGATATAAAAACAATCACTGTACTCGTCGCCTGCTCTGCTCTTGTCCTGTCTACTTCCTTTCTCCTCCCGTCGCCGGCTCGCTTGTCCGCCTCCGTCTCAGGCAGCAGATCTCGTCATCGAACGCAACGCGGCATGCAACCCCAAGCCCGACCCCTCCACCCTGGTGTTTGGCAAACACTTCTCCGACCACATGCTGACCATCAACTGGTCGGAGTCGGGCGGCTGGGAAGCTCCTCAGATCAAACCTTTCCAGAACCTGTCGCTGCACCCTGCCAGCTCCGCCCTGCATTACTCCATAGAGGTGAGTGAAGGCCCTGCTGGCAGATCTGTGGCATTCCTGATGTTTTCACTGAGTGCAGCAACTCCTGCTGCTGCAGTTCAACTGGCAACAGTGATACAGACCAAAACGACTGACGAAAGACGGTCGCATGGAGCGAGTGGTGTGCAGTTAGTAGCAGCTTAGTAAAAGCTTTACTTGTCTCACAAACTCGTTGATGCCTGCCTGTCTTCTGTCCAGCTGTTTGAAGGCATGAAGGCGTTCCGTGGAGTGGACAACCACATCCGTCTGTTCAGACCCATGCTGAACATGGAGAGGATGCATCGAAGCGCTGACAGGAGCTGCCTTCCTGTGAGTTTGTACCGCACCTCGTCCTCCACAAACCCTCAGTGAGGATTCTTGCTAGAATCAGACCTTTCATGCAAGCCGGGTTACGGAGTTTGGGTTGGAGCCAATATTTGAGCAGTTTCTTGGCCAGTTCTTCACCAGAGTGGGTGAAGTTATCCCACCTATAGTGTGCTGAATTGATGAGATGGTGAACTTGGTTTGGTATCTTCTCTCATAGAGAGAACTCAACCCAAAATGCAGCAACTCAGGCCAATGTCTGGGGTGGCAGCAAGAACGTAAACATAGGACGAAGATCCTGAAGAGAGTCCAAAAGCCAATGTACTACATTGCACTATTGCTTCCACTAACAGCTTTCACACCAGTCCAATAACTGGCACTGGCACTAACTAAAAGGCCCTTCCTGCTTTAGTCCTGGTTCTGCCATTGAGCAGCACAACATGCACAACACCGGCCAGTTATATTGGTGCAGGTAACCTTGTAGCTGCTGTGATGAACTTGTCAGAACTGTACAATCCAGCCTCCATCCACTGTGATGTGTAAAAATAAGCCTTCAAACAGTTCACACTTCCTCTTCTGTACTCTGTAGCAACATGTTCAGACCAACACAGCTCCTCGTTGTTTCGCCATAGTGCGTCTTAACATGCCTTAAATGATTCTTTCTTTTAAGTTGTCAAGGTGAGGCAGGTTACATTTCAGACTGCCACCCTGAACCTGTCACCCTCCATGATGTTACGCAACTGCTTGGCAACATGCCCAGTTTAGACATATGACCCAGACATGTCCTGATGAAGGGCTTCATTTTTTAGCACGAGTTCAGGACACAGCGGAAACTATGAGTCGTTTTTTTACTGTGTGCTACATAGAAGAAAACCATGTAATAATTGAATCATTAATTAATAATTAATTCTGTTGTAAACGCAGTGTAAACATGTAATGGAAAAATGGCTAAACCTTTTTTTTTTTCCATTAACAGCTGACTGTTAATGGTTAAAAGAAACTCTCTTAAAAGGAGACATAAGACTTTCTTTCTTTTTTTTTTTTTTTTTTTTTTTTTTTTACATGTAAAAAGTTTAATTTATAAGGAAGGAAACACATTCTTGCCCTCTTAAATACACTCAGGGGTTTTTGCTGCTACCATCTTAGTTGGTCTGGTATGACCAGTAGCTCATGCTAATGGTTGCTAACATTAGCTAATCTAATGCGACCTTAACATAGATATAGTTGTGTGGCTGATGTTATTATCACTTATTTAAACCAATAAATAAGTTAGATAAACACATTGAAAGGTTAGCGTGTGACATTTTAAAACAGACAGTAGCACAAGTCTCAGTTACACGGCCATATCTATCTAAAGTTAGCTAACGTTAGCTAGCTAAAACACAGAGCAACAGTAGCACACGCAAAGAAGATAATAAACTCAGGTACACAGCCATATCTATCTAAAGTTAGCTAACATTAGCTAGTGTTTGCTAATATCTAAAGTTTACTAATATTAGCTAGTGTTTGCTAATATCTGTCTAAATTTAGCTAATAAAGTGTTAGCTAATGCTAGCAAACTTTAGATAGATATGGCTGTGTAGCTGATGTCATTATCTTCTCTGCGTTTTAGCATGTTACAGGCTAACATTTCACTTACTTTACTTAATAAATAAATCAGATAATAGCATTGAAATGTAAGTTTGTGACATGTTAAAAGTCTAAAGTTTGCTAACACTAGCCAACACTTGCCACTGGGTCAGGTAAGGCTTTAGGAGCAAAACCAACATTTTTCATTAGTAAACGGAAGAATATTTAGAATATAGAATAATAATATATGTTATTTCTTCAATTAAATGTTAAACTCTGTAAGGCGGGTTCATTTAATTATTCTACAGTTATATCACAGCATTTAGATCAAAGTTTTCCCGTTTTTAAAGCACAACATCCCAAGAGTTACACAGATGGCACAAAAATAAAGGTCAAAAACAAAACAATGAAATCTTTCTGTGCCAATGAATGTAAAGCCTCATATCAGGTCACTTCACTCCTGCTTCATTTGAAATGAACAGCTCAGCTCGTTTTGAGGTCAGCTGTGTTACTAAAGCAGTAAAGAGCGAAGCAGCGACGAAGAGTTGACAGTTAATGTTCTTGTCTTTTTCTTTTGTAGCTGTTTGATAAAGGTGAACTGCTGGAGTGCATCAGGAAGCTGGTGGAGCTTGACCAGGACTGGGTTCCACACTCCCTGGACGCCAGCCTTTACATTAGACCCACCTTCATAGGAACTGAGGTGAGCTTTAGCATTAGCCTTAGCAGTGCAAACAAAGTGATCACATTCAGACTGTAGTTGAACACCTACCCGCCTTCTCCTCTTCCTCGCCCTCCTCCAGCCGTCACTTGGCGTGTCTCGGGCAGGAAAGGCTATGATCTTTGTCATCATTGGCCCAGTGGGACCGTACTTTGCCACAGGATCCTTCAACCCCGTTTCTCTGCTGGCGGACCCTTCGTTTGTCAGGGCTTGGCAAGGAGGCGTCGGGGCCTATAAGATGGGAGGGTGAGTTTGAGCAAATGGTCGGTTACAACACTGGAACTGCATTTTGAAATGTGAAGATAAGAAAACAGAAAATGTGACGTTTCTATTTGTTTTTTTTTTTGCACAGCTAAGTCATTGTGATGAACATGAGTAGAACTCTAAAGTAGCACACGAGCTTTGTAACGCTGTCATGGCTGAGAAAAGTTTCTGAAGCGCTTCACGCCACGGCTGTGTTTTTGGTCAGTGGGTCCGGACAAAGTGTGACTGTTTGGATTTTCCACTCGGCTCTGAGGCCTGGGAAGGCAGCCCCAGAGCTGGCTGGAATCAGCGTCACATCGGTGCCAAACAAAAGACAGACGCGTGGACATTTTGTCCCGTGATAGCAGGAAAATGACAGATTAATGTATGCCAACTCAAAATGTCCTCCATGAGTAGGCCTCTGCGGGGTGTGTGAGGAGGATCGTGGGTGTTGTAGTGCTCGTGATGGAGATGCATGCGGGTTTAGAAGCAGCCTGTTTTTAACCACAGAGGTGGAGACGTCGGGCTCACTGATAGGAGCAGTTCATCATTAAGGTTATTACGTCTCTGCTCTTCCTGCTGCGGCGAGTCCAAACGTCTGCTGCGACGAAGATCTGACCAGCTGCATTTCACCCTGCCTGAAGAGACAGCCAGAGGAATGAGGCTGGACAAGTGCGAGAAACACTAAACGACCTCATGAACTTCACACACAGCAACAGTGGATTTATTCATCATTATAAAACATCATTCTTCATCAGAGGTGTGGAAGGCTCCAGCGGTTTGCTCTGCAGATACCGTCAGCGCTCCTCTAATCTCCACCCATTCCACGCGGCCTCTAATCACAGGCCTCAGTCTGCTCTCTCTCTGCAGCCTGGTTACATAACACCAGTGGCAATCCACTCCACTCGCTAAGCCAACAGAATCTGCTCCCCTCCCATCAAACGGCGAGGACGCACTTCAGCCATCAGGCCTGATTTAGCAGCAGCGTCACGGGACGGCAGGGTGGATGTTTCAGGGCGGTCGCTCTGCGTGTTCCTGCCACGTTGTCACGTTTATTTCATGTGTGCTTCTGCGTGTGAAAGACTCATAAAACTGGATCAGTTTAGTTTATTTTTTATTCCCAAACGTGAATGTAAGGAGCCTCTTACTTTCTTTTAGCTGATTCTTTTGATATAACAGGACTTCTGCTGATCTCAGCGGATATCCAGGTCAAGTCTTCTGTGCACAAATCGTTGATTAGCAACTTGACCTGCGAAGTCGACATTTTGGCTAACCTCTCTAAACCGACATCTCCATATGAATGCAGAGAAAAGCTAATAAAAAGCTAAATCTTCGTCAGACGACGGCTGATGGTGTGTGAGTTTGCATTTCAGACAGTGCGTTCCACCTCTTTTTTGATGGTATAACTGATCGACCGGCCGGTTGACCCGTCTGGAAGCCAAAGAGTTCTTTTTCTCAGGAGCTTGAAGAGGAGAGTAAATACTGGATTTACCTCACTGTGGTGCACAGAAACATGAGTTCACTCAGACACTCACAGGCATTTGTCTTTTCTGCTAGCATGTTGATGCTAACATCTGAACGGTACATCAGGGCTGTGCGTCTGTTGGCTTGTTCTGAACCCTGCAGCGGCTAAAAATTCATTTGTGCTGCTGAAACATTGTGACACACAAAAAAAGCAGACAAATTTGCACCATGAAGCATGACTCATCACTGGAGTGTTTACTGCATCGTTCATTGTTTATTGAAATCCTCGCCGTCACGAGGGTGTAATGTTTTCAGGAATCATGGTGGTGCTGCATATTTCTCATGATCTTCTCTGATTTCATGGCAGGTGTTAGTTCAGTGAGAGGAAACTTAGTCCAGATTTTGTTGAGATAACGTGACGTTTACCACGTTGCTGCTTTGGTGTCATTCATTTGAAACACTAAACTGTCGCTGCCTCGTTCTCAGCTGGCCGCTGTAGAGGTGCATATCTCATTTCTCCCGAGGTCTTCTGGAAAGTCCCTGTGTAAAACTGAACCATCCAAAGCTGCTTTGCGTGTCACAGCCTCAGATATTCAGTTCAGACAGAACAAAGGAAAAACAGAAAATCAGAATTCCTTACTGCTGTTTTAACCCTCTGCAGGAACTACGGCCCCACGATAGCGGTGCAGAACGAGGCGGTGAAGCGCGGCTGTCAGCAGGTTCTGTGGCTGTACGGAGAGCAGGAGGAGATCACCGAGGTCGGCACCATGAACCTCTTCATCTACTGGACCAATGAGAACGGAGGTCAGACTCTTTTCTGTCTCGAGTGTTTCTGAATCACTGGGATGCTCCGGGGTCTCCTGTCCACATCGAATGTTGTTTTGACTGAAGGTGAAACTGGTGATGTGTGTCTGCAGAGAAAGAGCTAGTGACGCCTCCTCTGGATGGAATCATTCTCCCAGGAGTCACCAGACAGTCTCTGCTGGACCTGGCCAGAGACTGGGTAAGACAGCCAGAGGAGACCAAACACAAACTGTCACATCGGCCTCAGCCGCACAGCCACTTTAAGAGCATACAGAGGATCATTATGGGATGTTCTGATGTTAAAAGAGTCGTTCTGTTGAGCTCAAACACCAGAGAGCTCTTCAGAGTTGTCCTGAGTGTCTCCAAACTTTGCTCACAACCCACTGACTTACCCCACGAGGGGCCACGATCAGATATTTCTTTATTCCAGGAGCCCAAGAGGCTGAAAGCTGCTGCAGCAGATCCTTAAACTCTGATCCCACCTTGATGTTTATCGCTCTCCGTGTGTCTGTCAGGGTGAGTTTAAGGTGACGGAGCGCACGATGGGCATGAAGGAGCTGCTGAGGGCCGTGGACGCCGGGAGGGTCCTGGAGGTGTTTGGAGCAGGGACGGCCTGTGTCGTCTGTCCTGTCGGCAGCCTCCTCTACAGAGGACAGGTAGGACTTCACCTTCTGTGTGTGTTTCTCCAGTTTCATTTTAAAGCGGCGGTCCAAAGACTTCAGTCCTGGTTGATTTGGCGACACCTGTGGTCACTGATGGTTGCAGCAAATGTGGTTCAGCACTACAGATCACAGAATTCTGGAGGCAGTAAAACAAACTGTTATGGTATTCATAAAGAAGTCGGGCAGAAATTGGCCTTTTTACACCATTCTGTGAACCGTGACCTGGTGTTATGCTGCACACAGCAGTCAAACAGCTACCTGGCTGACAGGTCAGAGGAGGTTGGTTGGATTTGTCTTGCTTTGAAGGCACGTTTGGATGAATGATAGCAAAGCTCACTGACAAACAGTCAACTCGTGGTTCGACGGTTGAATGCTTTTAATGTGAAGCTGCAGCAGGAGGAAATGTTCGGTTTGCATTAGCAGTAACTTAACACGGCGTTTCCTCCAGGCATGTCACCACAGACAGACACCCAGTTTGTAAAAATTGCATTTAAACATTTACATTTAAATGAAAATCTTAAAGGTTGTAACTTGAAATAAGAGATCACATCACTCTGTAGTGAAGTCTTCCTTTGTTCAGCTGCTCACTGTCTGCTGACTGGAGACCTGCGAACATGAATCCAGTTATTTGAGCGTACATAAACACGCTGACTGTTAATCGTCCTGGGTAGTAAAACGTAACGTCCGCTGTGGCCTCTCCTTCTCTCTCCTCCTCTCTCCTCCTCTCTCAGACGTACCAGATCCCGACGATGCAGAATGGTCCGGACCTGGCAAAGAGGTTCCACAAAGAGCTTACTGATATTCAGGTGAGAGCGCTGAGGTTCAGAGAGCCTCTGCACAGAAGGTGATGTGAGGGTTGGTGACTCCTAGTGGCCAAAAAAGGGAACTGTTAGAAAAATATAAGAATAGTGTTGTCAGTAACCTGGTTTTCAACTTTCAACCTTTAAACTGAAGGAAAGCAGAGGCGTGTGACAGGGTAAAGGTCTGATAATGACGAGTTTCTCACGGCGGTTTAGGCCAGTTAGTACAATTCAGGTCAACATTCAGTGACTGAATCAGGGCTGATTATTTTGTCAGTTAATGTCAATTGATTAGTCTATAAAAAGGAAATAAATAGTAGAAAAAGATTCCAAAATACAACATTTTACAATTTATAAGCAAGCCTGATTCCAAAAAGGTTGGGACGCTGTTGAGAAAGATGTGGAACGCTCCAAAAACACCTGTTTGGATCATTCCACAGGTAAACAGGCTCGTTGGTAACAGGTGAGAGGATCATGATTGGGTATGAAAGAGTAATAGAAAACAACGAGAGGTCGCACCACAAAGTACGTTTTCTATTCCGAGGGGCATCCTGGAGGCGAGGATGCAGCGAGGTTCACCACTTTGTGAACACATGATTGGATGAAGGAGATGAACACATGAGCTCAGGGACAGTTTGCTTGTGAGTGGCTGCACTCTGACAGCGTACCAACTTTTTTGGGGATCAGGATTTTAAAACGGAGAAAAATTGGAGAATCTTTGGCTGTTTTTCTTCACGAGATGTGACTCAAAATGCAAACTGCAGCCCCAAAGCAACAACATCTGGAACTTCTCGGGACGTTAAGCGTCTCGTAGTGCAGCTTTGACTTTTCCTTCAAAAAAGCATCCAACAAAACATTTTCTCCTCTTCACTCTTCTTCTCTTGCTTCATCCAGTACGGACGCAAACCAAGCGACTGGGCACCGCTGGTCGTTTAAACGGCCTCATTGCACATGCCAGTTGAATCAACAGTTCCAGAATTCCAGTTTTGACGACCAGCAGCCCCCCTCCACCCCCACCCCCACCGGACCCCCACCTCCAAACCCACTAATGCACTCCATCTTACTCACCCAGGACTCTCCATAGGAAAACGGTTGGTGGTTGAATGTAACAGCTTGTTTTGGAAAGCAATATTAACAATATGCAACGGTCTGACTTGACCCTTGACCTCGAGGACGAAGCCGGAGAAACAGGCGTCATAGGAAGGAAGAAAAAAAGTTCCCAAATCGTAAAGACGACGTGTGCCTGGAGGGGATTTCTGTTAGCATAGCATGACTGCGCTCAAATCTGTAAATGGGTCAGTTTGCTTAACGGCTGAACTCGAGTGTTTATACTGGCTTCATGTGAGGACAGAGCGTATCGCTAACCGCACAAACATTCACTCACATCAACGCCGCATTCTGGTTTTAACAAAAAAGAAAAAAAAAGGCACAAGCTGACATGTTTTAGACAAAGGAGGTAAAATATTTGCAATACTGAAGCAGAAACATTGTGTGCAGGACGTAACATTAGACGCATCCTGTAAGTGCTGTCATCAACAAATGTATAAAAGTGTATTTCACAAGAGGAAAAAACGTATGTTAACAATAATCTGTACTGTTTGCTCCCAAATGTTACCTGTGAGTGGAACCTGTTCTGTTACCGTCGTGTTCGTATGACCCGAGCGCGGCCGCAGTCTTCGTGGGGCCACGTCACGTCGACGCCACAGTTTGCACTGAGCTTGTTTTAACGTCGCCGACGTGTCGAGTGCGACTCAGCTTTTAGGAAGGAACCACAGCGGTTTCCATGTTTGTTGGTTTTGTTTGTTTAGAATACGACTGCACAAAACTCTAAGAGGTTGAGATTAAAAAGGCGAGGTCCATGTGAGCTTTAGCACAAACGGTTGGACAGAAGGCCGCCGAGGAAGAGGAGGGCCGCTGAGGAAGAGGAGGGCCGGCTGTTCCTCCTGCACTAGTTTGTGTTTTATCATTATGAAATCAGTGTGTAGTAAGCTGTAGCTTGTGCTGTTATTTTAGGATGTTTTTCCTGGTTTTGGTGTGAAATTCGGCCGATCGTCTTCCAAAGTGTTTTATCCCGAGTGTACGTTTTGATTTTCACCGCCTGCTGTTCACCGTCTCTCCTGAAGTGCCTGACCTCAGTCTGTTCGCTGGTTTCTGTGGATCCTCAGACGCTCGTTTGCTTTTCCAGTTTGTGCACTCGGGGATGTAGCTGGATTCTTTGAGTACTGTCTTTTTTTAAATGTGCTGTTACTTTTACTGTTTTTACAATAAATCTGATCTGAGCTCAGTCTTGGTTTGCTTCTGAGGTTCTTTAATTTACTTGCAAAACCAGCACAAAAATGCATTTTTTCCAGTTCAACTTCAGGATTTCAGACTAACATCATTCACAACACGTTTACCCATAAAAGGAGCAGCTCGACATATCAGCTGGTTAGCTTAGCTTAGCTTAGCACAAAGACTGGAAACAGGGGGAAACTGCTAGCCTGGATCTGATCAAAGGTAACACCTCTAAAGCTCACCAATCAACACGTTTTATGTTGTTTAAGTTGTGCAAAAATTAAGATTCGGGGGTTTATGCATCAGACGACAACCTCCACGAGTCTCTGCTGGTTTGGTTTTTTTTGTAAATTGTAGGTTTTACACTTTGGTTTTTGTGCAGACTAAAAAAATTAGATGTAACTTGTTGATTAGCTGTAGAGGTGCTACTTGGTGGATTTTTTTAGCTGTCTCTCTAGTTCCAGTTGTTTCACGCTAAGCTAACCGGCTACCAGCTGCAGCCTCGGTGCACTCTGCGGGATCGATCATCGAGCTTCAGCTACACTTCAACACTTCACCGGAAAATAAACAAGCCATCTCTAAAAATGCTCAACTATTTTTAAGTGTTACATTTGTCCACCAGTTTTAAGAAAAACGTCATAGGTCATAGTTTTCTGTCAAAACTACTCCAACTTAAATACATTCTTCATCTATGAATGCAGCAGTTGTACGTTTTGTAATTCTACGAGTTGATATCAGATCAGAGATTATGTTTGAGGATAAAATGATGCCGAAAACTAAAATGTTCTCGTATCAGCCCGTGTGTTTTTCTGAGTAATGGTGATAAACGTACGGCCTACTGCTCCTCTTCCTCTCGGGAGATGCCGTCAAACAGGGCTGAGGTGTGCTGGCCCAGCGGGTTGTAGAGGAAGGCTTCGATCTCTCCGCCGCCGTTGATGCTTTTCTGGAAGTGGATTTCCAGCAGATCCTGCAGGGTCTCCCGCTCCATGATGTCAGGGATTCCCGTCAGCAGCACCGTCCGAGGACACAGAGACATCTTGGTCTGGAAGGGAAACGCCACAGACACAAAGCGGGGGTTCGGATATTCATCTGGAGCCACTTTATACTGCAAAAAATACAGCTACGACGTTTGACCCAAAGGCGAGTCAGAGCTGAAGCTTCTGCTCCTCCTCTTACTCCGCGGCCTCCTGACAAACACGTACCTTCAGGTTTGTAATGGTTCCGTTGACAAAAGGAGTCACTCTCACTCTGTGCATCTGTTGTAGCTTCACTTCATGGAACTCTGTATCTGTCAAACCTTTGGCCACTGGCAGGAGAAAGACTCATCAGCTGGGACTCAGACTGTCAATAACATGGCTACATTCCACTGTCTCAGTATTAAATATCAGCAGAGCGTCCTCACCGTCCTTCTCCACGAACGTGAGGACCACAGTCCAAGAGTCCGGCATCATTTCACAGTTGTCCACTTCTCCGCCTCCGTTTCTGCTCTTGGAGAAGTGGATCTCCAGCTTGTTCAGCAGGGTCTCCTCGTCCATCCTGGGCAGGTTGGAGATTAATATGCGGCGAGGACAAACCTCAGAGTCGATCTGCAGGACAGAGACGCACAGATCACTCACGGGGGATTAATACTGATCAGACTCCAAGAGGTTTAGGAAACTTTGCTTTGCATGTTTCCGTCTCTGCTGCACCTCCACCAGGCTGGGCACCATCAGCTGAACTGGTCTGGCCTCCACAGTGATGCTGCACTCTCCTCCCAGTTCCACCCGGTGCTTCTTCATGTCCAGGATCTTCTTGGCCACTGATGACAGAGGGAGCGCAGAATGATGCATCACGGATCTCATTGTCCTCCAGGAAGCGTTTGTTAGGATCATACAGAACCACACAGATTCGACCTCTGCTGGCAGCTTCCAGGTAAACTCACCTACGTCTTCCTCAAACGTAACCAGTGCCGTCCCCCCGTCCATCGGGTAATCTATCCGTGGTTCCATTTCAAACGTCGGTGTGTCGGATGGCTTTCCCGTCGACCCGTTGAAGAACACGTCCCTCTCAGGTACGGCCCTGAACACCTGAAATCAGAAGGTACAGGTGAGCTGAACATGGCGCGGCCGGCTGCAGGCGGCGGCGCGCTGAGTGAGATAAACGTACGTCAGTCTGCTGCTTCAGGAGTTTGTTCTGGGCCTCCTCCTCCACCAGCGCCGCCTTCACTGCCTGGATCTCCTCCATCAGTTTAGCCTCATCCTGCAGGATCAGGTCCAGCCGAGCCTGCGAGACAGAAAACTGCTGCTCAGTGACGCTGTGACATCGAGTGAAGGAACAATGAGACAAAAGCACCTTCAGACTTTACATAAGATCCAAACCTTCTCATGTTCAATCTTCTGCTCGTAGGCGCGCTTGTCCTCCTCCAGACTCTGGGTCAGTTTCTCGGTGCGCCGTTTGAACTCCCGAGTCAGCTCCCGCCGGTCGTCTCTGCAGGCGGCGAGCTCCTTCTGCTCCTGCAGCAGCTGCTCGTGTTTTTTCTGTGGACACACAGGCTGCTGTGTGTTTAACATGTACAAGACACTCATGTGCTGCACTGAAGTACTTGAATACAGGCCGAGTGTGTGTTCGACTGAAGCTGTGCATCAAACAATCAGAGGCTTTAAAGTTTCCTTCTAGCTCCATTTTTGTCATCTTTGCCAACGACCAGAAATTAAATAAACGTAAGGAGCTGGTTCTTGTGTAACCTGCGCTGCCACTGCAGGCCACTCTCCACCTGCCTCCTACCAACCAGGAGTTCATGTGCACCTTGTAGTTGGTGATTAAAGCCTTGACTCCCTCCAAGGTGTCCGGGGATGGCAGTGAGACGTCCACCAGAGAAAAACTCTACAGCATAAAGACACAGATGAAGGGTAAACAAACAAACAACAAACACCTCTCTTCAGATTGTATTGATCAGTGAGCAACAAACAGAAGCTTTGTCCTTTTTATGAGGATGGAGTTAAAACAGAAATCCAACCAGTGTTTCAGTGATGTTAAGAGCAGCTCAGCCCACAGAGGAAAAGACTGGACAGGAACATTACTGATGCATTTTGTGAATCCTCATGTGTGAAAATTATTTTTAACATCATGAACAACAACAGGAAGAAGGAGAATGACGCCTCACCTCGTCTGATGACATAGTGAAAGTAATCTGGAAGAAAACACAAAATACTAAAGCATTTACATGCTGTCAACCGAATTCACTGCATTAAATGTGCTTTTTAAGATATGACCAACAAACAGAGAGTGTGTTAATGAGAAGAAACTCTATAAACTTAGATACATCTGAGTCCTGCGCTCACAGAGACCGCCGTCTCAACGACTCTTAAAATCTTTAAAAACGTCTGAATATCTTTAAATCACATTCAACAAAACGTATGACAGCTGAAAACACCTGCACTTCATATTGATCTGTTCCACTAAACTCAGACTTTTCTACTTTTCATTAAAAGGCAGCTAGATAAGAACTTACCTCTTACCGACGATCTGTACTGAAATCACACTTATCCTTTCAGTTTCTTTTTCCCAGCGAACCTGAACGCGTCTAGTTTCTCCATCAGGGGGCGCTGCAAGTGGCGACATAATGCTGCGTTCGTTGCCGTCGGAAATATGGCAGCTTTACGTTACAGCGCGGGCTACCATGCAATGTGGGGTTCAGTGTCACGGCCGAGGCACGTTCATGGAGACTGCAGGACCAGGGATAAACAAAAATGGCCGTCGATCAGAAACACAGAAATTAAATCCTCAAAGTTTACTCCTCTGAACAAAAGTTTATTCCCGCCAAAACTAATTTGTGACCATAAAGTGAGAAGAAATCACAGATGGGCTGATGAATCTGAAAACACAACAAATCAATGAGCTTCTTACCAGGACCGCCGCCCCATGAGAAGCTGAAAAGGTGAGCGACCAGGTGAGTTCAATCAGGTAAACGAGGAGTGACAGCAGGAGAATACAAGAGCCAATAAAATTTAGTGATGAGGAGAGGAAGTGACGTAAGGGAAGTGAGGTAAGCGAGGAATGGACGTGGAACAAAGAAAATGGGATATTTAGTACACAACTTCAAATTTAAATCATTTCAAAATAAAAGCACGTAAAAGGTATATGACAGATGTCAATGAAATGTTAAGACAGTGATTTACAGACAGCCAGCAGAGACCAGCACAACCACAAGCTGTCAGCTCCAGAGGACACCAGAGAGACTTCAGGATAACAGGTGTGGAGAGCAGAAACAGACCAAGTTAAACTGCTTTAGAGGGAGATTACACAGACCTGTGGAGGGTAAACTGCACACACTGAACATTTAGTCATGTGAGAATATGAAAAAAACACGAGTGTACATAGAAAACTACTTAACGCCAAAGTTAAAAGAAACACTGACATGAAACCATCGAACAGTCGTCTCTGGGAGCAGGTAGTTTACTGACAGCTGATCAGATTTAAATACTGTGTTCATGTACTCGGATGTCTTTTTCATTTTATTGTTGATAAAAAATAAACCTTTATTGTCCCCAATGTCACCATGATATTAAGTTGAACACCATTCAATTAACAAGAGCTCGTTTACTGAGAAATTATGAGTGAAGCACATGAATGTTTGTCTTAAGGTGGAAATCTCTTTCCATCTTCACCTCAAACTGTTAAAGCTTGAAATCCAGCTCACAGCCTGACTAGTTTTTATTGTGTTAACATCATCAAACAGCTTTTTAACCTGTGTACTTACACCTGACAGCCGCAGCCTTTTGAAAGCATTTATCCATTTCAAATGAATTTTCACAAGTATTAACTATAATCATGTAGAAACCAGATCAATAATCATCAGAATGTACAGATTACCACAACCTCATCTCTACCAGACAGTGACGGTTACATTTCTCAAGAAAACGCTGACAGCCGCAACGACAATAAACATGCTTTTATTTACTTTGTGCGTTTTCCTCCAAAACAGCTCAAGAAGTAGAAAATGTCAATAAAGAGTCGACAGCCGAAATCCATTTTTTAGCATTTATTTGTGAAATCAGGTGAAGTTAGAATCTGAGCTTCTGGAAGAACCACTTGTTCTTGCCCGTCTTGTACCTGAAAACAGAAAAAACAAAAGTAGCACAGGTGACCAAACTTAACTGAATCACACATTAAATCTCACACTGCAGCAGCTTATTTCTGTTCCGATTGGCCTCTGAAGGTCCAATCAGAACACGTGGATTTGACTGATCCTTTCAGCCGCCCTCCATATTAACACCTGAACAGGAAGCCGAGGCGGCGTTAAAGGAAAAAGGGACCAACAAAGCTGCACGAGCTCTTCCAGCAGGGGACTCACCTCTCCTCAAACTTGACCTTGGCCTCCCGCCTGGCTTTGCGCTTGAGAGCAGGGTCCCTGAAGACGTCCTTGTTGACAACAGTTTTGTCCAGAGGAATATCCACAGAGTATCTGAAGGAGAAGAGGACAGCAGTGGAGTTATAGACTCTCCACTTGTTCAAGGACGGCTTCTTCAGCTGGTTTTAAAGTCCTCGTTTACGGCTTTCTGATGTTTTACATTGGAGGCGTCTCACATGAGCAGCTGGAGTTTTCAAAAAGACGATGAGCATCACTTTATCACTCAGATCATCACTGGGTGTTCACGCCGTAAACTGCTGATCAAATTTATGTGTCTGTTTCAGTCCACATCCGCTACACAGAGGAATTCAAAGGTTACCTGAAGTCATGAGGCCTTCGATGCAGCTGACTAAATACAGCCAACATATTTAAGTGATATGAACAAGTTTCGAGCCTCTGTTCAGCAATCATCATTTGTCACACTCAACACTGATCCAGAACAACATCCAGTGTCTAAATTCAGGTTTACATACAAAACCATCATCCAGTTCACTTCATATCACATCTCATTTCTTATTCTCAGGCTCATTTACACAACCTGCCGACAGTTTAACATCTATTAACAAAGATTAGAAAACGGAACTGATTCCTGCATCTGGAGCCACAACAGAGCTGCTTTCTGAGACTAATTTTAGAGAAAAAACATTGCATCTGAATCTATAAATGGCTCCATCAGCTCCAGACAAAACACCTCGAGTTTATACACCAGGAAGGAAAAACACAATGTTTGGATGGTCTTAGATGTTTACACTGACTTGTGTAAATGAAAACTTGTTCGTAAGATGAAGAAGCAGTCCTTAGCTTTAGCTCAGCGCTAGCACTACAGGCAAAAGCATGTATAAGTTCAGCAGCTGGATGTTTTCTGACCCCAGTGACCACAAGTTTGCACCTCTGACTTTCAAAGCAAAGCACCAGATAAATTCACTGCTCATCTTTTACTCTGATCATTTCACAGGGAGAATTTCATGTCAGTCTCTATTCCACAAGACATTTTAGTGTCTCAGCCCATCACTACAGTGGTACTGCTGGAGAGTAAGTGCTGTACGTATGCTACCACCACCACCACCATCATCATCATCAAACTATGGAACATCCTACCACAGGAAATAAGCATCGACAGGGGACACTGACCTGGTGGGCATGAGGTGGTTGTAGTTGAACACCTTGACGAAGGCCTTGATCTTGGACCTCTTGGCAATCTTCTTCTTGCCCATGGTTGTGGTCACCTTACGGGGATAGCGGTCGATGCCTGCGACCAGAGCGTGGCTGTAAGGACGGTCGGCTGTGCCATCATCAATGTTCTGCAAAGAGGCATTAATAAAAGGGACTGTGATATCAGGCGGACCATCCACAATGAAAAAACAGCTGTGATGCTTTGACATCATTCCTGCAATTTCACATACATGTAATGCGATTGTGGTGAAGTTAGTCAGTACTGTTGGTGTCAGATCGTGGGAAAAATCCAGTTAACTCCATTACAGTTGAACAAGGAGCACTGACAGTGAATAGACTGATATATGTTGTTTGGGCATGTACACATTCAGTGAAATCTTTTCTTCAGACCCATCATCAATCTGCCTTATTAAGCAGCAGATATCATCCAGCCAGCGCCATGTTTTACCTTAACGATGACAGCTTTGCGCCCGGCGTAGCGTCCAGCTAGGACCATGACCACCTTCCCAGGCTTCATAAACTTGCCCATTCCTGCCACAAAGAAAACATGGTCAACTCATGCATCACCGCAGCAAATTCAACACATCAGAAGCAACAGTACCACCGTGAACCTGACCAGGTAAACACTGAAACTTAGAGAAATGTTAAGTTTTTGTCTTGTTGTTACTGCCTGACTAGCCGGCTAAGTTAGCATTAGCCTCCAGCTAGGAAACGGATTTGAGACCATTTCCACAGCCTGTAACATTTATTCAGCTCTGACACACGCCGATCATACGGTTACAGCTGCTTAAACTAGAATTACTCTACATAACGCAGCCTGAACATATACAATGGGTCTCTTTAAATGACGGTTCAGACGGGGACTGTGTCTTTATCAAGGAAGCTGCCATGTTGAAATGAACCGTACGGAGACGAAACGCTGCATTAACATCTTATTTTGTGAGTTTGTCAAATACAAATACACGAAAATAGCCCTCGTATATTAACTAAAGAAGTGACTGACGGAGTGTGATGTAATAAAAACTGTAAAAATAGGCAGATTTGCGGCGATGGTTAAAGATTGTTTCAAGGGAAATCTCACTCACTGATGCTGTTCTACGGCCACCGCTAACAGGAAAGGAAGTCGAAAACGTGTTTGTCAACTTTGACCCTGCCGTTTTACGACGTCACTTCCGGGTGTAATTTTCTGACCGTAAACAGAGTCCCAATCTTTTTCTAGATCCCCATAAAGAAATACATCAGTGTGGAACACGCAGTACGGAACCCCCTAGTCTCAGATTAAGAAAAAAGTAAATCCGTACCCACGGATTTACAAATGCTGCCCCCGATGCGTAAAACAGCACGGAACCCCACATTCCGTACACGCCGGAACCATCAGCATCGGCGGGCACCGTTTGTAAATCCGTGGGTCCGGTTTGCAAATCCGCGTAAAACGGTACGTAACCGTTTTTTTTTTAATGTTTCAAATACATATTCTGTTTGTACAACACACGGTGATCGTCACCGCGGAACGGAACCGTACCGTTTTACATATCGGCGGGTTCGGAACGTTGGGTTCCGTTACGGTTTGTAAACAATTAGCACGGATTAACTGCTTTCTTCTCACCTGACACCAGGGGGCTCCATAGTTCCCTAATCTCTTTAAAACTGAAAAGATAAGGACTCATGAGCAGCACGGTGGTTCATTTGGTTTGTTTAATTCATTGACAGCTGTAGGGATGCATTAAACATTATAAAAACCAAAAAATAAACACAATTCCTATATCCCAATATATTTATATATTTTTGTGATTAAAGCAATGAAATAAATAGAACAAACAGCACAATTTAAACAAGTCAGTGTCTTTTTTTCCCAGACTGAACGACTACAGTTCAGCAGCTACACGTTTTCTGATATGTTCGACCTCAGCGCTGAGCCAAAACATGGCGTCTAATAAATAAATAAATGTCGAAAATCACAACATAAAAGCTGAACAAAACACAACAAAATGGGAAAATAGGAAACAAAAGAAAGCATTACATTTACTTCACATCGCCTGAACAGAACACAAAGTTTCCACTGACACAGTAACATAAAATAAACGATAAAACGTCTCCAGGTGCACTCGAGTCACAAAGTGCACTAATGGAATTCGATTTTTGTCTGAGCAAATAAAAACGCAGTGATCTTTAATCAGCATGCCTACTCACACATCCACGTGGGCGCAGGAACACTGAGGTTTCAATCCCATGAACAGCAGGGAAACATACAGCAGATATAAACTAACGTCAGTTTAATAGCATCTATGGTTTGTACATTCAGTGTTTCAGGATATCACACGTGCAACTCGGCTGTCTCAGGAAGATAAAAACAAATGAAAACCTGAACCTTTTCTATTCTACAATCATATCACATATGAGATGTGAGCCACTACATCCTTAAATAAATCCTTATCACACAACATCATTTCATTTGAAGTCCACCTGAACAGGAGAAAAGCAGCAGTTCATACAGGGTCTAACTGTTCACACACCTGAACAACCGTGCAAGAGGAGACAAACAGCCTCGCTTTAAAATGGAGCTGAGAGCGCAGAACAGCTGCATAATGTCACAACACTTAACTTGACGTCTGCCCCGTGCATCACGATGGCGGCTGGAGGTGACCTGAGTGCTGCTGTGTAGCATCACGATCAACCAACATGCTACGATAATGAGCTCCACAGCAGAAGTCACTGAGCGATGGAGCGGTACATCACAGGCTCCTGGTTACTGTGTCGAAGCACAGTATCTAGAAGTGTTCTGCACATTATTTTCCTTCCTTCCATCAAAGTGGGACCACATTACAGTACTGACTACTGTACAAGTCCACCCTCTCTTTGCTGCATAGGTGAGGGCACTGTCACAGGGGGCGGGGAGGGTCTGGTCATCTGCTGATCACCGCTTTGTTAAATCTGTCCGATGTGAAAAACTCTGGCTCTACGCTCTGATGATTTTCACATCTAACTCTGTGAATTAAGTTTTATTTTGGCCAAACCACAGCTGGTGGTGATTTTTGGGACAGTGGAAAGACGAACCACAAAATTCAATTTGTGTCTGAAAATGTGTTCTGCGATGATAAAAGGACTGTTTTTGTAAATGGAGTCTGGTGGCTTTGGTGAGAGCGGCTGTTTCTGCTTAAATCATGTCTCCATTAGTCACTCAGACACAGAGACATGTGAAAACAGTGTCCATAATCACAGATAAGTTTGACTGGACTGTGGCGACATTGAAATCGTGGACCAGCATCAGTTTTTCTGATGGATCTCTGGGAATGACCGAAGGCTGCAGAGGTCAGGAAGGCTGCACTACAGATGAGGTAATCTCGATCTCCGTTCTAAGGCATGTTCACAGTACAAGTGGCACTGTCATCTTCACTTTTTGGCATCTTAAACGAAGTGGGGTATGCAGATAATGGTTGCTTACGGCTGAAGCTCACACAGCGTGATCATCCATGCATGTACTGAAGACACTGAACACTTGCACTGTAGATGGGTGGCTACTGAAATAACCTTTAATAAGGTTACAGACTTACGGCACAAAGTCACTCTGTTGGTCCTGAATGCTGCGTAAGAGCAGTGTTTTTTAGCTGAGAAAATACTGCCACAGATTCAGGACTTGCTGTGTTTTTGGTCCCTCCTCAGAAAGCATCCTTTATATTCTTCAGCTGCCGAACAGCCAGGTCCACTGGGAGGTTGAATTTGAGGTGGCTGATGCGGCCCAGGATTCGCAGGGCTCCTTCAAAGCCGGTCTGAGCCATGTAGCTCCAGGCCTGGTAGTGCGGGTGTATCAGAGTCCCAGACTTACAGAGCAGGTTGAGCCACGACACCAGCCGCTGCTCGTTCAGCGCCATGCACACCAGCGCTTTGAACTCTGTGTCTGGTCCTCGCTTGTAGCGTCCGTGCTCCTTCAGCACAGTGTGAACGGCCCACAGCAGAGACTGTTTGGGGGTGACCGTCACCGGGCCGCCCCCTATTGGCAGGCTGAAGGACTGTGAGAGCTGGCGGGCCGGTGACTCCACGAAGGCCTTCCCGTTTTTGGAGTGGTAATATTTCACAAAGAGCTCCCACGGGTGCATTGTCTGTGGAGCTGGTCTGTAAGGCAGCAGGCAGGAGATGGGCGCCAGCACCAGGCTCATGGTCTGAGAGGGTGAGAAGAGGCCGTGAGCCAACAAGTCTTTCAGAGCGAGCGCCAGCTCCTTCCTCACAGAGGCCGTCAGCTCGTCCCGAGGTCCCAGAGCCGCGTTGCTGGTGTAGTTGACGACATGCTCGAGGGAGGGCTGTCTGCAAGAGGCCAGCACTCGCACTTTGTCCACGGCTGCCTCCAGACGCTGCAGCAGGGGCCCGTAGTCCTGCGCCGCCGACTCCTGGGGCCACATGCTCTGAGGAACGTGGCCCGGCGCGCAGCCAAACTGGCTCGCGGCGAAGATTTGCAGCACGGCGAGGGCTTTCTGGATCAGCTGCAGGCCGGTCTCTCGCATCTTCTGCGCCTGCTGCGGGTCCACTGCAGCGAGAGGTGGAGAACCAGAAGAATACATTCATACCAGGCAGAAGCAATCGAATTGATCTCATTAACGATCACACTCTCTAATAATCGGTTGGGTTTGTCTGTTGGAAGTTTCTGCCTGCTTAAGACGCACGACTCACTCTGACACACGGTTCACAAACAGATTGACATACAGATTTTTGAGCTCAGAGCTGTGAGCCGTCAAAAGGCATCGAGTCAGGCCTCTCCTGGTTTTATCACTGCCTGCATTCCTGAAACTGACCTTTCTTCTTCACTCCTGGAGTTCTGGCATCGGTCCCTGCTGCTTGCGGCTGCTGGGTGTGTCCACCGTCTGATAAGAGAGGGTTCCCCACCTCATCTTTTGGAGGGAAAAGCAAAGTCATTCATTACAGCAATAAAGAAAATAACAAGTGTGGCTTCAAACCTCAATGACAGCTTGGACTGTGCATCCGTACCCTGGATGAAGCTGATGAACATCTCCAGGTCTCTGATCTGGGTCTTGAGCTGCTCCACCAGCTGCTCTTTGACCCTGGCTGGGTTCACGATCTGAGCGATGGCAGCGTCCACTCTCTGTCTCAGCTCCTCGGGCGATAAGCTCCCGATGTCCTCGTTAAGGTTCACATCCAGCTTCTTGATCAGCTCGTCAATGATGACCTGAAACACGTAACACAGCCCGGAGGTGAACGCTGAGTCTCCACAGGTGGAGTTAGCAGCTGTACATTTCTAGTAGTGTTTTGTGTTCGTGAGAAGCTCCATCATCAGCACTGCTTATTATCTAAGACTAAAGCCTGGAGCGTTTAAAGAGCAGACGTTTGACTTGTGTCACCTGATCTGAAACAGGCAAACATGGCGCTGTGTGCTCAGCACAGCGGAGCTCTGAGTCCTGATCATTCGGGTTTGACACAAACCTGCAGATTAAACCTGTCGGGCTTCTCATGTGCCATGTTTTAATCATCACTTTCTCTACAAAACGAGCAGCAGGTTAGTCTGAGGATTCACGGCTGGTCAGACGACCTGCAGCCGCTGTGACACGTCATCACGCGGCCAGTGCCACATCGTTTCCCACCTTCTGCCTCTCCATGACGACAGACTGCGGCAGCGAGTCGTAGCTGCCCTCCTGATAGGCGAAGCGCTCCAGATCATCCAGCTGCGTCTTCAGCTGGAAAATGAGATCCTTCTGTTTTTCCCTCTGAGCCTCCAGGCGCTCCCTCTTCTCCCTCTCAGTCTGACGGGAGAAACACACGATGAGTTTCATTTCCACAGACAGAAAGCGCCGAGCGACCACAAAACCACAGCGAGCGGCGTGTGGGACAATTCACCACACCGATGCCAACATCAATATTTAAGACTGCACGGAGTCATGCTCACAACATTTACACAGAAACACACAAAGCAAACTCTCAGAGAGATACCAGGTGTCATACTCACCAGATCCCCCTGCAAGTAAAGCATGCAACAAGGGAGAAATGACACAAAGAGACCTTTAGGGTGGAGAATAAGACGGGCAAGAGCTGCAAAACATGAAGAGGTGAAGCTTCAGAGAGGACTACATGTAAAGAGGCAGGAGTCAACAGCGGCAGGAACAGAGCCAACAGCCTCACCGCGCAGTGCACACAGAAACCTTTATTAAACAGATGGAGATCTGCTGGAGGCTTCATTGAACCTGCAGCCGTGACTCACACACTTGTAGCAGCTTTTTCCAAAGGAGATAAGATCAGTGGGAACAAACAGAGGTGGGCGCAGCAGACGTGACGCAACACGGGCGCTGTGATGAGCTTCAACGAGAAAGCTCACAGCCACTGACACTCTGTGTGTGTGTGTGTGTGTGTGTGTGTGTGTGTGTGTGTGTCCAGCGTCCATCTATGTGTCCTGCTGCACATTAGTGTGTTTTTGAGTGTTAAATGTCTCTGTGAAGTCTCCGCATGACTGACAGGTGAATGCTGACTAAACCTGCAGCTAAACATTACCCACATTAATCTGCAATTATATTCTCAAATCATCAATTATTAGTGGTTAAAAAAAGTCAGGGATTCTGTCTAAATCCCTGAGGGACAGTAGAAATCACACACACACACACACACACACACACACACACACACACACACACTGTTAATCTCACACCATGGACGGAAATAGAAAAGCGGAGTAATTACAGTCCACATCGACGTGGTGGTGACGTAATAGGGATCACTAAAATAAGAATAACTGAATAAAGGGTCCTCCATCACTTGATTGGCAGGTGTCAAAAACGGTGTGTGTGCAGGACGGTGTGTGTGTGTGCAGGATCATGGTGGCTCCATAAATCCACAAACCTCACCGAGTTCTCCAGCTGTTTGGCGTCCTGGGCTCTGCAGCCCACCACATGCGGGCAGCCCCTGAAGGCGAACTCCTCCAGCTCGGCCAGCATCCTCTCCTTCTCTTCGCTCTGAGCGTGGACGATCTGCTTCAGGCGGAACTGAACCTGAGCGAAGTGCGAGGTGAGCGCGAGGAGCGAGGAGTTCAGCAAGTCCTGCTCCTCTTCCAGCTTCTCCAGCCTCACGGCCATTTCCTCCTCCGTGGACGAGCACCTCTGCGGCGGCTGGCCGGCGGTCCCGCTCCCGCTCTCATCCTCGGGACTGGCCACAGCGCCCACCGGCGCCCATCGCTCCCCAGCGCCGGCCAAGATAGCTTCGCTGTCCGAGGCTGACAGCTCCTCTGTGGACATTTTGGATGACGGAGTTCACTCCAGCTGTTTGTCTTCGTCGCCACTTTATTAACACTTTGTTCCCGATGCTTCGTTTTCTCCTGCTGCGCAGACGACAACACGGATCACGATCAGCACCGAGGAAACAGGTGCATCGCCATCTTGGGAAGGATGATTCATACGTCAAAGCGGAGAGGCGTCAAGCTGACTATACGCAGCGGGGAAATACCGGAAGTATGGTACAGTTGTCGTCAGAATAAAGGCATTTCTATTACGGAACGGTCCAATTTAATACTGGAAATTAAAACTCGAGTAGCTTATTATGTGGTCGGTTTTACGATCCTTACATAAGTAAAAGTATAAATACCACAATACAAAAGCTTGATTAGTAGTAAAATTCCTGCATTGAACATGTTAACGAAATGGAAGTACAGAATCAAATCAGAAAAATGATAATACTCAGGTATATCCCACCACTGTGTAATGTACTGTAAATTCATATACATTGAAATGAAAACAGGTCTATTCAAATTTCGAGGATAAAGGGATGTTAAAAGCTTAGTTAATTTTTAGGTAATTGAGCCACATGAAAGTACACTCAATTATTTGTTGTATAATGTGTAAAATTAAATGTAATTATCGGCTTTTATTTTGAATTGTATAATCGGAAGTGTAGATATCTACATCTACCGAGCTTCACTACTCACAAAGGGGAGGATAAACCCAAATAACAATCCGAAGTCACTAAACAAAGCCTGACGTCCAAACGGCTCAAACAGCGCGACGTCAGCTTAAAAAGTGGAATTCCATCCCGGAAGTAAAGATCCGGAAAAACAGGCATCATTTTATCATCGTTTAACGTTAAGTTTCAGCGCACCTGCTTAATGTAACAGGTGTTTTCTGTACACGTTTTTTAAAATTAAATCGGCCTTTAATGAAGTCTTTCGAGCCTTTCACCCACAGACACCATAAATGACATGACAAGCTGTAATGTGGAAACATCAAATCTTGTTTATTAGTTTTATGGAATACATAGAAAACCCTCTGACTCCTCAAGAAATGAAGCAGCACCAAGCGTGTATTTCTCCATGTTTGCTTCACGGTGTTTGTTAAATGATCGTAAGTGACAGTAAAATGCACAAAATTAACAGTTTTGATTTTAACCCATCAGTTTAGGCAGATGACAAAGTCAGAACTTGTTAGAGATGATTCCACAAATACATCTAAATAAACCAAAGTACTGATTCAGGATGTGGGGCAGGCAGCAGTTCACGTTTATCATAATCAACATGATAAAAGATAAATTTTTAATTGTTAATGCCCCAAATTGTGACTGATTAATGGTAGAGAAGTGCACTTTGCAGCATGAGGCAGCTGAAGCAGAATGTACAGAAACAGCTGAGTGACAGTGAATAAAAGCGAGTGTTGTGTGGAGACCGGTGGAGTGTTTCAGCTCATTCTTTCATGGTTGGAGCTGAGTTTCAAGCAGCAAAGTACTTATTAAGAATAACAAGGATCTATCTGACTCATCTGACCCATGAACATTATCACAACAGCATGTCAGAACTGAACTTGTTGCATGTAACTCAAAGATCACAGAACATCACAACACCAAGTGTAAATCAAATTCACAGTGTCCCAAACAGCATTTAACAATCATCAGAAAATCCCTTTTCATTACCCATTAGTGCTTTGCATGCAGACACAAACGATGGCGCAGGAGAGATGTTTTCACAGTATTAGAGCTCTCTTCTTGTTGGCGAGGAACACGTGCCAGCTGTGCCACTGAAGCCTGCTGTTCTGGGTGCAGTCTCCACTTGCAGTGCAGGTGTAGCCGGCAGGACAGCAGTGTAGCATGTCGCTGCAGCACACCGCCTGTGGGAGGACAGAGGAAGGAAGGTATGCAACACGGTCAACCGGTGGAGGAGGAAACAATCAGGTGCTTTAGTTACCGTGAAGTAACGATACTGCAGTAAAAGCATTACAGCTAAATAACAACCTGAACATCTGACTTTTGTAAAAGTACTGTTTGGACTTCTTTGAGTCAGAAGTGCACATAAATGTGACTCTTGCTATCCATCCACATTATGCAGAATTACTGGGTTATTAATAGTGACGAATACATAAGCTGGATACAAATACTGCAGCTGGTGGAGGTGAAGCTAATTGTAGCTGCTTTCAATGTGGTTTAATATGTAAGACTGCATCACAATCAAGTGCGACATTTGATCACTTTCCACCACAGAAACAAACTACTTATAATAAGCTTAGGCTGCTTTTGAACCAGGACAAGAAACTTTTTAAAGATATTGTAAAAGCTAAAAAAGATAAGTGAATATTTTTTACCTCATTTAGGAAACATCTAGTATCTTCATTGACAGCTTGACCCTCACTTGGGGAGAATTAGATGAGAAAATTGATGCCATTCTCATGTCTGTACGGTAAATATGAAGCTACGGCTAGCAGCCAGTTAGCTTAGCTTAGCACAAAGACTGGAAACACGGGGAAACTGTTAGCATTGCTGTTTAAATAAACACTGCATAACAATTTCATTACGGAGCTTTAGAGGCACTGGAAGGTGGATTTTATGACCTTAAGATATCAGGCTGGCTGTTTCCCCATTTTCAGTCTTTGTGCTAAGCTAAGCTGAGCTAAGCTAAGCTAACCAGCTGCCCGTGATACCTTTATATTGTACAGACATGAGAGTGGTATCAATCTTCTCATCTAACTCTCAGCAAGAAAGAAAGTAAGAGTGCTCGCCAAAATGTTGAACTATTCTTTTAAAGTTATCACCGATTACGTACATCAGCCAACGGACAGCAGCCCCATGCAGTCGCAGATGTCCTGCAGCAGGTCTCCCCATCTGCGCAGCTGGTGTGCTCGTCACACGGGACGTCTCTGACCTGGGCTTGATGCACAGGCAGGTACACCGGGGTTAGTGGGACAGTCTCCAGCTGCAGCATGATGAGCTTCTGGCAGGAGTTGGAGGTGGTGTCACAGGTGTAACCGTGCGGGCAGCAGTGCTTCTTATCTGGGCAGCACACAGCCTGCAGACACAGCATGCACGAGGTTAGCTTCTTATTTTACATAAGCAAACCCTGACACACATAAGGTGTACTGATAGTGTGTCGCATATTTTCATGTAGCTGCACTCCTCCCAGTAATCTCTACACACACACACACACACACACACACACACGCAGTGCTCACATCCTCCAGCGGGCAGCAGCCCCACTCGCCCGTGACCAGCCGGCAGCAGGTGGTGTGATCAGGGCACTGTTTCTGAGCGTCGCACGGCACAGCGCTGGGATCTGCCTGGAGGTTGGTGGTGGCCGGGATCTTGGTGTACCACGGGATCACCACTTCTCCTTTAACACACGAGGTCTCATGCTCGCTGCACTTGTAGTTGGCGGGACAGCAGTGGTTCCCATCAGCACAGCACACGGCCTGGGGAGAAGCGAGAGAGGAAGTGCAACTTTCACTTCGCCCAGCCTATTTTCCAGTTCTTCTTTCAAATCAATAAACATAGAATAGTGAAAAACACCAGCGGTGAAGCGATCGCTTGCAAGTAGAGATGCATTAATTAAACTGTAACTTCAGAGTGACAGCCTGAAGGAACTGCATGAGTGAGTTAACGCAGAAGAGACTAAAGATGTCACTGCAGAAGAGGAAGTATATCACCATGAAAAGTAATGATAATACTGTCAGATGTCTCTTGGAGAAAGTGATGCTAGTCATTTGTTTGCTACACTCTGCTTCTAACTACATCACAATGTTTATATACTGCTTATAAAGTCTAAATATGTGATGTTGAAGTAAATCTTGTTACTGGGGGTCAGTGATGTGGTGAAGAAGCAGCGCTCACCTGTGGCAGCGGGCAACAGCCCCACCTATGAGACGAGGTCATGAAGCAGCAGGTGGTGTCCGGAGGACAGCTGGTTTGGGCGTCACACTTAACGCTGCCCTCCATTTCTTTATTCTCCTCCTCTTGGTCATCCTCACTCTCCTTCTCCTCAGGCTGCTGATTCTCCCCCACAGTTTGCTGTGTGCTCGTGGCTTCTGTTTGGGTTGTGGTCGCCACCGTAGTGGGCACCTCTGTGGCGAATGCAGGTATCTTCTCTTTCATGGGCGTTGAGCCTGAGCTGCTCTGACAGGTGAGGGTGGCCGTGTCACAGGTGGTGCCAGCGGGGCAGCAGTGTTCGTGGTCGCTGCAGCAGACCGCCTTTTGAACAAAATGACAGGAGTACTTTCAGTCACAAACGTTAAGTGACAGGTGGATGCATGACTTTGCATGACGAGAGAGAACTGTCAGCCAAGTGCAGACAAACGCAAAGTGGGAAAAGAATCAGTAAAAATGCTCTTTTTGATGTATGAGTGGTCATTTGCTTTCTTGCTGAGATTTAGATGAGAAGAGTGATACCACTTTAAGTCTATGTGATAAGGCTACAGCAAGCGGCTGGTTAGCTTAGCTTAGCATAATGACTGGAAACAGGGGAAAAGAGCTAGCCTGGCTCTGTCCAAAGGCAACAAAATCCACTGACCAACACCCCAAAAGCTCACTAACTGACATGGCTCATGCTGTTTGTTTAAGCTGTACAAGAACCAAAGAAAACCCCGTTCCCAGCATTATACTAAGTTACTTCATGCTAACCTTAGCTGACCAGCTAGTGGTAGCTTCAGATTTATCTTCAGACATGGTGGTGACATCAATTTCCTTGTCTAAATCAGAAAGCTGATAAGAGCATTTCCCAAAATGTTGACCAACATGATTCACATTGTTAAAACTCTGTTTAGCACAAGCAGTGATGGCCGCCATCACAGGGGATTGCCAGCTGATTTTGGGAAGCGCAGTCTGTAGCGATTGCGTGCTCCTCTGTGTTTACCTGAGGTAGAGGACAGCAGGCCCAGCCGCCTGTTTTGTTCTTGCAGCAGGTGGTGTCATCAGGACAACTGAAGGTGGAATCACATGCAACCTCCCCCACCTGAACGCTCTGCCGGGGGATTGTGGGTATCTTCGTGACCCACGGCACAGAGCACGTGGCGTCATCGCAGGTCATGGCAACCAGATTACATTTCTTACCGTGTGGGCAGCAGTGGATGAAATCTTCACAACAAACAGCCTGGGGATGATCAGAAAGACGGCAAAAACGTTAAAGGACTGGCAACACCTCTGACATCAGAACAGGACTGTTTGGATGATAGCCGCCAAAGCCGTACCTCTGGTAGAGGACAGCAAGACCAGCTGCCTTCTTGGGTTTTACAGCACGTGGTGTTATCTGGACAGGCTGACGTATCGTCGCAGGGGACATCGCCTGGAAAAAAATACCAATGTTAACATTTCCCAATGAAATCTGCCCTCATGCCGACAAAGCCACGTCACTGGGGCGGCGCGGGTCTAATATTATCCCGATGATCCATTTTTGTGCTTGCTCTTCATAATTTGATGCATGATGAAAGTTTCACCTGCAGCTGCCTTGGTGACAGATGACGTTGAGACTTCCCCTTCTGAAGGAGGAACTGGTGTGACTTCAGGGGATTTTTCTGAGCCGCTCTCATCAACGGTCTCTGCTGTCACTTGCTCACCCTCTGAAAGTGGAAGCACACGGTTCAGGCTGCGGATTTAAGCTATGATTAATCACAATGAGGAAGTTTACAGCGAGACAAAAACCAAACCTGACCTTTCTGGTTCTCCCACTCCGCTCTGATCCGAGCAGGGAATTTGGCCCACATTGGCATCTCTTTGTTGGTTGATGAGGAAATACATTTGAAGTTCCCGACATCGCATGTGCTCCCCTGAGGACAGCAGTGCACCTTATCCTCGCAGCACACAGCCTGTTCAGACAGTAAAGACAGATGGAGTATCACCACAGAACCACATGATAAGACACATGAAGTGAGGATAACTGGACATCCAGGCAGGACATGTAAATCTATCATTTGACTTTTTCCCCCATTCATAATCTCGCTTATGGTGTAGATTAACATTATCATTTCAAGGCTGCCATTTTGTTACCTTTGGCAGGGGACAGCATGCCCACTGGCCCTCTGAGATCTCACAGCAGGTGTTTCCATCTGGACACTCTGACACTCCGTCGTTGCACAGAACCGTAGTCACGAGCTCTGCAAGCATCAAGACAACATTAGGTGAGGCAAGTTCAGAACAAAAGGGGATAAAAAAGAAGAAAAAATAGTAAGAGATGAAAATAAGTTAAAATTGAAAACAGGAGAATAAAATGAACAGCTGCAGGGCAGGATGTGAGGAAATAGTCTCAAATTTAAATAGAAGATAATATTAAGGTCAGTGACATCCAGGAAGGTTTTAAGCTTTCATTTGAAAGAAGTGAGAGTTGAACCAGGTTTGTTCCAGATATGTGCTGCATGTGTTTAGACTCTGAGGACAGTAAGCAGACCTGAACCCACACCATCCACGTTTGGGTGGTTCATAAAGTTGAACCGGATCATAAATTTAGTGCAACAGTAGTATTTTAAAGTCAGTTCTCTGAATCAGCTGCAGGTGTGTGGACAAGTTTTTCCTAAATTGCGCTGACATAAGTCCTTTAATTCTTGATATATCTTAAAGTGATAATAGTCAATGCAACAAGATTTCTGGCTTTATGATACATTTACTCATTGCTTGTATGGGACCATAGTCACCTGGTGCTACTGTTATATAAATCTTCTCTGAATAATTATGGAAAGATATTTTGTTGTCTTCCATAAAGGGAACTAGCAGGAGCAAAGAAAAGAACCCGAGAACGGACCCCTGCGGAACTCCCTGTCATGTTTCTTGTCTGATTTGCAGTTCATTGACACAAAGTGGTCGCTGCAGACAGGATTCACACCAATTTCGGGCTCAGCCAGCAAATCATGCATGTCTTTCCAGCCTGTCTAGCAGTAAGATGATGAATTTCACCTGTTTTGATGCAGGAGCGGCTGTCTGCGCTGCACTGGTGGCCCTTAGGACAGCAATGTTTCCCATCAGAGCAGGAGACCCCCTGTGAGGCGTCAGAAAACCATTAAGAACAATTCACTTAATGAATGCAGTGTGTCCAAATGTGTTATGGATTCCCCTGAAAACACTTTACAATTCATAAATTAATATTCTTACAAAGAAACAAGGATTCATTTATAACTGCATTACAAACAGAAATAATTTCCAACGTATTTACTGTCTTCAGTGAAGTGAAACAGCAGTTTGTCAACCAAACAGGCAAAGATCCTTTTTGTGGCGGGAAGTCTCAAGAAAACAAGTCTTAGTTTTGCATAACATACGCACTCATAGTACCTCAAGTATGAGCGGTTCACCAGTGGACACAATAGACTCAGTTTCATGGTTTTGGTATTTATTTCCTGCTTTTGTTACTTGATTTTTCATTTCCATTTCACCAGTTTGACACTTAAATGACTTTGTAGCAATATTCTGGAAAAAAAACCTTAAAATCAAATTAATCAATATGATTTTTGTGGTTGTTTTCATGATAACTGCACCTAGTATTATATTATATATTGATGTTTAAAATGTTGCATGTCATATCTGTGTTGAACAAGGTTTGATTACCTGAGCGAGGGGACAGCAGCCAAACCTTGTCAAGGCCTTCAGGCAGGAAAACTCAGGAGGACATTGTGACTGATCAGGACAGACGTTGTCGTCTTCCTCCCCCATGTACGTCTTGATCATCCTGAAGGACTGCATGGACAAGGCGTGAGAGGGGACTGATCTTACAGCAGGCACTCACCTTAAACACCTCTTGGTTGGTATTTAATCATGGAAGCGACAGATGTCTGCTGTTCTTACTTTTGAGAGTCTGGGTTGATCAGCAGAAGCTCTTTCAGCCCAGGGGACGGACACAGTGGCGTTCACACAGCTGGACGTGGCTGCATCGCAGATCGTTTCCGCAGGGCAGCAATGCACGTGATCGTCACAGCACTCAGCCTGCGAGGACAGCAGCAGTATGAGCACTTTGACTAACAAAGTTTTAAAAGTGCTATCACACTGAAACTGTAGCTTCTATCTGATCCACGAAGTAATAAAACACGACTAAGGATGAATACTACCACTGTGCAGCCTCAGTTCTTTGTATTTTAGAGCACAAGCGAATCGTTATCTCATGTACATTTAACTATGCGACGAACAAGTGACAAAGAATCCTATTCAAGATGAAGTACTTTGGGGACCTGCTTCTGTGTTATAAGATGACATACATTAATTGTGATATTGACATAGACCTTTATAAACACCAGGATCAACAGTTGATATTAATACAATACATTAAGTTATACTTTAAATCATTTAAATAAGTTATTTAGAAATATGTCAATCACAAAGAATTATGAATTCTGCTAGAAAGCCAAGATAGCAGTTACTGCTACTCTAAACTAGGAAGCTAGGCTTGTTAGCTTTTTAGCCGGATTACTTTAGCTGTTTTTATTCTCAGTGACTGGATTCAGCTGCTGCCTTGCTTATGTGGGATAACAAGCTCAACTATCAAGATGTTAGTTAACCAAAATTGATATATTTCAATTACAAGAAACAGTTAAGGGGAAAAAACTAAGCGCATTTAGCTTTAGTTGAAGCTAACTGCAGCTACCTCTAACTAGCTTGAACTGGACTTGGCTCTATTACTTGAACTAGCTGTGCAGCTAACTGCTTGATTTAGGTTTTACTTGTGTTTTAACGTTTAACCTCCTAAGACCTAAACTCTTGCATGGCATGCATTTTTAATCTGCTTTTGCTATTTGACCTGATGAGTGTAAAAACAAAGAATTATCAGTTTATATACACACATATGTGTATACAAAACATAATAATAATAAACATAATAATAATATATTCTATATACTATTATATAATTATTATTTGCAGTATAATGTCCTCCTATGTGGACAGTAGGCCCTTGATGAGCATAATTTTGTACCCAAAATGTGCTGTCCACATATGTGGACACCAGGTCCTAAGACGTTAAATCTCTGTTTTCTTTGAAATTTAATGTCAGGTTTTTCGTGTTAAGTTAACAAAAAAGGGTGAAGCAGAGAAAAAGTGATATGTTGTTTGCAGGTTGTGATGTTTTCATACTGTATACTTTAATGCTATTATGAGGGAAATTTGGGGGAAATTAGGATTCAAAGTGGCCAACATGACAACCTAGAGGATGCTGAAGTTACTAATTGCAAAAAATATAATTACTACAAAAGCTTGTCAGTTACAGCAGGTAGAATAATTGTGATTAGTTTCTTAGTTTTTAAGTGAGTCTTCTGAGACAAACCGTGATGCAGAACTGTCTACAAATGTCTACCTGATCAAAAGGGCAGCATTCATAGCCATTGGCCGGGTCGTTGCAGCAGGTCTGACCGTCTTCACATCTTCCTCCATCTGGACACTCATTTGCACCAACCAGAGCCAAGAGAGCCCAACAGATCACAGCCCACCTCTGCATCTGCACACAGGGGGAGACGCACAGTGATGGAGGCGCATGTGGAATCCCCCTTCCCACTCCATCACACACGAAAGTCGCACAAAAACAACATTTCAGACTAAACTCTATCTGCACTTATTTCCAGACTTATTATACTTCATTTGGAGGTGTGTTTTAAATTGATTTCGGAATGAAAAAGCAAGCTAAGACTTTATAAAAAGAAATTAACTCACTTTCAGTTTCGTTCAGCTTGCGTGTGAGAAAGGAAAAGCGTTTTGTCTAAAAATCTAGGCTTGTCAGAATAAACTGTGGACATTGTATACAAGAGGATTATGATTTGGCCTACATCATAAAATATTAAAAGCAACCAGAAAGTGAAAGTAGTTGTCTGCTATAAATGTGTGTGAATCATTGTAAAAGATCTTTTACAGTTCAATCAAAGCAGTGATTTTCTGAGCATTCTCAGACTCTGAAGCTAAAGAAGAAGTTCATTTGTTTCTTACCTTGGTTAAAGACTGAAGAGCTGTAGAGAGCAGTCAGGTTGTCAGTGTCTGACCTGAAACTAAGTTTAATGAGAAACCTGAACTTTATTGGACACGCCCACGAGGAGGGGGGAGAGAGAGAGAGAGAGAGAGAGAGAGAGAGAGAGAGAGAGAGAGATGGAGATAGAGAGAGATTCCCGGTGCTGTGAGGCGTTGCCCTCCCACTGCCTCTCCTCTCTGTGTCTCATTGGATTACCTCCTCCC
>JBBMOE010000034.1:4997049-5062140 GCA_037975065.1 Chaetodon trifasciatus
GAGAGAGAGAGAGAGAGAGAGAGAGAGAGAGAGAGAGAGAGAGAGAGAGAGAGATTACTAATTTCCCTGAATACCCTGCAGCGCCTCTCCAGGTCCCTTAAATCAGATTGTTTAAATTAAATACGTCTCATAATACTCAATGAAGTCGCTCCTGTTGGCGCCGCTTTGAACGCGTCGCAGTTGCCTGACGGACTAACTTGTTTACATGCGGCAGCTGCAGCGCACCGCCGCGTCGTGTCCACAAGGCGGCGCCACAGCCGCAGCGGCGGCAGAGGCAGGGGGCGGGGCCAGGCAGGGTCCTGCGATTCTTCCGCTGATCTTCACAGTATCCGCACCGTCGACTCCCCATCTTGACGCACGGCTGTCACTGAGCTTAGTTTCTATAGATTTGTGAAATTAACTTGACCTGAGCGCATATTTTGTGACTTATAACACATTTCTGAGGTGCTTTGCTGCGTGCTTAGCTCGGCTCTGCAAACATGTCTACGGCCTGTCACCAACGGAGGACACTAATGAACTGCTGCTTCACGTTAGCTCTTAAATGTGGAAACATAAAGTTAATTTAATGGGCGAAGACGCCGCTGTTTCACACCGACGCTGGCAGTTAAAGTAGAGGTGAGTAACCGTTATTTCTCCTCTGACACGGTAGCTAGCTAACCTGCTAACGGTAGTTCATGCTGACAGTTACGTGTGAGGCAGGTTTGGCTCAATCATTTGATAAATTAACGTGTTGATTTCTGACCCCAAATTTCCTCTTCTCCTCCAGTGTGCGTTGAAAATAAAGTATTTTTTTTTGAGTAGTAAGATAAATTTGGAAGCTAATGGTGTTAAGACAAAGCTTAGATCTTGATTGAGTTGCAGAATTCAGAGAACCGTTAAAATAAGCTAATGTGAAGGTTGTCTTCCTGTTTTTTCACTCACTTGTATCTCGTCAATGTGAGCAAATTGCAGGTGCGTTTATAATGAGGCATGATCAAAGTCCTTCAAACGTTGCGTAATGTAGATGAAGCTGAGAGCACAGAATCTCAATTTAGGACACATTTAGCGCCATGTTTGTTTTGGGCACGAAGGCAGTGGAACACTTAGGCAAAGCAGCTTTGCTAAAACTGAAGTGTCATTAAGTCCAGAAATAGGACAAACACGCGGGCTGTGAAACAGGAAAGTTAGAAATGACTGTTCCTCATGTAAAAATCCTCCTCAGTGCATAATCAGCGCAAACATCCTGGCTGCTGGGATGCATTTGTTGACATTGACTTTGCCTTCATTAGCTTTTGTTCCATGTCACTGTTTGCTGATTACATGTTATTAACCCCCCCTCTCTGGAGGACTGGGTCCCACTGGCTGTCTGGTGACATGCACATCGTAGATAAGTTATCACACTGTTTCAACGAACCCATTACATCAACCCCGCCTAGGCTTACCCAGCTCACACTGATGGAGGAGATCTGGCCCGACTAAATCACCCAGTAACAGGGCAACAGTATTTTCCCGTCTAGTATTGTTGAATAAAACTCAGGGTGGGACATCAGCACCCGTCATCAGCCAAATGCTGATAGGTAGATTTCAGAAAAAAAATATATTCACCGTCTAATATGTTCACTCCCACCCTTTTAACACCTTTCTGACGCCATGACACTAACCTGGAGCATCACCGTCAGCGCTCGACTACAAACTAGGTGTTAGGTTGCGGATGCTGCACCACACAATCTGTCCTAATGTGTTTTACATAACAAGGAGACAAAGACGTCTGCCTGCACCTGTGGGAAAACACCTCTGTGAAGTCAAGTTACAGAACATTGTGTTCTCAGTGTGGCGCGGGGTGAGTTTTTGTGTTTTCCTGGTCTGACAGGTGGCCAGGATGGGGGAGCGGGCCGTCAGTGGCCCCGTGGCTGCCATCTCTCCAGTGCAGCAGATGCTGGCTTCTGGCACTGGAGCCCTCCTCACATCTGTTTTTGGTGAGATCATGGAAACGAAGACTAGAACAAACATGTTGTGTCTGTACATCGTCTTTATAGAATATAATATGATGGCTTTTGTCCAGTGAAGTTTCCCCAGTGTTTCGTCTCATGCACACACTCAGTTTACTGTCACCAAAGCCTTGCACTCGTCTGCCAGTTAGGAGGTCCGCCTAGCTAACGCTAATGCAGGCTAATACAGCAGCCTTGCATAAAACACTCCATCTGATGAAGTTTTTTATTGAAAGTTGTTATTTTACTGAGGTATTGATTCAACTGTATGGTCATTTTGGAGGATGAGCTCGTGCTGCTGTTGGGCAGTAATGCCTTCCAGTTCGTTGGTAGAAACCAGTTGGACACCCTCCAGCCTATCCCAATACAGTGTGTTTGTTTACAGTCACACCGCTGGACGTTGTGAAGATCAGGCTGCAGGCTCAGCAGACGCCATTCCACCAAGGTGAGAGAAGGCGCTTGTCTTCTTCTGTGGTTTTGGATCATACTTGGGTGATGAAACACTGGCTTTGCTGTTAACAGCTGCTAATGGATGCCGTGTATGCTGGTGCTCTTCTAACTCCACCGCACCTGTCCTTTGTGTTGTCTGAACGCTCTCTCAGTCTCTCCTGCCTTTTGCTTTGTTTCGTAGCTTTAGCCTGTGAATCAGCTCCTTGGGCTGGCGTCATCCGCTCCTCCAAGTGTGAGTATCTGACGCGCCATGGCTGAATGCTAAAACTTGTTTAAAATAAACAAAAACATGACAGTCCATCACAACTTTCTGTGTGTGATCACATGCTCGACTAACAGCAGCTCCTGCCAATGAAAGCCAAACAAACAGATGAATTCATGTGTTTTCTGTCGGCTCAGACCTGCATGTTGTTGTTTGGCCTTCAGTCTTATTTGTTTGTTGACACACAGTATGAAGTTCAATGCCTCCTGTTACAAATTCAGCCTTTCTGTCTGAAGATTTCCTGTTGCTGGTGTGATTCCTCCACAGGGTCAAATCTGGCAGTGCAATGATGCTTTTTATAGAGTTTCTTTGATTTTTTTTATGTTGATAGTCTTTCCTGAATTGTCCTAAATAAACAGGCTGTGTAAGCAGTGACGAGGACAGCCCTGATGTTATCTCCTGAGTGACTCTGCGGTCATTGCCATCGCATGTTTTATTAATCAGCTTTCCCTCTGCTGTCCTAACTCAGTGTAGGACTCATGGGAGCTTCATAAATCAAATCATAATTCTAATCAGATAGTTGTTGAATGAGAAAGTTGTTTTTAGATCAAATTATCTGGTGTTTGCTGGGACGGGGGGGTCATACAGTTAACTGTGTGCGTTCTGCTCTGCTGACCTTTGCTCGCTCCGTCTCTCACAGGGAAATGTTTCCTGTATTGTAACGGACTGATGGATCACATCTACGTGTGTCAGAATGGAACCAGCTGCACCAGCTGGTACAAAACACCAACACATTTCAGTGGCACACTTGTGAGTACAAGCACATGAGCAGCTTTGCTTTGAGCACTTGTTTTTGCACACAGAATGAATCAAAGTGTCTGTTTGTTTGTTTGTTTGTTTGTTTGTGCCGCAGGACGCTTTTGTGAAAATCACTCGACATGAAGGTCTCAGGTCTTTGTGGAGCGGGCTGCCACCAACACTGTGAGTGCCTGAACTCACCTTCAGAAAATCTTTCTAATCCTAATGGTTAGGATGTAAATAAGTAAATTTAATTAAGTAATAAATAATTTTTAAGCTGCTTCATATCAGCTGGAAACAACACTGACTGTCAAGTGTGCAGTTGTTTAATAAAAGACCAACACATCTGCAAACTTCCACACCAGTCTGCCTCGATTTTCAGATGAAAGCTGTCCATCGATAGGCGCACAGTGTGCAGTGTTGCCCAGCACTCACTCAGTTAAAACCTTTGTGCATTTGCGTGTGTGTGTGCAGGGTTATGGCTGTGCCGGCCACCATCATCTACTTCACCTGTTACGACCAGCTGCGGGACTTCCTGAGGTTCGGTCTGGGTTTCCAGGGCAGCCACGTTCCTCTTGTTGCTGGGGGTTTGGCCAGATGTAAGTCCAGTAAAGCACAAACACATGTAGATATCCTGACTGTGAAGTGTTGATGGGTTTTTGATTTCCAGTGTGTGTGTGTGTGTGTGTGTGTGTGTTGTAGTGGGGGCTGTGACAGTGATCAGCCCTCTGGAGCTGGTCAGGACGAAGATGCAGTCCCGTCGGCTGTCCTACGGCGAGCTGCGGGTGTGCATCCGCTCTGCTGTGGCGCAGGACGGCCTGCTGTCGCTGTGGAGGGGCTGGGGACCCACCGTTCTCAGAGACGTTCCCTTCTCTGGTGAGAGCACAACAGCATGCAATACAACAATACTGCGTTTAAGAAAAATCTTAAATCTAATTTTAAAAAGGGTCGTGACAGATGACAAATGGACATCTATCAAACAATGATCCTCTGTGGACTTGAAGTGTGGCTTGACTTCATGTTGGTTACAGTTACAGTGGAAAAATAGATCTTGTCCTCCATTGAAACTTGTCAAACGGCTCGTGCAGCATATCTCACTCCTCTGTTATTTAATATCTTCAGTTTGTCCCAAAAAGTGAGAGAGAGAGAGAGAGAGAGAGAGAGAGAGGGAGGGGTTAAATAAATGTTCAGTTTATCGTAAATGGGTACAAAACTTCCCACGTTCATCCAGATGTTTCCTCCATCTTTCTTGTAAACATACAGGGTAGGAAAGAACGTACCTCTGACACTCTTTACACTTTCTCTCCACCAGCTTCCCCTTATTTTATTGACACCCTGCATTCATTATCCAGACACTTGTTTTTGAGTAAATAGTGTCACCACTTAAGTAAATTTTAGTTATACAGCCTCAAGTTTGCCTCAAGGGACTTGACACTCTTTACAGCAAACAGCAGCGTCTTTCCTTTGGCCTTTGATCCAGAAAACCTCCCAAAAAACCCTTTTAACAAGGTCAACATAGAAGAAAATCAGATAGTAACCTAAAAAGAAGCAGTAATTTGAGACAGGACTGATGATTTGGGAGCGTGTAAGATCACTGTTATGCAGCGCAAAGCAACAAACCGACCCTGTCTGTGTGCGTTTTCAGCTTTGTACTGGTTTAACTACGAACTGGTGAAGGCTCATCTCTGTGAACAGTCCCGAACGACTCAGGCCAACTTCTCCATCAGCTTCACTGCAGGAGCCGTCTCTGGAGCTGTGAGTACCCAGCTGTGATGGAAAGACGCACCTGTCCTTCAGAGCTTTCCTTCATTTGTTGCTGCTATTAGGAATATGACAATATTCTGAATTTACAGGCGATGGAAGCGGCACATTGTGTTTGGATAATTAGGCCGAATCTGAATGGAGCGTTTGCAGACTCAGACATGCTGATGTGAATATGTGTCTCCGTTAGAGCTTTGTCTGCAGTTTGTGACCTAGCCTGTTTCGATCAGCTCTGCGTGTTGTCTAACCAGCTGTTTGCGAGGTTAGAGATGCATGAACAAAAAGAAAAAGGCAACATTTCTGGTGAGGAGAAACACGCCTACTAAAAACATGTTTGTTCAAAGGTTTATGCGTGTGTGTAAATATTACAACACCCTTTTCAAGAAGGTGACTGAACGAGTGGAAGATGGAGGCTGTGTTAAGAGCAGCACTGTCATCATGTTGATCAGCATGCACGGCTGCATGTAAACAGGAAGTGTTAGTGGAACTGAATTCACCCAAAATTGAACCAGAATCCAAAAGTAAATTGGTTTCAGCTGCAGATTGTAAAATCAGTCTTGGTGAACTCTTTCGTCTGCAGACTGTTGGCAGCAAAGCTGGACGACTGGATGCTTCTCACCGTAATGCACCTTCAGAGTCGTGGTTAACGTCCTCTGGTCTCGTGTGCACAGGCTCTTCACTTTTTATCAAAGCGAGTATTTTTTAGCATAGTTGCTGATCTTTTACACTGATAATTCATCGAAGAGCGTTTCATGGCCACCCGAGTTGTACAAGTGGTGTGAGTCAGCAAACATTGTGAGAAAATGAGTGGAACTTTTACTTTTGAAACCAGGGCAGGCCGAAGTGTCTCCACCCACTCCGTAAAGCGTACGCTGAAACAGGCTGTAGTATTAATCTTTCATTAACATTCATCAGTGATGTTAGAACCTGATAACTGATATTTGCCTTGGTTAACTGACTGCAGTCAGCTGTACTCTGTCAGTGGACGACAGTCCCTTCATCAGACTCAAGGTTTCAGTCTGACCAATGACAGCATGCTCAGGGGCGTGTTCAAGAGTCTGGCCTGCGGCTGACCCACGTTCACATGGTAATGTTTCCTGTGCAGTAGTTAGCGTCTGCCCTCCTGATGTGAATGGTTGTCCTTCATCCACAGATTCTATCTGACAGGTTGATGTGTAAGCTTCAGCCGCTCGTGTGTGTCGTCCACGTTATGACTGTTGTTGTCTCTGATGGTGTGTAGATCGCTGCAGTCCTGACGCTGCCTTTTGACGTGGTGAAGACACGGAGACAGATCCAGCTGGGAGAAATAGACACTTTGGGAGGTCTGCACTTATACACGCTGATGTTACGTGAGCTGTTTTTAGTCACGTGTGAAGCACATTATTCTTAACAGCAACTAATTCCCATTCCTCCTAGTTTCCTTAAAGAGAACCACATCAACATGGCACATAATGAAGGAAATATGGGCCGAGTTGGGCTACAGAGGCCTTTTTGCAGGTACACCCGTATTCTGTCTTTTGTCGAGTAGAAATCAACAGTTTGCTTTGCTCTGAAGTGAAAACATTTGTATTTTCTTCAGGTTTCATGCCCAGGGTGATCAAAGTGGCCCCAGCCTGCGCTATTATGATCAGCACCTACGAGTTTGGGAAGGCCTTCTTCCAGAAGATGAACCTTGATCTGGAGCGACCCGCCTCCTGAGGGCTGGCTGTGTGACGCCGGTGTTCCACTGGGCAGGAGATCGCTCACTGCAGCACATGCAGACATTATTATCCAGACTGTTGGGACAAAGTGTCCTCACACTGGACTGGATTTGGTTTTGCGTGAACACAAAAGGAGAGGGTTTGCCCTCGTGTCAGGGATGCCTCTCCCTGCACACCCCACACACAGAGACAGACTGTGATAAGACCCTCCAACATGCTTGAAGTTCAGGCTGAGCTTGAACATGTTTGGATGCAGAGAGATGCTCTTGGACCACAAACTCTGTGTGTTTATTATTTGATTTTTAAACTGTTTCCAGGTATCTTAAAAAGAGGTTATGTCTTCAATGCTTAAGGGAACTGAACCAAATTACACTGTCATGGATCAAACCTCTGTGCACGTTTTCAAATGTGTTGGGGGGTGAAAGTCACAGGTTCAGCACCTCTACAACAGTTGTCCTGGATGGAGACGCTGAGCCCACTCACCCGCTGTGCAGCAGACTGGTTGAAGGTATAATGCAAAGGTCAATGTGAAAAACCACTGCAGCCAGCTTCCTCAAAGTCACAGATTTTCTGACATTTTGCCAAGACTTTTCAGGTGACAGGTAAAGGAAATCATAAAACACTTTGAAATGATTGAAATTTTTGGCTACAGTAAAGATGACATCAAAATTCATTACATCACCGGATCATTAAGCAAAATGTTGCAGCCTTAACCTCAAAGATGTAAATGTGTGTCCTTTGATTTTTTTTTTATATGAATGAAATTGTAATAAATGTTAAGACTGCTTGATTATTGTGCTGTGTGAGTTATTCCCCAACAAGTTTGTTAATGACCACCATTATTTAAATGGAGTGTTGAGAAGGGCTCTGAAATACAGGACGTTATTGACTGTAGACAAAGAAAAAATGGTAAAAAAAAAAAAAAAAAAAACCCACAAAATTTTACATATGTTCAAAGAGAGTTTTTCACTGTGGAGCACAATAAAGTGAAATTCTATTATAAATTGATTTAAACTGACATTTGTCACAAATAAATAAACAAAATTATGTAAATATTCCAGAAATATTTTTGGCCAAAGACAAACTGCTGCATCTGCTTTTTATTGTCTAGGTCAATAATAAAAGGTTGAATATATCACATTGATTTCTATTTTTTTCCACAATATTTTTATGAATGTTTTAACAGCATGAAATACATCATTTACATTTAGTGTATGCTGTCAATTTGCTTCATTAACACAAAATCAAAAACTTTATAAAATAAAACTAAGAATGGCTGCAACCAAAGTCCAAAGACTGTCCAATTATCCTTTTTTTTTCATCTTCCTGATCCTTAAACAGCTGATCCGTCCACTAAATGTCAGACAATACTGAAAAATGATGTTTTCCAAGGTCCAAAATGGCGTCCTCAACTGTCCCCTCTGTTCACAACCGAAGAACATCCAAACCACCGTCATACAGGGCCCAAGCAGCCATCAATCACTCAGATTCAGGACCTTGAATTTTTCAAATACAGGCAGTACTCAGAGTGATTAATCGATCAGCCTATCCAATAATTGTTAGAGCTCTAAAACCAACAAAAACCATCAACAAGCAAAAACAGACATATGAACACAGACTCAGCAACAATTTGCTCCTCCTATGTTAACAGAGGGTAATCTATACTGAGTGGATTTTAAATTGTAGTAGATACAAAATGTAACACATAATTCAGAGAGAAATAAATAAATAAATAAATAAATAAAACTTGAAAAAGTTTCTGGCTCTTACCTCTTCCCAAACTTTTGAGTATTTGTGCGTTGCCAATTACATTGAAACAGTGTCCCTCTATGGTCCATACATTTTGTGCATATGTCTGGTATGTTTTTGTTGTATTGATTTAATTCCACCGGTGTCACGAATGTCCCCATTAACCATTTATGTTGTATCACTTTAGGCGTGTATTAATGGATTAAGACTGTGCATCAACTCAACCTATTTTGAAATTTCATTCTGCAAGTCAGTTAATTTAAATTGTGAGCTTGCAGATGAGCCAGATGTCAACAAAGTGTAAATCTCTGATATGATACCCTTTCTCAAACTGTCCTTTGTCGACATTTCTTCCAGCGGAGTTCGTTGAGGTCTGGTGAGTTGTTTTGATTCGCTTTAACAAAGCTCCTAAGCATCATATTTATTTCTTAGTCATTACAAGTTATTACATAATACATTTAGATACTTTGTGAAATCGAACAGCGGCATCTAGTGGCGGCTAAATTTAATACAGCTACAGGGTGAAATACCAGGAGGCGGGCTTCTCAGACGATAGTCACGCTGAACCCCGCGATATTTTATTTATATATAAGGGCAATTTACTCGCAGCGAAGGCCTCTTTCAACGGGATTGGAGACAAAATGGTGAGTCTATGAGCTGCGTACAGCGTACACGTTGACCAGGAATCTGCCTTTCATCTGAAGCATCCGTTACATTTTACACATTTCAGACACAGACATTGATGTTTGACGAAAAATGTATTAATGCTGTACATACATTTTAGTATATTTTAGTTAGATACTCACTTCCTCACCATACCATACCGGCGAGTCGGGATCCAAAATGGCAGCTTGACATAGGCCGCTGTCTGTAATTATCTTGTGGAAATACTCTTCGTATGTTACATAGATCTATTTGATGTATTTTTTTTGTGGCTGCTGAATTAATTTAACCCATGTCTCATTTTTAAGCGTTAAATTTGATCGTGCATACTTGGTGGTAAGCTAGCTAAGCTAACGGTTTGAGTAACTAGGTTGAACAGTACCTGCTTGTCAATAACTCCTCTGTACTTTAACATAAAGTAAAATTATACTATCAACACACACAACCAGTTGATTTACGGCCACGCTATGCTGCAAACCAACGTGATTAAATGTTATAGCAGCTCTTGCACGTCGTGATTAGCTCATGATGGGAAAGCTAACAGTTTCTTCTCTCCGCAGTCCCACCGTAAGTTTTCGGCTCCGCGCCACGGATCTCTGGGCTTCCTGCCCCGCAAGAGGAGTCGTCGCCACCGCGGTAAGGCCAAGAGCTTCCCTAAGGATGACCCCAGCAAGCCCGTGCACCTGACAGCCTTCCTGGGCTACAAGGCTGGCATGACACACATCGTCCGTGAGGTCGACAGACCTGGCTCAAGTGAGTAGAAAACAATGTTTAGTTTATGAATATTTTTAATTATTCAGGCCATGAAAGGTTGTGGGTATCTTTCAGACAGTAAGAAATTAATTTAAAGTGTGGTGTTCTGCCTGTGATGAGCCTCTCGACGGGCGGACATAATGGGTTTTATACCCCTTGCTGAATGTCGAGTTCTGAGCGCAGTTTGTACCATCAGGTAGAGAAACACACTTTAAAGGTTTTAAAGAGCTGACAGATAAATCTTAACTCTTTGCCTTTTGTTCTGCAGAGGTGAACAAGAAGGAAGTAGTTGAGGCTGTTACCATCGTGGAGACTCCCCCCATGATCGTGGTCGGAGTTGTGGGTTACATCAACACTCCTCGTGGCCTGCGTTCTTTCAAGACCATCTTCGCTGAGCACGTCAGTGACGAGTGCAAGCGTCGGTTCTACAAGAACTGGTGAGACACGACATAAAATGATCAGTTTTACCACATTGCAGTGCTTGAAGCAGATGTTAGTTGCCCAGTGGAAATGAAACAAGATACCTGTTTTCACTGAGCGAGTCTAACGTTACGGTGGCCTCTGTGGCAGCTCCGCTCAGGTGCCGTGTGCCCTGATGAGCTCCGGGCTCCTCTGGCCAGTGGAAAGTGCTTCTTAGAAACTGCGCCATGAGCCGAAATCCTTATTAGCTGATACAGCCCCCTCACCCATGTGGAGGGGGGCGAGCAGCTATGCACTGTGTTCTTCCGCTGGCCCGTTGTGGCTATGAAGGACCTGTGCCAACCCATGTGTCCTCTCTTCTACGCTGCGTGCTCTCAGGTACAAGTCAAAGAAGAAGGCTTTCACCAAATACTGCATGAAAAGGCAGGATGAGGAGGGCAGGAAGCAGCTGGAGAAGGACTTTGCTGCCATGAAGAAATACTGCCAGGTCATCCGTGTCATTGCCCACACACAGGTTAGTATGTTCATTAGATTACCAATGAGCTGCTCAGTTTCCCGCTTGTCAGTGATGAGACCACGGATCTTGCGTCAGGCGTGGCGCCCGACACATATGAGGATACCTTCCATGCTGCCTTCCTTCTGAGACTATGCTGCTTACATTTTCACTGTATGTTTTGAGTACGCTGTGGAGATTTCCTGTTCTGACTGGTTTTATTTTTGAATCTGCAGATGCGTCTGCTTCCCCTGAGGCAGAAGAAGTCTCACCTCATGGAGGTGCAGCTGAACGGAGGCTCCATCTCTGACAAGGTGGATTGGGCCCGTGAGAAGCTGGAGCAGGCCGTGCCCGTCAACACCGTCTTCACTCAGGATGAGATGATCGACGTCATTGGAGTCACCAAGGGTCACGGATACAAGGGTAAGGCCCAAATTCAGAGTCCAGTACAAGTCTTTTAAATGAATTGATAACTTAGTCACATGTATCTTTTGGTTAATCATTATTGAGTCCTGGCTCTAATAATCCGTCTCCTGTCCTCTTAGGTGTCACCAGCCGTTGGCACACAAAGAAGCTTCCTCGCAAAACCCATCGTGGGCTGCGTAAGGTGGCCTGTATCGGTGCCTGGCATCCTGCCCGCGTGGCGTTCTCTGTGGCCCGTGCCGGTCAGAAGGGTTACCACCACCGAACTGAGATCAACAAGAAGATCTACAAGATCGGCCAGGGCTACCACACCAAGGATGGGAAGCTGGTGAAGAACAACGCCTCCACTGAGTACGATCTGTCCAACAAGAGCATCAACCCCCTGGTTAGTGATTCACGCATCCTGTACTTTTATTTATTATAATCTCCTACCTGAAAACAGAAGACTTGACTCACTCTGTCCCTTCCTCCAAAAGGGTGGATTTGTCCACTATGGAGAGGTGACCAATGACTTCGTCATGGTGAAAGGCTGCGTTGTGGGAACCAAGAAAAGGGTGCTGACTCTGCGTAAGGTGAGGACAAAATGCTGCACTTTGTAGCGCTTCATTTTTGTTGTTGGGCCAACTCTAGAAGTGTATTAAGAGGTGGTCATGTGGTCTTTGCATTGTCAAACATATGTGCTGCATGAGCTGTTGACTGGAATTTTAGGGAAATTAATACAAACATGCTCCTACATTCTACCAGAAATGCTGAACTGCTCCATTTTGGCACTAATCGGTTTAATTTTGTACCAGAAGCTGGTGTGTTTCCAAACTTAACTTTTCCTTTTTCATTCCTTCTCCAGTCTCTGCTGGTGCAAAGCAGCCGCCGTGCTTTGGAGAAGATCGACCTCAAGTTCATCGACACCACCTCCAAGTTTGGCCACGGCCGCTTCCAGACCGTGGAGGAAAAGAAGGCGTTCATGGTAAGAAAGCCAAACGTCAAACTCTCTCTGCGTTTCCTTTCCTGCTCTCTAAGATCAAGTGTGACTTGATGGATTTGCCCTGCACTGTTCGTAACCTGGTTCAGTCTCCAGTATGAACTCTGGGTTCCATTCCAGTGCCACAGTGAGCTCCAGTGAGGCAGGGGAGCAGTGCCTCTTTGTGCTCGCTCCCTGTTCACTCTCTGGGAACACACAAACCTGCAGACCAGCAGCTGATTGTGCAAGTATTGGCCTTCCTCTGACCCTCCTGTTTGTCTCCACAGGGACCACTCAAGAAGGACCGTGTCACCAAGGAAGAGACGGCTTGAAGCCACTGTCCAGGACAAATGTCTCTGCTGCTTTGACTGTCACCATCATTACTGTTCTGCAGAGTTGTTTAATAAAAATAAAAACCAGAGACTGTCCATGTCTATTTCATGAAAGGTTTTACAGAAGTTATTTAGACATGCAGGTCAAACTCAGGAAAATATTTGCTGTTAAAGCCGAGCGGAGGAAATCCAATTGGCCAGTCACCTTTACGAAGGTGTCTGAATCCCATCTCGATCAAATAGTTTATGAATACTTAAAGTACTTGAACTTTTGCTTTTTTTTTTTTTTTTTTTTTTTTTTTTTTTTTTTTTATAGCACGGTCACCTAAGAATAAAGGCTGCACTGAAGTTGTTTTATCCGCTAGTAGAGGAAAAATGAAATGTCTCACAACTGAAGCCTACATGATAAAGTTGAGTGAATGTACCTGAGTACCAAAAGTAATTCTCTTAATTACCTTTAATTGTTGAGACAGTAGATCATGAGCACAAAGTGATGCAGAAATGAGAAATGTTTAGCTGGAGCTGCAGAGTTTAGCTTGAAATGCTTTCAGCTCAGTTTGTCTGACAAATGAGCAACCTCAAAATCAAATCTGCAAATCCAAACTTCTGTGATGCTTTGTTTTACTAAGTTAATAAAATGTTTCAATCACTTGACAATTAAGGAATAATTGTTTCAGCTCTAACTGTAGGGCTCTTACATATGACTGCATCATATTTTAGCAGCTTGTCTGTAAAAGGCTTCGTTTAGAAAGTGGCTCGAGTGTATGCCACAGAGTGAGAATGCAGTAAAAGTACCTCAGATTTGGTCTGAGCTTGTTCAACGTGAGCGTCCTCTGAGCCCACTCTCATGTGCTGCAGCTGAAAAGGTCGACATCAGCTGTGATGAGAGCAGCCACCTATGCAGAACTGATGGACAGCAACACTCTGCATTTAGCTAACATTGCATGTTTTAACTGGCTATATGTGTCCTTGAGCTGTAAGGCCTGTATTCGGCTGACATCAGAACTCTGGCAGTCACAGTGCGGTAATTAAGCCCCAGCATCATCCATTCTGACTCATCACTGCCAAAACTAAAAGCTCCACTTCAGCAGGTAATGAGGAAGACCCTGAGAGGGCTCTACAGGCCATTTAGATGTCCCACAAAACACCTCTCTGAGACATCTCTGCATAATATTCAGCACTCTTCGCAGAAATGTGGATTTCCTGTAAGGATTTTCAAGGTCCCACCTACTTCCCATTAACCTGCAGTGGAGGGAGTTGAAGGACAGTTGTTCTCTGTTGAGCCGCATCTCAAGAATTTGACATTTTCTCTACCAAAGCAGTTCTACAACGAAGAGGAAACCGTCCTCCAAAGGACACTTACGGTAAACCGAACCCTCAGAAGAAGGCCCGCTGTCCGTGTTGAAGCAGCGGGAGGAGGACGCAGGGTGAAGCCCTCTGTCACCGTGGCCAGAGGACAGTCATGGAGATGGACCTGCTGTTGCGTAATAACCTCCAGAGGCGGTGACCCCTGCCCTGCTGCAGCACAAGCAGAGCTGCAGTTCAAAGCTCCCACACAGCTCTGCTTTACATAATGCCCTCTCTGCTAAATGTGACAGTTAACGGTCCAGAATTATGCCATTAATTGCTCCCTCTGTCCCGTTCAGGTGAGGTTAGGTGTCCCAGCAGGCGCTCCCTTTATGACCCCGTGCATCTGCTCGAACAGCATCTCTGCGCACTTTTCATCAAGGCCTGTCCGCGCCATTCCACCCTATTAGTTCAGTCCTCCATCATCTCAAATGAGCTCTCCTCAGAGCGGGGATGGAGGGAGCGGGGGGGGTTGGAGACTCCTGAACGAGGGGGGCACGTTTGGGAAATGAGTGAAAATGTGTTGAGACTCAAATGTAAAGTCCTGAGTGTTAGCATTAATAAAGTGCACACTGTAAATAGTGACATTGTTTATTCAGTCATCTCCAAATAAGCCCCAGCCCTCCTACAGGGAGACACCCAGACTGAAAGAGATGCACAGAGATTACTACAAACTGCACTTTGTGGTGGTTTGTGTCATTTTTTTTAGCCTTTTTTTAGTCACTTTGTATTTCTTTTTGTCTCTGTTTTCATGTTGTGTCTCTTTGTTCTCATTTTGTATCATTTTGTGTTTTTTTTCCAACAGGAAATGATAACAGTCACTTCATACACACCTTTCAGTCCAGAGGTCCCCAGACCTGAACCCACGAGACCCTTTCAGTCATCCATCCATGATACCAACAAGCCAACTACCTATCACTTTCTGACTTTGATAGGGTGGCCAATCAGATTCTGGAGGGGCGATCGCCCCCCCTGGACACCCCTCCGGCCTTGCCCCTAATTAGCTAAGTCCTCCATCATCTCAAATGAGCTCTCCTTAGTGCCAGGGAAAAATGAACACAGTGTTGTCTGTGTCTCTACTTTTTGACTGCATTTGTGTGTGTGTGTGTGTGTGTGTGTGTGTGTGTGTGTGTGTGTGTGCTATCCTGCAGTGGGACCTCCAGTCCAGTTCTGAGGTAGCAGCTGTTGCTAGCGGGACGGCAGCCAGGTTACCAGGGTGCATGCTGGGACAGCGGGGAGGAGGGCCAAGCATTTGATTTATGTGAGTGTGTGAGAGTGTGTGCAGTTGCTTGTACATGTAAGTAGGTGTGTGCATCTGTGTGCCGGTGTGTGTCCTGGCATCATCGTCAGCCGGCTGGCATGGAGTCAGCGGCGGGCCGTCCTGCAGAGTGAGGGAAGTGACTGCGTGTTGCTGCAGCGTGGTGTCTGACAGGAGGACAGACTGTCGGAGGGGACGACCACACACTTAGGACCATTATAACACACACCAGAGGCCACAGGCTGGGCTACTACCAGACTGACTGTTACTCTGCTTGGACTGGGTGGAATTCAGTGGTGAAATAACGGGTCGATCAACAGATAATAATGAATCATTTAAAGGCCCGAAAACCTGTTGTGTCAATCACCTTCTTACTATGACAAAAGGCTGCATCCATAAACGCACAATTTTCAGCCGAAATTGGAGGAGTTTTGGTTATTTCAAATGAGAGATTTTTGTATTTGTACTTATGTCTGTGCCTCTGTCACTGATTTAAAGTCGGTGGGTTTGAGTGAGAAGAAGATGAGCTTTGATTGTTGCATATTAACTTTAGATTTAAGGCATGAGACCTACATGAGACCTGAAACCATCTTTAATTTATCAAGTAAAGATGCCAAAAAATCCATGGAGGCACAGTGGAAGTCTTTTAGTTTTCCAAGGTGAAATTAAATGCACCACAGGTTGCTGCAGGGTGGAGGAGCTGGAGACGATGCTCCATTGAGGTCTGTATGTTTTCATGGATGGAGTGTTATAGCCTCTATTACTGAGCACAATTCTTTTAAAAAAACATTTACATGTCCCACTTTTTATGCTCAAAATGAGCAGAAGTCAAAGCCTTCATGCTGTGAAGAAAAGCTTTGGTGGATGTTCGAGTGGTTTTTGGCTAATTTTGAATGCAAAGACTTTGCAGCCCTGTCATATGCATTCCTGACTAAAGCTGTATGTTATCACAAAGAAGGCAGCGGTCCTCTTCAGTCAGTAAAGAACGGTGAATCTGAGGGCCTGAGTGCTCGTCTTGGGCCTGCCAGACTGCAGCTCCTGCACCCCTGCACTGTGGCATCAGTATTCCAGGCCCGTTCATGGACACGGCGTTCCCTGAGCTGATGGAGGCAGCCCTGCGCCCCGTCCCCCCTCACACCACCAGGGGGCAGAGCACAGCGCTCCCTTTGCTTCACGCATCCCAGAGCACTTTGTGTGCTGTAGCCTACTTTGGTTCCTCCTCTTTATCTCTCTTTAAAAAACCTGCCCTCTATTCAGAGCTGGATTTAAAAGCTTCAGATGATTTGTAAAATAGCGGTGACAGAGCTCAGACTCCTCTTAGATCCATATTTTTTTTAATTCAGGAAACGCTGAAGCTCCGCACTGCTTGTATCTACAGTGGGGCTGATGTGAACGTGTCATTTCAGACTATGTTTGCTCCAATGATTTTTTTTTCTTTTTCAGTTGGTTGACCATGCTTATAGCTCTCTGTTGCCACTCAACTCTGCATGACCCAAAAATAACCCGGGGTGAGCGCAGTCAGCAACTGTTCTCTGGTCAGCACAAACAACAGGCCGCATCTCTCAGTCACAAACACACAAACACACACACACATGCAAAGGCTTGCACATGCAGATTCAGTGTTTGCACGCACAGGAAAAAGATCCTCTGACCAAAATCCAAACACATTTCAGGTTGCATTTTGTTGCTGGAGCAGTAATTCACAGAGAAACGTCGAACTCTGCAGCCTCCTCTCGGTGACTTAAAGTTGGCGGTAGCTTCGGAGGCTTCGGGTGACGCGCCCACACAGCTCCCATGGGTGCTCACTCCTCTGTCCCAGAACGTCGTCCAGTAAAGTCAGAGAAAGGTCATTAGTCGGTTTGATGTGAGGTTATGTAACCTCGCAGGCTGCCAGAGACACAAAGCCGGGCTCAGGCAGGGAGAGTCAGTGTTTCCCAGGCAGGAAGAATCTGTGTGTTCCTCCAGCTTCATTCCCTCCTCCCACCAACAACCCTCCCAATACCTTCCCTCTAGTGACCCCACCCCAAAATCCACCACCAGGCTGTGCCCCCACTTCTCTGATCACTGCAGAGACACTTTGATCACCGCAGCAGGAATAAGAGAGAAAGGGTGAGTCAAAGGGAGGAGGGGGTCAAATGCTGGAGAGGAGAGACCTGGTGATGAAGGCTAAGTCCTCATCTTCTCCCTCACCAAACTGCAGTTTCTGTGTCTTGTTTGCAGAGTTGGTGGAGACCAAAAGGTGAATTTTTTCTCCATCACACTTGTTTTTGTAATGTCACTGCGTTCCCACATCTCAGCAGCAATTATGTAACAGTAGGTGAGAACAATATTACCATAAAAGACATAATGCAGCCAAACCTATCAAGCCATATCTCTGGAGCTGTCCTTTAAGGGGCCATTTAATCCTCAAAAACTTCAAGACCTGACTTTATATGTCAAATGCCAATGATATTCAAGGCCCAGAATTACAGGAAGGACAATTAGAGAGGGACACACATCCACACATGCAAAAACACACAATAGAAGGCAAAGAAGAAGAGCTTTCACCCTGTCCCCTCTGGTTCCTCTTGTCCCATCTCCAATAAATGACACTTTGTGCCCTCTGGCAAACAGAGCATGGAAATGTGGCCTCTGAGCATCACGGGGCCCTGCTCCGGCTGTATGGTGCAGCTGTGCGTGGAGCTATTAGACAGCTCCAGCGCTAATATCATTAGTATTAGGCTGGAGCTCTCGCCCTGACCCTTCCTGACATCAGTGTCCAACTCTGATAGCCTGCCAAAAAAAAAAAAAAGGCTTTGACTCTTCAAGGGCATGTCTCGCTTCCTCTGGATTCCAAGTCCCTCTGCGAGGAGCCAGAGGAGGAGGAGGAGGAGGAAGAGGAGGGTGGATTTTTGCATCCTACACCTGCAGAGTGAATCAACTTGTCAGGAGCCGGATGGAACGGATCACAGATTAATGTCATGTAGCCCAGTGATTGTTCCACATTTTCAGATAAATTTGCATTGTTTTTCACCATTTCTTAGCTGTCACTCTGAAGCAGTGGGTCTTAAACTGGGGTCTTCGCAAAAAGGAAAGTGTTACATGACTTACGTTTGCTAAAAAGCGTCCATGAAGAGTGACTGTTCAATCACAGCTGCAACGTTAGCATGCCTTGCTAACTAGCTTACTGCATTGTTAACTTATGGTAGCTGCATTAACCAACTTTATTTCCAAAAGCAGGGGGCATGTCGCTAATTATTATTATTATTATTATTATGTAGGGTTCCAGGTTACGTCAGAAAAACCTCTTCTCAAGTCGAACAGGAGCCAAGATACTCGTTTATCATTGTTTACGGTAACTTTAGTGGCGCTTCGTGTGGGACGGTTTACACTCCAGCAACTCATGTTGGCTAGCATTATGCATAGTTTGCGTTTGCTAGCCTCAACCTTTACAGGCATTTTATTTTAAAACAAATCTTCAGCCTGGGGCCAAGTCTTCAACCAAGTCACAGATTTTTAACGTTAGCTTTAGCTTCAGTTAGCTAGCTAGCTGATAAAATCTACTAGTGTTTGCCAATTAATGAATTACTGTGAATTTTAAGCCTCGTGAGAACAGAAAGTAAGTTAGCTAACGATGTGACGCGAGCTGGCGGGTCCAACCCACAGCAACAATCACGACATCGTGTCGAAAATGCTACAAGAGAGAAGACAGAGAGGAAAATGGGGAGGAAGAGCTGAAGAGGAGGCGAGGAGAGACCGAAAAAAAAACCATATTAAAAATGTGACATTCAGACAGCAGAGCTAGGTACTGCTTTATGAGAGAGCTATTATCTGTAAGCCTCCTCCCCAACACACACACGCTTTCTCTTTAATGTAATCCGGGCTTGTAAAATGACTTCTGCTTATGAATTCTGAATAAAGACGGCTATACATAAAAAAGCCCTATTCATTTAGACTGCCACATTGACACATTTCCCCCTCAAATTTATGGAGAGCGGCTTGTGTCAGTGAACTCAGATAATGGTGAATCAGGATCTCAGCACTTTTTCTAATAGAAACTTTTTTCTCTCCTCCTGTGTTTGATGAAACTGCTGGCCTCTAAACTTGGGGAAGCGCACGCTGTTCATACTATCAGTCCAAACTTTATTTATTCTGTGAATCCCTTTATTTTATTCATTCAGTCCTTTTCGAGGAAGGCCCTCCGGTGCACTTGGCTCTCCTTCTACCACGCCTGCATAACACACTGCGGTCCTGAAGAATGAACCCTTTTGTCTCACAAATAGATTTGCTTTGTGTATCTGCTTCAGCAGCATATGTGAGCATTTCCTCACACTCATACACACTCACAGCAGTATGTTTGGCCCTGAAAGCAATGCTTTTAGGGTGGTAGTGTGAAAAGGTGTTCGGTGTTCTCTTTCCAGGGAATCTGCCGGTAGAATAAACCTGGTGGTGTTATCGCAAACCTGTGTTTCTCTCTCAGGAATGTCCTAGAAAGACGCCATGACTGCCTGTGTCTTACATGCAGTCTTGTCTTAGGCCTCTTACCTCATACATAGAGAGAAATATGCTGTATCTGTGCAGCAGGAGTCAAAACTATCATGCAGCTTTACATTAAAAAGTAAGCTAATGAAGCATCTGTACATACATTAACTTGGTGTTAAACTTGTATAATTGGCAGGAAGTTGAGCGTTTTCTGACTCTTTTAATCCACTTACAGGCACACACTCATGTCGGCGCTGGGGTTTGTCAGGCGCTTGAGGGCCGGCGCTGATATTTTCGGATTGTGACTCCCAGTGGTCGATTACAGCGTGTTATCACCGCTTTACAACAGCAGGCAGAGGCTGTGGTTTTAGCAGAGCACACAGGGTTTTACATCTGACAACTCAGCTTTTATTTTTATGGCTGTACAAAGGCTGATGTGCAAAGGCTGATGCCAATATTTTGTGTTGATATTCAGCGTCTGAGGAATTGGCCATTTTCAAGCCTGAAGCTGTTTCTGAAAGCATTCCTTCATTTCATGTCGAATCAGTTCTCGCTGAAGTGGAAGTACAATAGCACACGTACAGACACGCGTTTGTACTGCTGTTCTTTTGACGACCCTCACTGATATAGTGCTTTTTCTATCCCCAACCTTGAAGGGTGTGGATATGCTTCAAACAAAGACATTTTCAGAGCTTTCAATGCTGTTTGAGTCCCCTTTCCCTTACACCTTTCTGACTTTTTATAACCTAACTGCAATTTGCAGAGCAGCAAATTGACCTTCAGCGACAGATCGCTTCACCCACGGTGTGTGAAGGAGAGATACTGCAGCTCCTTCCTTCCTGCTGCTGTCCAAACTGGAAATCCACTCACATGCAGTATGAGTACATACTAACCTGTGCAACATCAATATTTTCCAATGTGTAATAATGTGAACTCAGCCACTCTCTGTTTTACTTATTACATTGTTCACTTATTTATCACTCCTTGTTTTTTTAAACAGATGCTTCTGTGCCCTTTGCTGCTGTATACTGCACATTTCCCCGCTGTGGGATTAATGAAGGATTATTTTATCTTACATAGACAGAAGTGCATGAACACACCCACCCACACACAGGAGACAGCACTGATGTACATTTATATCCTGGCAGCTTACCTTAACCACCACTACATCCCTAGTCGTTAATTTAACATTAACTCGTTTTAACACTAACCCTAAAACTAAAAAAAAGTTTGTGGGCACATAATTATTTGTCCCCAGATGGGACATGAGGCCCCACACTGTGATAAAATGACCTGATTTTTGTGCCTGTATGTGATTAATAGATACATATACACACACATAATGTCCATACAATCCCATATGTCCTTTATTCTAGTGTTTTCTAACCTGGGGCCTGGGACCCACAAAGGGGTCCCAACGTAAATGTGAGGGGTCCTAAAGTGATTAAAGGGATACGAATGAAAAACAGATTATTTTTCACACAGTTTTGTGGTTTGAAAGTAATAAAACTCTAAACTTGATGTCTGTTTATGAGCTTTTCCCAGAGCTATTAGCTGCATCTCAGCTGGTCAAAAGGAAACAGCGCTGCAGGTATGATGATGTGACAGACAGACAGGTGTGAGTGCTGAAAACTAACAAACAACAAGGTGTTATAAGGTAAAGTGTGGTAGAGACACGCAGTGAAACATGGTGATTTGTTCCCCCTAGGGTTCGTATTTTATTCATCAGGACTTGATGCATCCAAGTATAGGATCATTCGGTTTTGGCACCTTTAAAGATTTCATTTTCAATTTGAACAACACATTAAAAATCAAAAGAAACAAAGAAATGACTAAGGCTGTGTGAGTTTTAAAAATAAAATACATACATACATATATTTATATATTTATAAAGAAATCAACCAAACCATTTAAAAAAGCAGTTTTGTTCAATGTAGATTGTTTGGTTTGTCTCACAAAAGCAATAAGATAAAATGAACTAAATAAATAAAAAAGAAAACATAAGAAAAGTACACATGAAAACATTAATACTTTAAACTTTAGCGTCTTTGCTTTTTTTCCCCTTATTATTATTAACCTTTAAAACTTAAGTTTCTCAAGAGCAGATTTGCTGTAATTTTATAGCATGCATTTAATTTCTGAAATGGTGAGTCACTTAGCTTCTCTTGTACTATTTCATATTTAACTTGTTTTTATTTTTGTGTTTGGCGTCCTCTTCTTTTCCTTCCCCTCTGCTCCTTCCTTTTTATTTTGTAGAAGTCGCGTTTGGAGTCTTTGCTTTGTGAACTTTGACCCCTTTTGTCGGCTCTTTCTGTTAAGGGGTTCAACTCTCCCGTTACGACCCCCCAAAAAGAAAGCGAACAGGGACTGAGAAAAAGACGAGAAGGTTCTGTTAAAAGAATAGATATTATTCTACTGTTGACTGTCTGCGTCTGGCTCTGGTGGCATCAGTCGCCGTGTACCGCTGCGACTTAAAGGACCTCGTCTTGTTCTCAACCTTCCAATGAACAGATACTAAAAGAGTCTTTTCTCATCTCACCAACAGCACTTGGTTTAGTTAACTTGTTTTTTTCTTTTTTGCTTCGGTAAAGTCTGTAACTCTTGGTTATTAACGTAATAATTTATTTATAAAAGTAATACATATATATAGTACCTTTGTTAGAGATTACAGATTGGGCTTATTCTTACTGAATCCCAAACTGTAACAATTCACAGTTTTAATGCAAAACATGAACATATGAGTCAATAAATAAAAGAGGTGTGTATCTGAGCGGTGGGCTGGCTGAGGGGGAGCTTGACTTGTTGCTCCAACCAAACTTGTGGGGCAAAACTGTCAAACCAAAGGGCTATGAAATCATGAAATCAATTCTTTATCTCATAAATGCCCACCCCCTCCCACCCTGCCTTTCAGTGCCCCAAACCTCAACAAACCCTGCGCGTAAAATGACAGATCTCACGCTCTCGGGACAACCTGACCCATTCTCACGCTTCTGCCATTCAATCCAGGAACACAGCAGACTTTGTTGAAACTCTCTCAACAATGGTAATGGAAAAGTCATGCAGCTGAACGAAAAGAACAAATGTCTATAAACATGGAAATCCATCTTCTCCTGGGGCGTTCTGCACCCACAGGGGTTCCCGTGTCTCCTGGTCTTCGCCGGGCTGGCTTGGCCTGTGTCGACTCCCTCATACCGGCGTGGTGCGGCGGTTCGCTGTGTTGGTGTGGCTCGAGTCTTTCAGGTCCTTCTGGATGCAGTTGTGGACTTGCAGGAAGTTGTGGTCCCTCTCAGAGTTGTAGGTGGCGGTGGGCGTGCCGGTGGACTTGAGGGTGTCCCGGGGCAGCGTGTACATGGAGATCTCCGTGGATGGCAGCGCGCTGAAGCCCTTGAGGCCCACCGGCGAGGTGTCGCGGGAGTGTGATGGGTCTGTGGAGCGGGAAGAGGAGCGCGAGCGGCGTCTGTAGCGGTAGCGGTAGCTGGGGATTCGCGTTATGGCCGAGCCTTGGAGGTAGTCGGCTGCGCGGGCCCCTATTCGGAGCTGTCGATGGCGGTCGATGAACATGTGCACGGCCAAGACGCCCACCATCTCAGCCATGATGAAGGAGAGGGCACCAAAGTAGAAGGACCAGCCGTACGAGTAGCTGTTCTTCTTGGAGTCGCTTTTTGAAGGGTCCCCTGCGTTGGCTGATATGTACACGATGATCCCGATGATGTTGCTCAGGCCTGAAGGGTTGGGAGGCGCAGGAGAGGGGAGGGTTGTGGGTAATGGGTTCACGGAGAAAAGGACAAAGAAGACAAGAAAACAAGATGCAAAGTATAAGTCAGGATGAGCTCATGGTCCGAGATATTCTTAGTGTGTGCTTAACTAAACGTACACTCTCAAGTCCGGTATGTGAGGAGCGCTGATTCATGCACTGTACGCAGTGTACTAACCCTGTCCAAGTCTCCATCCAACATGACCGATCTCACACTCCTAATCTTTGCCCTTGCAGCGAGAAACAGGGCGGCTCCAGGTCTTGATGCAGATCATTTGGGACAGAGCATAACATAATCCACGCCGGAGCTGTGGTCTCTGCTAGAGCCCATCATATACCCACATGTATATTCTTTGACTTATTAGTTTAGTCACGCACGGAGAAATGTTTGACGTGGTAAATCTGGGAAGATGGATCGTAGGAAAAGTGTGTCAGGGACACCATATTTTTAGAGATGAGTCCCAATGGGTGGCTTTTAGCCCAGCAACAGGACCAAGAGGAAAGAAAAGAGGACAAAAGAAGGAAGAATAGAAGAAGTGTCTTGTAGCTGCGGTGCAAGAGACAACCAACAGCCCAAGACAGAGCGGAGGACATGTGGACTTTCCAGTCAGCCCTGGTTCTATTCGGAACAATAGACATAATAATAATGTGCTTTTTGTTTGTAAAAATGATATTATTGCATCTGTTTTTCCTAATCCAAACAGATGGTAGCCAGAAATCACATATGCCCCTTGCTCAATTTGTGAACTTCACCATCATGTATAGTGTCTGTGCTGATGTTTACACTGTTTTACACTTTCACACAAAAGCACTCATTGAAAGTCTTGTTAAACAACTGTCCGGGTTTTTATTCCCAGAGAAAATTTTACATTTACTTGTATAACTTGAATTCAAGATATGTTAGTGGCACAAACTGGGGATGTTGTTCAGTATCCATTAAGTCTTCATGGAGAGACATAAACAGGCATTAAATGGGAAAAAAAATTCCTATATTAAAACATGAGATTAATATATTCTGGTTGCATGCTACTATTCATGAACCAGTGAAAGCTTTTATTGTGAAGCCGCTGCGGGAGGCGGTCATGGAGGCTCGTGGCTGTGTTAAGTCACTGTGGAGTAAAAACTCACCTGCAGACACAAAGAAGATTCCTGCACTGAGGATGATGTTGTGGCGTGACTTGTAGAACTCACTGGCAGCTATACACAGGCCTCCCATGAAGAGCAGGATGACGCTGAGGATGGGGAAGATGCTGGAGGCTCGAACCGCACCTGGAAATCAGCGGAGGACAGCGGCAAAGAGAGGAGGGGGAGGGAGGCGACGGGAGAATGGGATGTGATTTGGTGTTCGCACAGAGAGAACAGCCAAAGGGGCAACAAAGAAAGAGAGCGGCGAGTGTGGGGGTGAAAGAAGAGTATAAAGCAGAGGGAGTGAGAAACAAAGAGAGAAAAGCACATTAGAATCCATTTCAGCATCTGCTCCTCGTGTGTGAGCACATCCTAATCAACACCCCATCAGGCCTGTGAAAGACTCCATCAACACTGTGTAGTGAGTGTGTATCCCCACAGTGAGCCTGTTACCCAACCTTATGTAATCACACCGCTTGACTCTCCCTCTCTCTCAGCACTCTTCTCCGCAGACCACAGAGCGAACTGGCTGCTTTATGTAGCATCATGTGAACGGCAGTCAGCTGAAGTGCTACGGGGCTCTGGCATGTATATCAGCCAGGCCGCAGTGCAGAGGGACGTAGCCCGCGTCCTTGAAGCAAAACAGCGTCCTTGCAGCTAATTATCAAGAAGCAAAAACTGGAAGAGGGATTTGATGTTGCTGTTGAGGTCGAGCCAGGGTCAAAAAAGAGCTTGTACGCCCTCAGGTGTCAGGTTAAATTAGAGACGTATAGGAGTTTGAGAAGCAGATGTTTGTTGTTTGAGTCGTGCAGGAGAAACGGCGAGGAAATCTCCCAAACCTGCCCTTTTTTTTCAGGCACCTCCTTTCGCCTTTCATGCTTTACCTCTCCCCGTCCCTCCCCCTCTCTCCTGTTTAACATGCACACTTAAACTTTCATCAGGCTGGTTAAATTTTCACCACTTCACCTCATCTCCCCACATGGCTGCCGCCTCAGCACTTTCCCAGCTTCTCCCCAAAGTGCTGACGCCGGGCTGGGTGGCTCTGTGCTGAACTCGGCCGCCTGCACCTCCACGGGGACCCGCCATCGGGGCTCCCGGCGGCCCATCTGCCCGCATACCTGCTGCCATTCATGGCTCCCCTCCCCCGCACACCCTTCTCTTCTAGCAGGGATTCACTTATCCTCTACCCTCCAGCGCCCGAAGGGTTCGTGGTGCCTGACAAGCTCGGTGGGAAAGCCACCCTCAGCCCACAGGCGGGCTGATAGGCAGCAGTCAACAGCTGCAGTGGAGGAGAGCGCCAAGCGGTGGCCACGGCTGGCTGGACGCTCATCGCTCACCCTCCACTGGGCTCTCATCAGTAACTACAGCAAGACCGGAGCCCGCCGAGGCTCCGTGCGCTGATGCCGCTTCACACCGTAACCAAACATGAAGATTAGTTACAAAATAACTTGAATAGTTGTCAGCTGGCCAGACGTCTACACCCAAATCTACTGAAACAGGAAGTACGAGGCTCATTAACAAAACAGCAGCCCAGCTCAGGATCCACTGCAGTGATTGGCTGAGCCCATCCTGCCCTTGCACACTGTATACAAACATGCATGAAGCTGGCTGAAAATCACAAATGCTCAACATTGACTATTATTTTTTCCAGTTATGAACAAGCAGAATTTCAGAATGACTTGAGTTTCATGTGGAGGAACAGCAGGTCGGCCTCTAATCACAGGGCTAGTGGCTCCTTCTGTCCACATGTCAATGTGTCCTTGAGAAAGACACCGAAACAAAAAGTGCGTCCAACAGGAAGGCCAGCGCATTGCACGACAGCTCCGCCGCCATCGCTGTGTGTGTGTGTGTGTGTGTGTGTGTGTGTGTGTGTGTGACGAATGAGAGGCAAATTGTGAAGTGCTTTGTAAGTTAAAGACAGAAGTCCGGAGCACAAGCGCAGCACATTCGTCATTCATCACATCAACAACTTGCTAAACATGCGTGGTCAAACTTTGACGAGCACCAGCTTCACGCTCGCCTGTAACACCCCCTGCATTAGTGCATTAACCCATCAGTAATAAATAATAATCTAAAATACATGAATGAATTCACACAAAAAATAATGGGATTTCAAAAACACTCTGAAAAATTCGTCTCACTGATGATCAACGGAAATGCTGCTTGTGTCTCTTTTATTTAAGTATTTCTGAACTTATTTGAAACATATTTAAACATCAATTATTCTATTTAATGGATTAATGTTGATTATGTTTTTATTGCTCGATTACATACTAGTTAAGTGAATGTTTTATAATAATTATTGTGGCACTCATGGTCTTCCGTACTATTCAAATGACCTGTAATGTGGTTAAAGGAAAAAAGAAAGATTGTAAATATTAATATATTAATGATCTATTCTGTCTTCACGTTTGGCTGAATCCTTTAAAGTCGGTCTGCACAGATGACTGAAGCTCCCTGTTTTCTAGCAAAGGGAAGGAATGTGCTTTTGACCCGACGCTGGGACGTCTCTGCCCGCTGTCCCACCTGCACTCATCGTGTCATCACTCAGCATCACGGTGTGCTTATCACTTTCTTTAACCTTGGCTGAAAGAGCCCGGAGACGGGGCTCCAATCTCTGTGATGAAGAAGACTTTAATGCCGTTATTCACCGCCGTCCATTTTTCATCCGTCTGTCTGTCTCTGTCTGCTGCACACAGTCATCTCACCGTCTTTGTCACCCGGCAAACGTCCCCCGTCTCATCTCTTCTTTCTCTCTTCTCCGTCTCTCTCTCTCGCACTTAATTCTCACTCAGTCAAAGCAGAAGACCATTTGAAAGATAAAGTGTCGTCTCGCCCTCCTCCCGTCTTCCTCCGTTCCCCCCCCCTCTCCCACTTGTCTCCTTGTGCGACCAGAGGGGATTGTGGGGTTTAGGGTTACCGGCGAGGTGGGTTGATTAAATATTAAGTTGTCCTGAGAGTCAACCCTGCTCCTGTGTCCCGCTCCAAATGCATCACTCTTCCTAAAGTCCCCCCGTCTCAGCCTCCATCGCTCCACCCTGTTAACCCTGAAGATATTGACACGGCCGTTCACAGCACATTACCTGGGAGAGGGCACCGGGGCTCTTTTTCATCCATCAGCCTCATTTGCAGAGACAAAAGAGGGATAGAGGGCCAGCCAAATGTATTGATTGTTGACAGTGGGGCTGTTTAATAGTGCGGGATCTCAAGGTGACACCAAACTTTAAGAAACCTCAGAGGGGCTCTGATGCAGAGAGAAAAGGCTAAAAACGTTTCAACTTCAACACTTTTATTTACATCATTAAAGTTAGCATGAGGGGATTCTGCCCTTTTTTCCACTAAGCAGCTGACAATTAATCACATAATTGGATCTTATCAGCCGTGTTTCCATCTATTGTCAAGTGAATTTTAAGCAAAATTTTGAAATGGAAAAAAAAAAAAGAAAATGCGAATTAAGTGCGTTTCCATCAGCTGGTTTGGACTGAATAAGCTAGGCTATGCCAAGCACAGTTTCACCAGAAGGTGGGGGTATAATCTATGTTACGCACGCTAAAAAAAAAGAGCAGAAGAAGAAGAATGTGGGAAAACTGGACACAACACAGGAGAGAATTTGTTTCGTTTGGCCGAGTTGTACTCGTTCTTTCACATCCGCCGGTGTTGACCTTGTTCCTGTCCGGAGACTGGCGTTCACTTATCACACTTCAAGATTAAAATATCATCATTTGCTTCCACAGTTTCACCTTCACAGAATCAACTGGAAGAAAAGCATCAAACAGTCAGCTGAGCTCTTTCTACAGTTAGCAACAGAAATAACCACCAATGCAAATCCAAATTAAGAGAATAAGAGAAAAAATGATGTCAAGAAAATATTATTATTAGATTTGTTTTTTGTCTAATTCAGGCCAGAGTTTCTCTTTCCTCTAAAACAGGTGCTGGATCATCCTGCCCTAAACCATTAACACAAAATAACTTTCAATAGAAAATGTTCCTCCCAGTAAGAATAAATGTCAGTGAAACACTGAAGCTGAAGGTGACCACTCTTATAACAGCACAAATGTTGATTACTGGCACCCTTAGCACAACAGTATGTGCCCCAAAAAGCCCATATTATTTGAATCCTTCTTCAAACCGCATTATATCCAAAGACATAAGAGCTGTGTGCGGCAGCTGGTCTCTGCAGAACAAGCGCCTCCGGTTCGTGGAGCTTCTGAGAAATCTTGAGCGGCGATAGCGCTCGTGATGCTGGAGCTTTCCAGGGCAAGAAGATCCAGCTCATTTGCATGACTTCGAGGATCGGCTGGCCCGCAGGCCTTCTCCAGCCCCGTGCATCCTTTGTATTAACATCCATGTTCAGCAGCACACTGCAAAGTGCAGTGACCTTCACAGTGACCTCCCAGCATGCACTGTGCCTTCCCAGGGATCGGGCTCCAGTTTGCCGCCCCTGGGTTTGGCTGACCACGCTCTACCTCGGAAGAAAAGGCTGAATTCCCTGCAGATTTTTCACGTCAGGATGCACTCTCTTCTGCTGCGTGATACTGAGTGTGTCAGCGTTCACATCGCGTACGCACGTACAGAGAGCCGTGTCTCCGAGCTGCTTGTTGCCTGCAGTGAGCTCCGACGATGGGAATTGTTGGAGGGACAATAACTATGCCCCAAGGCAGTGAGGCTGCATCCATCACAGAGGCCACCTATTTAAAGTCAATCCTCCCTCACCACACTCTGGAGCTTTCACATCTTCACTTTCCATCTTTTAAGGAGCGGCTGAGTCCCTGTCAGAGTTTGGGATCCTGCCTGGAGGGATGTTTAAGCACAGCAGCACCCCGGGGGAGGCAGGCAGAGAGACTGACAGGCTGACAGATAGACAGGGACTAGACTCTGGATGTGTTAGCGCAGGAACAAAAGGACAGGTCCATGATACGCCATGTTTAACAGTCCTGCACGGGGTGAGACAAATATATTGATCTGTTGATAGACTGAGCTGATGTTGACCTTCTATTAAACATTAGCTACAGGCTAATAATGTCAGCCACCTCTGACATATTGAAGTTTTCTCACCGAAAACCTGCAATGAAATGTGACTTTTTGTTCATTTTACTCGTCTCTGCAGCTCGACTTAAGTGCTGAAATAAATGAAAGTTAACACCAATTAAAAGCTAATGAATAAAAAAGCTTTCAAAGGCTAGAAGGTGGTCATTTGTATACATTTGGTAGGAGGCTGAATTAGCATTGCAGTCATATCAGCATTTTCTCAAACTGAAGAAAAGCAACTGTGAAACTCAACAAATGGCAATTATCTCAAGCAGGCTGACGTTATTCTGACAGAGGGATGCTGGGACAGCTGTTTTCATCCTATTTATGCACAGAATGAATTAACAGATACAGTACGTTTGAGCTTCTCTTATAACTGCGATTCCAAAAAGTTGGACGCTGTGTAAATCAAAATCCTCCTGAAGTAAAATATATTAGGATACATGACATTATTGGATTCATACTGATGCGTCAGTGCATAGATACTCAGTGCTAAAGGATAAAAAACAGCCTCTCAAACTTCCTTTTTTCTTTTTCTCTTCTTTCTATATTTGGTAAAAGACTGAACTACCATCATCATCACGTCATCGGTGTCTCAAACTGAATAAAAGCAGCTGCGCTACTCATGAACTGTTCGTATGCAGGTATGATTATAGGTGACGTGGCTCTGACGGCGGGCTGCTGGGACGGCCTCCGTCCTGGGAAAGAACTGTGGTGACTCTCCTGCGCGGTAAAACTCTGTCAGTCTCCGGCTGTTGGAAAACAACGACCCCGTCCAAATGAAAGCTTTGACCTCGGCGCTAATAGCTAATGACAGCGGCGACCTCCGCGGCGTCTTGTGTTTCTGAAGCCCTCGCCTCGGCCCACATGAAAGGATGCTCTGGGGAGCCCTGTGATTAGCACTGAGGTCGCCGTTTTGATTTGGGTCGAGGTCACGATCACAGAGAGTGGTGCATCTTCAGTTTCTCCCCCAACGACTCCCTCATTCATGTGACACCCATTAAGGAGTGAACACCGACTCTTTGGGCTCACACACAACACTGCTTCAACGCGTTCTCTGGTTGTTCATTTTAGAATTAAAGTACAGCTACTACAAATAATTTGCATCATAATTGACTATTTGCTAAGCCCCTCCCCCACGCAGTCATTGGCCAATCATAGCTTGGAAACATGAAGGGAATCAATTAAACAGTGTGTTTATCTGTTGTGATGAAAGCTGCAAGTTTAGCATGCCCGGCTAACCAGTTTACAGCATATATTAATAACCCTGCATTTCTTGCAAACGTCCTCATTCTGCAGGCGTACAGGTGAAAAAATACCTGTTCAGGACTGAAACATCCACGGCATGGGGGCTATAAGATGCTACTACATCAGAGTTAAGAGGAGCAGCTCTGCGTCCTACTTTTTATTTGGAAAAGTTTACTTTTCTCTCAGCCAAACTTCCTCTGGATCGTGTTCAGCTGCTGGATTACTGCACATGCTCAAATCCAGCACACGGCAACAGTTTGAAAATATGAACCCTAAAGCATAAATCTGATGCTGCTGAAGTGTGTTTTTCTGTACATTAAAACAAATAAGATTATGATTGTTTTAATTGTGTGCAATCTGAAACCCATTGTTTCAAAAATGGCAGTGTTGAATTACCGTTATTCTAAACTGTGCTGGACTGAAAGCTTGACAGGCAGTAAGTGAACAAATGATGGGTTAGACCTGACTCGGCGTTCACACCTTTTACCTGCAGAATAGAGTTCATCTGCGTTTACATGCTGACTGAAATCCCAGTGAGCTACATTTACAGTGTACATAAAAGGAAGTTCCCCCAAACTCCTGAAAGTTCTATTCAAATGAGGCAGAATCTTCAAAGGCAAAGAAAAAAACAAAATTGCAGCTTTTCTCAAACTCTAATTGATTTCTATTTATGCTGGTTGTTGTACTGTTTGCCTCGTGATGATTGGCACTTTTCTATTTACCACCACGATCACTGGTTGTTTTCCTGTCAGTAGCCGAAATGAAAATTGGCACACGGCTCTGCTTTCCCCAGATGGAGGAAATCTCATCTACTTTGATTTTATTGAGCAAGAACACTGAATATTGTCACTATTTGGTTTCTCTGATCCGTCACATGCACATGAGGGAAGAGGCGACTGAGTTACCCAGAGTTTGAAAGGAAGAGGGGGTGGGAGCCCGGAAAGTAAACTAACGTCACAAGAAAAATGGGAAATTAATCATATATCAAAGGAACAGATCAACATTTTGGGATGTATGCGTATTTGCTTTCTTTGTAGTTAGTTGAGAACATTTGATACTCTCATGTCTCTACAGCAAATATGAAGCTACAGCCAGCAGCTGGTTAGCTTAGCGGAAAGGCTAGCTTGACTAGCCCCCCCGTAGAAACATAACTTGTCATTTATACACATTTTCGTAAGGATTAAACTAATATATAACATGTTATTTAGCAAGTTTTTGGATGTGCTGGTAGCTGGGTTGTGCTACCTTTGGAGAGAGGTGGGCTAGCTGTTTCCCCCTGCTTCCAGTCTTTATGCTAAGCTATGCTAACGGGCTGCAGGCGGTTTTTGATCGTCTCCTCTACAACCTGATTCCAATTAAGTTGAGACTAAATAAAAACAGCATTTGCAAACAAACTGTGTTTACTGACAAGACATTTCCAATATGCTCCTGATTCCATGTGTTAATCTCCTTTATCCGATCATCTCCTTTCATACCCAATCATGACACTATCACCTGTTACCAATCAATCTGTTTACCTGTGGAATGTTCCAAACAGGTGTTTTTGGAGCATTCCACATCTTTCCCAGTCTTTTGCTGCTCATGTTCCAACTTGAATAATCATATATTTACACAATACATTTACAAAAATCTATAAAGCTGATGAGCTCGGACATTAAATATGTTTTTTTTGTACTGAAAGGATTAGCACGTTATCATATTCTGTTTTCTTTACACGTATTATCCAGTAAAGCTAGAAGACTTAGCAACACTTTGCGCAGCACTTCGCCTTTTCTCCGGGTCTGTGCGGTGCGGCAGTGCTCGGACACAGGTGGTGCCTCGCTCTGCCTGGCCTGTTGGTGGCTGCACCGGGGCAGGAGCTGTAGTAATGAGCGATGGAGGCCGGCTCGGCTCGCCCCGCCCGGCCCTGCCGTCCTGCCGGCGTGCGTGCCAACCCGCTCACAGAGACACAGGGTGAGAGCGGATACTGTGTGTACTGTATCGATTGGCACGGCTGCAGCTCAGGCTGGTGTCCGAGCGCTGGCACTCTTCGGCGCTGGCTGACAAACAACTTAATGAGACTCAACACCCATGCAGGCCCGTGGCTGGGTTTCTACAGCAGCTCGTCCTCATTGCCACTGTGGCTTCACTCATGCAACCTGCATCCAAATGGTAAATAATATGAATATTTAGAGGCGTTCATGCGCTGACTGGCAGTTGCTTTAATTTCCTGAAGCTGCAGGAAACAAACACACAAGGGAGCAAAGGAGCCAATTCATGGGAGCCTGCATTTAATATTTATCCTGAAGTACAGAATCAACTCTAAGCTAGCCTCTAAATATTGCATGTTAAGTTATTGTTCAGCTAAACTTCCAAAGCTGCTTATTCAAGCTGCATATCTGAAGACAAAAGCACTCAAAATGTACATGTAGCTAATGATGTGCCTGCTAAAACCTGCTGCACCAGTGTATGAACCCAGACGTTTAACCGCACATCTCAACCCAAAACGAAAATAAAACGGTATCACGTCCAATGAATCCACAGTGAGAGTGTGAAGGGTGCACGCAAGACAAGACTAATGGCATGAAGGTGATAAGTTATGCTAAATGGAACGGACAAATTATTTATTCAGGAGCACAAATGACTAAATCATCCTCCACTGGCTCTGTGGATCTTTGCTCTCCCTTCGAATCAAAGATAAAAGGTCACATTTAGATTTTAGCTTCTGCCTCACGTCAGCACATTCGACATCCATGAAATGCATAAACATGACGTGCGCAAACATTGCACACATGTACGGTACATGTGAGCTAACGTGCGCTGTCCTCGTTACGAAGGCGTGTCTTTGCACCCTCCATCTCTCTCTCTCTCTCTCTCTGTCTGTCTTACTTTCCCTCTCTCTCTCTTTCATTGACAGGGTTGAGAGGAAATTAGCATTGGCTCTTAATCAGCCTCCCCCAGCCCAGAATGTGCTGATGTGCAGGACAGGGTCATGCTAATCAGGTGCCTCAGCTCCCAGGCACATTGATTTAATACTACAAACACTTATTAATCCCCTCCACACCTCCTCCTTCCCCTCCTCTTCCTCAATACCGAGCCCTTGCATCGTCCTCCTGACCAGGAGGCTCGTTGCCCCTCCGCCCAAACTCTCACCGATCCCAGCCTCCCCCCATCAACCCCGGCATCAAACATTCACAAAACATCTCTGAAGAAGCGTTGGGAGCGTCCACGGGGCGCCATAAAATACACAGTGTGAAACAACGCGCATAAACAAAGGAAATTAGCTTTGGTGGCTAAATTCAAAATGTACCAGAGTGCTTACGCAGCGTTCAACCTGCATCTAAAAGCTTATGTATCCTGACAACACACCTCCCAGGCAGAATGCAATTTGACTTGAATTGATTAGAAAATAAATGGAGGTCGCACTCGCTGGCATTTATAAACCAGAAGAAGAGAGAGAGCTGAGACGTTCAGATGTGACGTCTGAGACGCCTCTGGGAATTCATTAATGAGCCATTTTCTTTGGATTCATGTTGTCCTGATTATTTGTTTTTGGGATTTCTGTGTTCTTTATCTCACTCCTGTCCTCAATCTGTTTGAAATATTCATAAAAATCACCTGCACGCCAAGCGACAAGAGCCACAGTGATCGGGTTTTTTTTAGATGACTGTTGTTTTATTCTTCTTTATTGTGATAGTGACAGCTGGAGGAAGAAGGAGGCAGTGGAGAGAGAGGATGACGAGCAGCGAAGGGCCGCCGCAGTAAGAAAACTACCAGGTGAGCGACCGATTTACATACTCAGTGCAGTTTTGTAACACTGAGATTCTTCCTTTAAAAAGGAATAATTGACTTCAACTTTCACCTTTGAGGCTATTTCATGTCCACGGCTCCCTGAAAAGCATCAAAACCTCCCACTAAAAATCATCCCAGCCTAAATTCAGAGCAGATTTTGTGAGTTAACTTTAACCTGAAACATTCAAACCATCAACTTGAAGAACGTCAGGAACATGTTTGCTTTGTGCAGCTGAGACTGCTGAAGCTTCACACAGCGGCCAACAAACGCCGGCGTCCTGCTGAGGTCGATCAGCGTGTCAGCAGACCTGCTGCTTATGGACAAAATGAATTTGGTTTCGTCTCTTAATGGGAAAGGAGATACTGACCTTTGACCCCTGCAGAGGAAAGACACTTTGACTCGATCTCACTTTTACATTCATGACTCTGATACGCTGCGATACGTGGTTCTCACAGGACGGCCACGCTGCAAACATACGACCATCTTATAGGACACGACGCACTGCTGCAGATTTAACGAGCCAACAGGATCTGAAGTAGCTCAAATGAGCTCAACCTGAAACATCTACAGCAGTAAAATGCAGCTAACACATTAAAGCAGCAGTAATATGAATCCACCAACAGCAGATATGATAGAAAAACACTGACAGGGAACATTTTACTGCAACATGAGTACTTTCACTGTGTACTTTGCTCATCATACTTACATACTTTTACTTAAGTAATGTTTTGAATGCAGGATTTTTTACTTGTAGTGGAGTATTTTGGAGTATTTCACAGTTTGGTGTCATAACTTTTACTGAAGTAAAGGGTCAGAATAGACCACTGGATACGTCATAATAATTTTATGATAATGATGTTTGTTTTTTTGAAGCTGCAGGGTGACCTGAAACAAACAACAATCAAAGAGAAAAGAGAAGAAACGATTCAAACTTCCTCATTCGGAATCAGTTTTAGTCTCTGTATTTAGACCAGGCTGAGTGTAAAGATGTACATGGATGATCTCATCACAGAGCGGCCATTAGAGGCCGGCAGTCCTCCCACTGAACGCCGCTCTGTCATATTAACATAACATCACACACACAGAGACGGGTCAGTGGAACACGGTGGAAGAGCTCCCTCACTCCCTGAAATCACTTCACATGACACACAATTAAAGTTCCCTCCACAGAACACATTTCAATTACTGTAATTACCCTCCAGTCCGCTGCTGATGTCCCCGCAGATCACGGCTCAACGCGTGACAGCGCCGCGCCGCCGCTGAGCGCGGCCAACATCGCACATCAGCGGGGAAGTAAACGCCACACTGAGCTGCAGGTTTTATCTGTGGTCGCATCGATAGAAGGGCCGATGGTGAACTGGAAGATCCACCTTTAATTAATTATAAAAGGCAACATCATCGCTGTACAAGGAAGCTTACTTCAGGTGGCGATGCTAATGCTAACGCTTTGGGGCTGATGCCGCTGAAAGCCAAAAATGGGGCGTTTTATGTCTTCATTGGACAGTAGAGACAAACAGTTTCAGTTTACAGTCAGTATTTCCTACAAAGACGCACACCTGTGGGAACTGGTACCATCTTCATATGACAGCACACTGATGTATGACATGTCCCATTATTTCTGCTCAGACACGTTTCAGTCATCTAAATCAAGCACTAAGGGTTAAAAACAACAACTCCCATGATCACATTCTCTCTATGGCTGACAGATACGTTCCTGCTGTATCTGGTGCAGACTTCATCTACTGAGCCACACGTTGGGCACACCCCTTGTTTTTTCTCTGGATGTCATCTTGCTTTCTACTGCATTTAGATCAGCTTCCCTCTGGCTTGCAGCACTAAAGCTGTTCTCATTTTTGATAAGTATTGCACAGAAAGCGCTCAAACCTCACTCTCTGCTGCTTTATATGTGGAGATAAAAAGGACACAAGTACATAATTTGCCATTTTCTCTCACAGCGGTGGGAGTTTTTTGGGCTGTGTGTGTTGTTTGTGTGTGTGTGCGTGAGATACTGATCTGCGAGTGAGCAGCCGTCTTTTGATGATGGCCGCCGCCGCCGCCGCTCATCCTGTGTATTCTAATCTCGCTTTAATACGAGGATGCACTCTCTCACCTCTGTGTTTTACAAGCTGCGCCGTCTCTATTCCCCCGTTAATAAGATATAAAGTTAGAGTGCTAGCACTCACTCGGTCAACCAGGACAAAAATGATTGGCTTTTAATTTATTGGCCCGTGTGTGTGTGTCGTGTGTTTTACGTTTCAGTCAATGGCTTCCTTATTTGTTGCCTTGGATACTGCTTGAAGCGCGGGACGCTCAATGTCAGCGCGACCGACTGGGACACCCGCTAAAGCAAACACAGAGCTGGATGTTAACTTCTTCAACACATTATCTACCCTTCTGACGACCCCATCGCAGGTCATGTGATCACATTAAAGCACTGTGGCGAGGCCCTCCCCCTCCTCTCCCTACACACACACACACACACACTCTTGTACACAAACTGGTACTAGAGACTCAGCGCTGGTCGAAGAGCCACTGTTGTTGCCACCCCCTGCTTTGCCCTACAAGGCCCTGCGTGTCCTGCCCCAGACCCATTGATTTTATCGGGCGACGCCAAAGCCAGTTCAGGCCAGCGTCCAGTCTGCCGCGAGGCCCCGGGGTGACGCGGGCTGTGACAGGCCTGCCCTTCTGTCATCAATGTCAGCGAATACTCTCAGATGAACGCATGCAAACACCAGAGGCAGAGATCAACGCCGGCTCGGGGCAAAAACACCCGGGAAGGTTCATAAGGAAGTGAACTGCGAGGCTGAAAACTGCAGCTTTTTGCATTTTCCTTGTTCTTCACTGACTTCTGACTCGGTCACATGCTCAAACTGCTCGCCTGTGGGTGACTGTAAATGAGTCGCGGGAGCCCAATGCCCTGATTCTACACTTTATATTATTCTGACTATGTTTCAGTCATGCAGGAAAAATAGGAATTAAATGAATATGGGGTTAAATCCTTCAGGAGGGATTGGCGCTGTGTTTCAGGCCGCCTGATGATTTAAGACTAATCTTTACTCTCTTTTAGCTCTGCTTTGGTCTCCTCAGGGACACATCTGCCTGTTCAGCTGCTAAATTCTCCCCCAAGTTCACCAGCTAGTCTCTGACTGCGTCTGTCTGCTGTTTGGTGCTGAGCAGGTCGTGCACGGTGGAGTTTTGTGGCTGGAAACTGCACTGAGAGAGCGCTGAGAGTGAACCTAAACAGAGAGAAAGACAAAACAAAGAGCTGAAAGAAGACAGCGAGTGCAGCTGAGTGGAGCTGCAGAGCCGAGCGCTGACTCTCTGCGGGTTTGTCACTACAGCGACCTCGTTCACATCCAAGCAGTCATACATTGTTAATATGAAAATATTGATTTGAATTAATGAAGTCTGCATTTGCAAACTGATTGACTTCCAACACCAAACATCAATTTCTTGATTATTTCCTGCTGAAACAGTGCAGTGTCAGCATCAGAATATCGTGCACACTCTAAGGTATTTGTCTGTGCTGTGGAAGTGGGACACGCTGCATGATCGGGGGATTGTTTTCAGAGCGCTGCTGGAAAAACAAAAGAGTTTTTGATCTGACGACAAGCAAACACACAGCGTGAAGCTGTAGAAACGTTCTGGCCAGGGCGAAGAGAAAAGGGCTTAATGAAAACCACAAAACCACAAATATTGTTAAGAGAATCGGCAGCGAAACGATGAAAGACGGACTGGTTGGTGTGGGAGAGCAGAGCCTACTTGTCTCCAGTAGGACCTGCTGCAGGCTCTGCACACAGGTTTCACTCCAGAGCTGAGACTGCGACGAGTCGATTGACAGCTGTCTGAAAAAATGTCAGACATGCTCTGGCCGCTGCCTCTTTCTGCTCCTCTCTGTTTGAATCAACGTTAAGTGACAAAACGAGACGTTTGAAGACACCGCTTTGGAAGTTATGTGCCATTTTTTCACTGTTTTACATTTCATAGAATAAACAATGAATCCATTGACTGAAAAACCAGCTGTCATCAGATTAATCTATGAGGACGATGATCATTAGCTTCAGCCATGGTTTATTTTACAGCATGTGATCTATTAGGCCTGCAACAAATGACTCTTCTCTATACCAATTCATCTATTAGGATTATGTATCATTCTTTCCATCAATTATTTGGTCCATGAAACGTTACAATACAAGCAGAAAATGCCCATCACAGCTCATCAAAGCTTCAGGTGAACGTATTAAACGGCTCGTTTCGTCTGACCAACAGTCCAAAACCTTAAAGTTCTTCAGAGAAAAGCAGCTGGAACCAGTTTGCTTGGACAATGACCTCACTGCTTATCAACACAGCTGCACTTCATTTCTCAGCTGATTGATAACGTGACACTGATGATGTATTATCGGATAGTTCGAAACAGCATCCAAAGAGAAGCTTTTACTCCTAAAAGTCGAAAACCTCTGACTAACAGCTGATTTCCTGCTCCAGTCCGACACCCCCCCCATGATCTTCCTCTCTATATTACAGTGAATTGATGTCTCTCCGTTCAGTATTAGTAGCTTGCATAACTGGGCGTTTTCTTCCTCTCTTTCTTCTCTCTCAGCTGCTTAGCGCCCAGTAGAGCAGTGGATGATGGGAGCTCCGACACGGCATGATCTAAAAACCCACTGGCGCTTTAGTGTGCCTCAGCTGTCTTATATAACCCCGTGTGGATGTGCAAACTGCCTTGCTATTGGGAGCTGAGGACTCACGGAGCAGACACACACACACAGAAGCTACTGAGACGTGGTGTGTTTGAATGTATGTGTGTGTGTGTGTGTGTGTCAGCGTGAGGACAGCAGATCAGAGTGTGTGTTTGTGTGATGAAGCGGGGGTGCACGTTTAGCAGAACGCATTCGCATTTGTCCGTTTTCTGCTCAGCAACCGCGGCACCAAATATCTCCCTCCTCCTCGCTACGCTGTTTGATGACATCACCGGTGTGTCCCCTCGATTTTGGACCGGCGAGCTCCCCGGTGATGTCACTTCCGCTGGGGCCTTCACCTGAAGTGACATCATCTCTGTTGCATAACTATCCCCCCCTCTCCCTCTCCTGCATGTGAGAGCAGAGGCAGCTTTTCTCTGTCTTTGGCCACCCAGAGGCGCCGTGAAACTCCTCATTATGGAAATATCAGGTGTGTGTCCATGAAATGGAAATGGGCAGACAGGAAAATACATCACTGGGGTTTAAACCGGAGACACCCACCGAGACGCCGTGTCCTCTATGACCTCTTCATGCGCCCGGGAAAGAGTGTAAGGCTCTGAGCTCTCGTTCAAGAGACGATGATAGGTGCGATACGACTCGGGTGTGAGGGTGAAGAGAGGCAGAGTGTGAGAGACAGCGATGGAGAGAGGCCTGACCTATATAAGAAGGAGGCTGAAATATTTATGGATGTGAGTGTCCTAATTGGCAAGCCACTGGGAGCACTGCGGCCTTCTCCTCCAATCACAGCCTGGGAAGAGGTTAACACACACACACACACACACGTGCAGGCGAGCGTCGGTGGTCCGAGGGCCAGAGCGCAGCCTCTACCCTGCGACCCTGCCATCCCCGGCCTGACAGAGGCCTCCTCATAGGACTGCTCCAATCATCACCGGAGCGGTTATCATAGCCGTCCTCTCTGGCACATATGGACGGGAACAAGCGCTCAGAGCGCTAAGTCAAACACAGCCTAATTGGCTGGGCTTAATCTCCAGCACTGGCACGCACTGCTCGGCTCTCTGAGAGGCCTCAATTACTGTCCCCGCCGATGGAGACGAGGAGACGAGGAGACGGACACTTTCTGACTTCTAGTTTCAAACCACTGCAGGCTGTGGCCGGGCGGGGGAGGGGGTCCCACATCAGGGGTCAACAGGAACTCGGGACATTGGTTTGATTGTCAAATACACCAAAGACATGCCATGGTGGCAGCTTGTCAATCACAAGGTAGCGCATACACAACTTTATTTTAGTCTGAATGGGACCAGAGTTGTCAAATATAACATCATGCTGTACTGACGAAGACTTGAAACCATAAACTCATTAGCAAACTGTTCACTGACGCAGTAACTGCAGAGAGAAGCGAGGTCTTTTTCCCATAAGCTCACATACGATTGAGCTGCTTTTTGCAGCCGGTGGAGTCGCCCCCTGCTGGCCATTAGAAAGACTGCAGGTTAAAGACGCCTCCTCGTTTCTGTGGTTCACACACCCCCCAACTCTCAACAAAACCAGGAATCCCTGAATGCATGCTAATGTTAGGCTTAGCAGTGGCTAACATTAGCAAGACAGTTAAGAACACAACATGTCACTGAGACAACTTTGGACTCTCATTTCTCCTTTTCTGTCCAGCCAACACAGACCAAACTGATATGAACACACTATCTAACTCCTGCTCACACAGCCACCAGCGTTACTGGGATTAATAACTGGAATGAAATGACTGGAAACTTAAAAATTGTAATGCCTTTACTACATGTTACACTGATAAAAGTAATTAATTTACTACAGCAGTGATTAAAATGAAATGAACTATTTGTTCTTGACGATCAGCAGGCTCGGAGCAGTGACGAGAACATGCAAATTCAACTAATGTGTCCATGCAAACTTTTCAATATGGACATGATCCACCAGCTAATGGTTTTCCAATGCAGTGATGCTCTCCAAAAAAAGTTTCTTTATCAAAGCTGTTTTAACAGATTGCCTCACGAGAAGACATCCAAACCAGCAAAGAAGATCCTCCTCATTGGACCAGAGCAGCAAAACTGCAACATTTCAGTTACAGCCCTCCCAAACGAGAAAGCAAAAGTAGATTTACTGGTTTAGTGTGTACACAGAAGTAAATAAAAAGCAAACTGAAGCTATTTTCATTGTCTGTCATCTGTCGTGGGCTTCTTCTCTAACTCCATGTTGATGTGTCGAAGCAATGAACAAAAAACAAATGCTGGCTTTTTTAAAAAAGCCCCCCCCTCAATTTCAACTCTGCCACTTCAGTCTGCAGCAACGCCTCAGACCCATTAATTGGCCAATCAGACGAGAGTATTGGGCTGACGATACTAACAGTGCATCATGGGCTCACAGTCATTGTTGTGATTTTTAGGATTAGCAGGCAAATGAGTTCGACAAGCATCTCTGTCTTGCTTGCACAAAGGAAAAGGGAGCAGAAATCAATGGGCTGTGTTTACAGGGTACACCGCCGACTGTAACACTGCACGTTATGTTACCCACAGCCAAGCAGTGAAAACAGACGAGCTGCTTGGCACGACTCAGCCTGGCCAGCCTCGTGCTAAAAGCAGGCAGAGACAGCAGTGACACACGGGCCAAGAGCAGCTACTGGCACCGCGCTGCAGTCTGAGACGGAGCAAGAAGTGGGACAAGTTTTAAAAATATAGTAAATGTCAGGAGAACATGGGGAGAAAAGCCGGATGTGATTTTTCCTCGTGGACAAACGACGGAGCAGCAAAAGACCGACGATCTGATGTGCAAACAGGATTTCTCTGAGTGGAAATAGGGAGACAAGATACTCACGCAAGAAGTACTCAGATGGGTCCGCTTCGTAATCTGTTTCCTCTGGAAAGTGGTCTATCTGTTTACACATCCCTTTGAAGTTTCCTGTCAGGAGAAACAGAAGAAACAGAGTTCAGTCAAGTTCAAACAAGAAGACGCCAACAGGACCAACAGCCGACCTGCAAACTTCTTAAGTCAGCACAGACTGTGTCAAACAGTTCAGGTCAGCGGACCCTGTTCTGTGGTCGCGGCTCTCGCACAGACCAGAAGACGCTCTCCAGAATCAGACCTGAGCACCAGGCTTCTCGGGCACCAGGTGGCGGCTTGTAAACAAGAGCAGCGCAGCTGGTGCGACCTGGAGCCGCTCCAACTGCGCTGCACAGAGAAGCTCATCTCTAACGCTCATTCGTTTGGCTGACACCTCGCCGTCCGGCTGCGCTGTCCGCTCAGGAAGCAGCGCGCCGGCCGGCATCCCTCTCCTCTACCTCCCTCTTCCTCCTGTCTGCTCTCCTCTATTCGCGGCCTCTCAGCGGAGGTCTGGCATTGATGAGGTCACTCAAGGTGGCGTGGCGGGGGAGGCGTGCATAAGGCGGCCATTACGGCGACCTGCTGCTGCAGCGAGGAGGCAGATGCCTGGGCGTTTGATTGGGCCAGATTAGCGTTTCATTAACTTCTTCATCTCCTCTCCCTCCAGTGTCCCTTTAATTAGGTGAACAGGTGTTGGTTACCATGGTGCCAGGTGTTGCTGAGGAGGTTTTGGCAGCGAGGCGTGATGGGCACAGCGGGGTGCAGTTATTACTCTGTGAATGGCCCACATGCAGCGGAGAGAGAGGGACCCCCCGGTGATGACCACTCAGACATTAGAGAGAGTGTCACCTGGAAAAAAAAGCCATCAAAGTGTCCTCGATCTGCTCTCCCACCTGCGTGCAGTATTAGCGTCGGGGCTACCTGCGGGCTGGCAACCGCCGCCGTCTGTTCAGAGGCTCGGCTCAGGATGGACGTATTCAGATGGGGGAAATGTTTGCCTTGATTGTTTCAATGTCATTTGTCAAGTTTCCATCCAGCTGCGGCGCTAAGTGTGGCACAATTTCATGAAAGTCAGCTCCAGAAAATGAGAATGAATGTGCATTTCATCCACCTGCGTTAGCGAGAAGTAGCAGTTTGTGATGAAGCCATTAAACCGCTGCAGAAGAAGAACACACCCTGAATTAAACGAGCTCCAGTCAAACCTCAAACTATGAAAAATGATGCAGAGCGTGTGAGGGGAATGTGGCATTTCTGGTGTTTCATGTATTAATGTGAGGAAGGTTACAGACTCCTCATCGTTCTACAAATTTAAGCCTAAAACTTATTGTGATATTTTAGCTTTTCTGTTTAATCTGCAGTATTTCCACTCAGGTTTTTTGATGCACAAAGTAAAGATGTGCATAAAAACAAGTGTCTGGAAATGCATTTACTGAGGTTTGATGCAGGAGAACACACAAACACACCAGTCCTTGTGTGGACTGACGTATTTGTGCGTGCACTCCTTTCTCCCACTGTCTCAGCTCTGGCCCATAATCAAAAAAACACTTATCGATTTTCATCAACAGGTTCTGTGGCAATTAGGACAAGAGAGAAGGAGAGATAAAGACAGAGAGAGGGACAATGCAATGGGAAGGAGCCGGAGAGATAAATATAGGAAGGGCAGGGAACAGAGAGGTTTTGAAGGACAGAGAGGGAAGATGGAGAGGGAGGTGGAATACATCAAGTTTGAGTGTCACAGTTTAGGCCTCGGTAATTGCTGAGCCATGAAAAAGCCCTCCAGAGTTTAACGGACCTGCACAGTTTTGAACTTGATGCTCTGATGTAGGACGTGAAGCTCCTTATTCGGTGGCAGACTGGAGATTAGAGCTGGGCTCGTTCCAATCAGCTGGAAGGTGATCTCTGCTAACTACTGCTGTAGCATGAAGCTCAAAGCGTCCACAGAAGCTTTGGTGGAGATGCTCGGCAGCTAGCTGTAGCGCGCCGGCAGCCGGATGTGAGCTGGTGCATGCTGTAGGTGTAACCCCGCCGCCTCCTGCAACTACTCCCCCAGGCTGCTGCTGGAAATAACAATATGTTCCTGTTCAACTTGCCTGCTTAAATAAGCTTTAAATAAGTTGCATTTCCAGCAGAGGAGAAGGGAGGGGAGGGGAGGACGCCTCTCAGAGCATATTTCACTGAAACACGACTTGTGTTTACATACGACTACATTGCACGCTCCCAGTGGAGCTGTCTGAGCAAACTAGCAGCAGCAGCAATCCACAGAGCAGCGTGTGTGTGTCTTAACAACATTATCAAGTGGGTGTAAGATTCGGTTTGCAGCTGGCCGTCCCATCCGCAGTTGTGCGATTTGTAATAGCAGCTGTGGAGAGTGGCCTATTGGGGGAACCACTTCAATTAGCGTGCTGAAAGATTTATGTGACACTTAACCGCTCCAAACGGTCCTTTTCTTGTAAGACATGTAAACTCAGCAGGCTGGTAAATGTTTTATAATGGCATTTTCATTTTGGAGACCTCCCCACATGAGCGTGAGCGCAGAGCCGAGCTGTGGAGAGAGACGTTTGGCTGGCGAGAGCTTTGGCAGGGGGACGACTGTTGAATGGAGACGTGTTACCGGAGGCTCAGGTGTGCAGTGGGTCAAAACACTTATCACTCAAAGAGAAACACCTGTATTCACAGAGCAACACTTGCACTTTCAGCACAGCACGCTGGATTACTGAAGGACTTTGTGTTTAAAGCCTCATGAAAACTGCCTTCCCTCTGCAGTTTATCATTTACATGACTGAAGCTGGATGAAGGGGCAGCGCAGGGACATTTAAAAGTCCTTTAAAGACCCCAAAAGTTTTATTAACTTTCAAATTATAGCCTCAAGAATCAGGCTGCAGGATCTGTGGGCTTGTCACCACCGCATGACTAAAGAGTCTACAGCTAACAACAATGCTAACAGTAGTAGTATAAGCAGTATAATGATATTAACCATCATGCTAACATTTGCTAATAAGCTCTAAACACAAAGCACAGCTGAGGTTGCTGTAGTGTTGGGACTTTGACCTGGTGATGGCGCCATTTTAAAAGTCAGAGGATCACCAAAGTCGGCAGGATACGTTCTCAGAGGACCATGAATGTCCACCATGGTGGACGGATAGACTGACTGCCATAACACTAGCGTGAATAAAAACATGAATGACTGCATGATGCTGCAGCTGTCGCCATTTCTGCTCAGGGAGGGAATACAGTCAATTTTCAGGTTAAAATAAGAGGGCAAAGGTTTCGTACACATTTTGAGATTTAATTCTCTTAAGACAAACATTACGACGTGAAGAATTGACTAACGAGGTGAAATGAGCTTTTTCCTGACTTGAAGAGCAGTGAGTCAAGCTTATCTGTGTTGCCTTTAATCACTGTTTCTCTCTCAAAGGGCTTCAGATAATTTAACCCAACAAAAGAAAAACGAAACCCTCCGAACTTTAGACCCTCAGCGACAACGAGGTTTGGGATTGTGATGAAATCCAGACAATAGCTCTCGTCCGCTCAGCCTGAGTATAAATGAAGTGGCAATAATCTGTGAATCCGTCATTTTAAGAAGGAGCAGGTTATCTGAGATCTCCTGCTGGGATTGAGCCACCATCAAGTGAGTGTGAGTGTTTGAGGGTAGTTGGGTGGTTTGTCCAGACTTACTCAATCAGTCCAGTCACCGCTGGCTGCTGTGCCCCCCCCATAATGTGAATGAGCTATGGGCTAACCCCATGCCCCCTGCATCCCCTCCTGTCCTCTGCAGCCATAAAGCTCTTCATTACCACAGAGCCTGGAGAGACAGAGAGGCACTCAAGAGTGGAGTGAGGTGGAGAGAAGGGGGCTGTTGTGGGAAAGAGAAGCCGGGCTGGGTGGATGTAGATTTATAGTCGCCCACCACAGCGAGGCTCTGGGTCTGCTCCTGAGGGATCTGGGGTTTATCCGGTCAGCGTCGAGCCCATTTTCAGGCCCCGCTGGCACAAACACATAACCGCGAGGAGCTATTCCTGGGCCAGTGACGTCGCCGTGCTGCTCTTTATTCATGTTTGTAAAAAGAAGCTTTCCCCAGGCTGATGTTCACATATAGGTGCAGGGTTTTGGATCAGCTCCAGCTGAGGCAGAGCTCCGCTTAATGTGGAAGCGTTCCAAGGTTTAGGTGTTGACTGGTTAAAAGAGGTCTATGATGCAGCTGAGGAGGTTTTTCTAATGCTGCTGATACCGCCAGCACGGCCCCTGGCTGCAGGTTATTAGACAGGAACAGGAAAAGAGAAGCCTCATTTTCTCTCCTGCCATCTTTCTACGAGTGGGAAGGCAATTTTCTGGCCTGCTGCTGAGGACTTTCTGCAAGATGTAAGGAATCTACAAACCATGTCTCCCTCCTTTACTCTCACTAGAGGTGGTGCTAGCAAGAGGCTAGAAATGTCTTTACAATCATCAATACATGGTGAGAGTTTTTCTTTATCTTTTCTCTCCTCTGATGCTGTCTGTCGTTCTAACCAAGCATAAGGCCACCGTGACGTCACCCACTGGTTTTTTGAAGCCTGCCTTGAAGCTTCGAGATTGGCTGTCACCATCTTGGTTTTTTTTTGGAGCCAGAAGTGACCATACTTGGGCAAGAGGGTGGAGCCAAAGAGGACATGTGCTGCTATGCCTCTATCCTGATTGGATCTGACTGAGGACACGCTGTGATAGCGACCAGTCAATCACAAGGTAGCAACGCCTTAAAGCTACTTCGTCTATTTTACTCAAAATGGGACAATAATTTACAAAATGAACATCACGCTGCATTGAAGAAGACATAAAGCGATTGAGACCATAAACTCATCAGTAAACTGTTTACTTCTGCTGCAGACTTCTTTTTGCAGCCAGTGGAGTCGCCCCCTGCTGGCCACGAGAAAGAACGCAGGTTTAAGGTGCTTCTGCGTCGGCTACAGTCGTTGATTCTAACACACTCACAGGTGAATTGCCTCAGCATTACGTCTAAAGCTGAAGTACATCGAATGAATTTATTGGCAGTCAAAGGTTAACTGATCTGTAACCTTGATATCCACACTTCTGCTCATGCGACGATGGCTGTGGAAACGTAACTGGGCCAAGATTTTCACGGCAGTTCAACGACCGGTGCAAGCAGCACTCTGACAGTTTGGCATTTTTCTGACCTTGAAACTTGCTTTTTCCGTCTGTGTGGTTTGCAGAGCGCATGGTGGAAAAGAGGTTTTAGACAATGTGCAGAACCACACAGCTTCACTCAAACTAAGAACTTGCAGCAAATGTGCAGAATTGGTGCAATAATGCTTCAAATATACAACTATGAATATAAATATATACCTTTCAATGCGGTTGAAGCTGAAATCAGTCTGCATTGATCTCATAAATTAATCGTGATTCCTCCAGTATCTGTTGTCCACAGCAGCAGAACGCTGTATGAAGACCTTCTCCAGGTCATTAAATCCCTGCAGCCGGGACACATAAGATGATAAATGTGCAGCCTGTGATTTGAGAAGTGCCGTCCACTGTGTTTACCTTCATTAAATCACATGCATTAAATCAAAATAACCGCACACACCTCCACACACATCAGCTGGGTCGTTATAACTCAATATTCTGCCTGTTTATGCAGGAGACATGAGATTACTGGGGCTCATAAATCCTGTGCGTCATGACCTCCTTTCCAACTTTTGTTTTACTCTTGAAATATCAATTATCATATAAAAAGCTTCACCAAACATTTATTTCATTATTTATTTTACTTTTACTAATTCGATTCATTAAAACACAGCAGGTTTGGTGCTGCGTCACGTCGTGCCGCTCTGCAACATCCAGACAAAATGATTCCTGAAGAAGCGTCTCTTCATCTGTTGAGCCTCTGCTGTCACACACATCCCCCTCCCCTAAAGCTGAATTTTAGAGCCTCTCCCACCATGATGGCCTGGCACCACCCATGACTCTCACTTAATCTTCATTTTGCTGCCCCACACCCTCAACTCCACTATCTCTGTACCCATATGACAGAAGTGACCACACAACAAAGCCAGGAACTACAAAGCGGGTACAACAGACTGATGCGTAAAAGATTTTTTGCCTAAATTTGGCATGAATTGCTGTTTTGGATTTGGGAATTCCACCTGAATGATGATAACAGACAATTCTGCTGAGCTACAGATTACAAACAGTAAAACTGTAACTGGTTTGCAGCTCGTTAGCAGTGAAGCACTTGGATGAGATAAGGTTAAGAAAAGTTATCCTCATGCCTAAATACAGGATTTCAAAAAGCAAACATTAACTGTTGGTTAAAGATGTGAACCACAGTCTTCAGTGCTGAATATTTATTGCAGATCGACGCTGCTGCTATGGTCCGAATGGTCAAACAGCTTCTGAAAGTCCCTCCTTCTAGACAACACTTTGCCTTCTGATTCATCATACGAACGTCTTTTTGAGCACAACCCTGCTTTTATAGTTGTGTTATAGCTCTGCTGTTGGAGAAGGTTGACGTCGAGGTTAGCGTGATGCGAGATGAAGAAGGGCTCATCTCACAAAGCCACATATCTCCACTAAAAAAGGTTCAGTTTGCCACTTCTATCACTCTGTTAGAGCACAGACATTAATGTAAACACAACGATTTCACAGCCACAGTCTGCTGTTCAGTAACCTCTCTAAATCACAAAGTGAAGGAAAGAATGTAAACACTGTTACTGTGGGAAGTATAATTGAAGCCTGATGCCGTCTGATGGCATTCAGTGCATCCATCATCCACCGACCTGACCTCCACATCCTCAAGCACACTGAACTTTGTATCATAGACATAAGTAGAAATAAATAAAGACTCACTTCATGTGGAATACGTTCAAGAAAACTCCCGTTTTCCATTAAACTTTCAATATGCAACACATTTTTCTACAAAAACTGAATTGAAACACAAACACAAGCACACTCAGGAGTTATTTGGCATAACTGGAAGCACTGAGTTACCGTCATCCTTATGACTGAACCTCCAGTTCATTTAAAATGTGTTGCCTTTGCACTTGTGTGGTCACTGATGCTGCCGCTGTCACATGGAGCTCCTCATGCTGCCCAGATTATATGAGATCTAGCACACTCCATCAAACCCAGGATACACAGGAACAGCAGCACTTTCTCTCCACACTGTGTTCTCATTGGCTACCAGCACATTGTACATATCTGCAGGTGGGAAAAGAGAAGGACCGGACAAATCCTCCCCGCCGGCCCGAGGAGAGAGACGTCCTGGTCGGGCCTGCCCACGCACGAAACCCTCGAACGGTGATCAAACATGATCACAGCTGCCACAGCGCTGCAGACGGAGACAAAGGTTTGATGAGACACAAACACGGAGGAGGTGCATGATGGGATGGGGAGGGTGGAGCGAGGGGGGGAGTTGCAGGGGGTCAGGAGGACTCTCGAATGAGTAGGAGGTGTCGTTTAAAAGAGAAAGAGTTCGAGAGAGATTCAAGCCCACTTCTGATTTGTCAGTGGGCGGCATTCTCAAAAACTTTCCAGGCAGTCATTGAATGCGTCAGCATCCGGAACCCCACCCCCACCCCCCGACACACACACACATCCTCCTCCTCCCACCTCCATCCTCGGTCCCTACAGCAGCCGTTGCCATGTGGACATCGGAACCATTCGCTCTGGTTGCCATGGTTATAGCTATCTGGGCCCCTGCTAGGGACGATCACATGGACAGAGACAGCGAGGTGTCTTTAACCCCTGGACACGCAGCAGCTTCAGTGACACAGCATGCAGCATTAGTCAGCTGCTGCTACAGCACCAGCACAGCAGCCTGCAAGCCAGCGTTAGCTCCACGCAGCAGCCTGCAAGCCAGCGTTAGCTCCACGCAGCAGCCTGCAAGCCAGCGTTAGCGCCACGCAGCAGCCTGCAAGCCAGCGTTAGCTCCACGCAGCAGCCTGCAAGCGCAGTCAGGTATGCCTGCGTCCTTCAGGGTCAAACACATAAACCCGGTTATGGCCCCGAAGAGCCAATGGAAAGAGATATATTGCATGCATGGCTCATTTAACCGCACAAATGAACACAAATGGCCTCCTCTGGTTTGGTGTTAGGGCGCTGCAGCGTTCACATGTGCATGCATATATGTGCGTAAAATCCACCGTGGATGAAAAGGTAATGGGTTCACGCATGTTACACGCTGACACCGTCTCCTTTCTAATGAACAGCCGCCCTAGCAGCAGTGACAAGAGCCCTAATCGCCTTATTCATCTTCATAATCACACCTTATTCATCCTTATAATCACTATATTCATCTTGGTAATGACCCCGCTAAGGCAGGGAGGCCCATACACACCGTCTCTCTCTCATCACACACACACATAACACAGATGTAGCAAGGCATCTCGGGCTGTGAAAACATGCTGTTTTCATGTCAGCGCCGGAGAAGAAGTGTTGTGTGAAGACTTAAAGGCACAGTGAAATGACGGTCAGAGCATCTTGAGCCTAAATAATGCAACGTAATTCAATGTGAAGCAGAACATGTGCACAGGGTGTAATTTCCAGAGGCGTCTGATCAAACCAGGGCTTTGAAAACAGACTTATTGTTGAGAGCGGTCTGGAGAAGAGCTGGATACAGCCCTGAATGAGGGGCTGTTTGCCTCCATCACCCACGTTGTTAGTTGAGGAAGTGGAGGACGAACCACTTCCTTTTAGAGAATGAAACAAAATCCATCCAAAAATGCCACTAAGCCATGAAATCATGAGCTAACAAAGTCAAGTCAGGTGGGATTTTATTTACCTTCTGTGTTTCAGCAATAAGGAAGTGCTCAGACTCTCTCTTAACTTCCTGTCTGCACCAGAAGTGGGAATGTGTCTGACTGACATCTGCTGTGTGATCACTTTGCGCCCACATCTTCACATACATCTCACCAGTTATGTAACATAATGTATGTGGTGGTGACTCATCAAAATATGATGGTATTTGTGTTTTATTGTGTTTTTATAACAGTCTCATATCATTAGTCATACTGTTACAGTCCAGTTTTACATGACATGCGCTTATTAATGCGCAAAAAGCTAATTATTCCAATTTAAAGCATCAGTAAAACAGAGAGATGGTGGAGTGAAAGGTTGTATTTTAATTCATGTCGTTAAATCAGCTTCCAGATGGACAAATGAAAAATCAACATGCTTGTGAAGAATGCAAATAATGTTAATGACTTTATAACCTGCATCATTATACCACTAACAAAGATGCTCTGTAGCAAAAGATGACGCATTACAGGCTGCTTGAAAGTGGGCGGATCACCTCTCCTCCATCCTGATTGGGCATTTTTAACACATTACTGATGGACTATCGCTTGTTCATGGCAGAACAATACAACATTAGATACAAATTTTAATGTTTGCGGCTTATTTTGTTTAGTTTTTTCCTGCTAGCTTAATAAGCTATAGTGTTTGAAAGATATATGGTTTGTGAAAAATGGGTGCAATATGTATTTCGGTGACTAGGGGGGTGAAAGTCGTAACCTGGGCTCACATTCATGTCTTCTCCCGTTGGAGGGAACAGACTCAGGACCTGTCAGTCGTCTCCTAAAGGGCTGGGACGGCGGCCATTTGGCTGAACCCACTGAACACATCTCCGTACAATAAGAAGTTAGCTGCCTTCTCCAGATGACATTTGATTGGACATAATTTATGTGCACGCCCCCAAGTGCAGGATGAATCATCAAAAATGCTTCAACATTTAACATGAGGAGAAAGGAAGAAGGATTCAGACATATAAATAATCAAAAAAATCTTTTAAAATATATATTTGACCTTTAGCACAAGGACAGATGGATTAAAGCGGGGGCATAGTTTAAAGCACCTGAGAACTTGTTTTTTTTCCTATAACAGTAAATATTAATTAAATATATTAAGAGTTTAACAGCTAACCTGCTTCATCACAGGCCCGTGTGATCACATTTGATTGACAGTGGCACAATAACCCACCAGCTGTCGTCACATCCTGAGTCAAAACCTGCTAAATCCTGATTGGTGCATGGAATTATGGACATCACCTTAATCTAACTAAGCCCCGCCCACTTCAAACCTGCAGTAAAAAGAAAAAAAAAGAAAGAAATACCAAAATCTCTTGTGAGACACTAAAATCTGCTTGACAGACATGTTTCATCTCTCACAGTAAGACGCTGATGAAATCTGTTTTTTAGGGCCTTTACGTGTTTTTATTCACTCAAAGAGACGAGCAAGAAGGAAACAACACGAGCAGCCTCGCAAATAAAGATGCCTCTCGCCGGCTGTGGAGAAGTTGGCAGGTATGTAGCACAGCAGCTGGAGCTGTAGGTGATGTGGGAGGCAGACTAATGGAGGCAGCGAGGTGCCGTCAGGTTCCGGCTCGTTGGAGGATGACTGACAGATGTTAGACAGTCATTTGACCTCCCACGGCTCGGCTCTGAGCGCTTTTCCAACAAAGCTGCTCCTCTCTGCCCCGAACGCCGGGATGTTCGCCGTTTCTGACGTGAGGCGCGCCGAGCGGGCGGGCCGAGAGCTGCCGCGGCGGCCTGTGGCAGCGCCGTGCGGGTCTGTTTACTCCTGAGACCACGCGTTGATGGAGGAGAAACAGGAAGGGAGGAGGAGATGGCCTGTGATCCACCAGCAAAGGGAGGCCAGACCCTCTCCGTCATGTTCGCTTCACCCCGCTGCTTTCTCGACTCCTCTCTTCAAATCACTCTGTATTTATATCCTCCTGTTTTCACACCACATTAGAGCTTTTCCACTGAACAAACCTAAAGGCTCCTGCGTCTGTTTCCACTGTACTCGCCTGCTCGGAAGGTGGTGTTAAATCCAAGATGCAGGTGCTCTCAGGGAAAGAAATGCGACAGCTCATTTGCAATAAACGTGGGCAGAGGGTAGTTTCAGCATACAGGTAATATTCTGATATTTCAGGGGCCGACAGCATTGGCCGCTTTGTCCAGGTGACAAAGCTGTATAGTGGCTGTCGTAATTATGATGTGAGCAGAGGAGGACGTCGGGTGGCAGAGACTACGCACAGTCAACAAACATCAGATTTTAACACGACAGACTGCTGTTTCCTGTTTCCAAAGCAGCAAATCTCGTAACCTTAATTATGCAAAGTGGTCATTTTAACCCAAACCATCATCTTTCCCCAAAATTCAACCACAGCGTTGTCAGTCAGAGAAGTGATGCCATCCTGCTGACAGGAGCGTCAGATCAGACAACACCTTCTGTGTGTCTTTCCAGAGGACGGACATGTTGTCTCCAGCTCCCTTTGCTCCAATCTGTCGACCTCCAGCTCAGCACGGAGCTTGAATTACTTTACTAACACTGATGTGCAAAAGGACTCGCGCTCATCTCATCAGCCATGCAACGTATAAATAAGACGAGGTTTGAGGGTCTGCAGCAGCATCCAAAGTGTTCTGGTTTGTAGAACACAGTGGAAAGCTCCAGGTTATGCTTCCTACAGAGACAAGAGGTAAATGTATGTAGATATATTCTCTGTTTTCATCCCCAGCTCTCCTTCTCCTTTAGTTCTTCACTCAGGCCTCCTCTCTCTGCCTCTGCGAGGTGTCAGTGTATTATAATCACAGACCAGATGAGCAGCATCACTGTCAGAAGGAGTGGGAGGGATTTCTCCTGCCTGTGGTCCATCTGTGCGTCTCAGTCGAGACGTGTGGACGTACTGGGACATGCGGGGTCACGGAGCGGGGCAGGAACCGTGACAAAGGGTAGGATGAGATTTCACAGATCCAGGAACAGGGAACCAGTGAGTCACCGGTGTCACAGCGGAGTGCGTCACAGCCTTCTGGTCAGACAGAGCGAGAGCTGTCCAGTTCTCAGAAGAGTCCCTCAGCAGCGTCCACAGAGACAGGCATTCCCAGAACGCAGGCCAAGTAAACACCTCATGCTAATAACAGCAATTGCAAAAGCAACACCTCACCTACGCCAATCACAATCATGTAAGCAGCTCCGCAGGGAGAAACTGGTCTGCATCTATTTGTGATCCTGTGCTCTAAGACTTAAGAAACACACAGCTCAATTCAACATACAGTAGATAAAACAGAGTCCCTGACAAGCTCAACTTCAACCAAAACTCACCAGTGAAATGACCTTTAGTTTAGTGTTTATTTGGTTGTTCCATCATTGGAGTTTAGTGTCCATGCTCCACATGGACTTTGTGATTTTTACCTTATTTCCAAATCCACTGAGAAGCCACATTTAGAGGCACAATGAACGCATGCACGCTCAATAAAACAATGCAAATGCAGCAAGATGGATGCGGTTTTGCTGCAGGCGAAGTAAAATGAGTCAAAGAGGAATTGACTCCAGTTTAAGTCTTGACTGAGAAAATTGGCTGACTCAGTCAAGAGAAAGACAATCAACGAGAGGTCGGTGAGTAAGAGCTTGTAAACAAATAGAAAATAGAGCTGAACTTCTAAAATGCTGCTTTGTTTTCATGAGCACTGACCAATAACGTTCAGTGCTGCCAAACCTGGTGTAAAATGATGAAAATTCAGCGTAAGAATAAAAATTAGGATGCTCGGGCAGAGTTTGAACTGACTCATCCGTCGGGTGACGTCAACCAAAATTACAAATTGTAATAGGACCACAGAGAAATGTCAATTAAAACAAGCGATCTCAATGGCGGAGTGTGTTGTCCTGCGACTGTCTGTTGTGTCATCGCACCGGATTGTCAGTCAGCCAATCAAACTTTGCTGCATGCAAAGTCGAGTCCTGTCACATCAAGAGGACTTCACATCAGAAGACATGAAGTCGTCTTCTGAGAAGCACCTCTCTTATTCCTGATTTGGATTCAGATCTTTCTCAGGCGTCAGCTTGTGAAGGGGCCTTCAGGGGCCGCAGAAAGACAAAGAAAGAGTGCAGTCAGCAGCAGCGTGGGGTCTCTAAAAACTGCTGGTCAAGGTGAGGAAGAAGAGAGAGCTGACGTACTGCTTTGTAAAGTATCTATGTGGCTGGGCAGGAGGCAGAGCTAACCTTACCATCAGGTGTACGCGCCACGCCGCTGCAGGACCCAAAGTGTCCTCTCTGCAGGACTGAGCCGAGCCCTGCCCGCAGCACAGCGCCACGCTCCAACAAACCTCCACCTAATCCCTCAGACCTGAATTAATGGACCGGCATGAAGAGTCCACAGCAACATGCTAACAGCCTGGAACATGGCGTTTACTGGGAACACAGGAGGCGGTTCAATGCAAACATTTGACTGAGACAGTTTTTTGCCTTTAAATCATTTGGTAAACCTTGGTTCATACTGACTGTGCAGACATGACATGAGACGAGGGCTCCTACTGTTATGTCTAAAGTTTGAGTACTCAAACTGTTTGTTTTGCTCACTGAACAGTTTAAAATCCAAAGATCTTCCATTTACAATGACAGAAGACGAAGAAAAGACTAAATAGTCACATTTGTGGAGCTGCAATCCTTCGAATTTTTGCTTAAAAAAGGACTGAAATGATTATTTTTTGAGAGATTTACTTAATCTCCATCAACTGCTCAATAAAGTGATGAACTGCTTCAGCCGTTAGCTTCACCAGGTGTCCACCGGATGCAAACAGGTGAAGTTGCGGCTCAAGGCCGCCGCCTTAACCCCCATTACAGCTGGTCAGGCAGCTCCAGACACACACCTCCACCTCCACTCTGGAGCTACACATTTTCAACAGTTTCATCCACCTTATGAAACTCGATTCAAGGCCGGGCATCTGACGTAGCAGCGCTCTGAGCTCTCTGGTCGTCTATTTTAAACAATTCAGCCTCAGCCCCAACAAATTAGAGCCGGAGATGTGAGCTTGTTGGCTGTGCAGTGGAACAGTGAGAGCGCGTAAGGACACGCACTACAGGAGACGTTATAAATAAATAAATGTTTACATGCATCCTCGGTTCAGGATGTAGCATGCAAGGAAAGACTCTCAGAAGGTTGCTGTGAGTGTATTTCAAGTTCAGGCCTCTGAACAAACCCTTCAGCCTCCTCCCGAACAGAACAGCAATCAATATCTTTCTCTGAGTCTTTCTAACTTCAGCTTCTCCCTTTTAGAGCTTCAGGTTAGCTGAAGTTAATCAGACGGCTTTCAGTGGTGCAATGCTCCTCGCGCGCGTTAGCAGCGAAGCTCACAGCTGTGCAGGAGAACAAAGCGTCCTTTAAACTTCCTCACCTCGGGTTTATATCCACAGCCTGGAAAACATCACACTCAATTCAGCTCCCTTTAATAAACTGGCAGCAGCACTGAGGGATCTTGTTCACCTCTCTGCGCCGGTGATGATGAAGCTGTGGCTGATGCTCATTCGCTGTGATGAAACCCTAAATGATTTGACCCCTCTGCCGGCCTTTTCCTATGATTTACACCGCACGCCCTGGAAGTGAGCTCACGGTATCAGCGCAAAATCTGCACCGTGAGCACAGCGGGACGGCGACCGGCCGTCATAAATTCCCTCTTTAAACAGCTGCACATTGATCTCATGAACGTGCCGCACTCTTATTTAAATCAACTGGATTCCCGACCGTCATTAATAACAGTGGGAACACTTGAGGACAGATCTAAGGGGGGGGGGGGTTACTTTTACAGGGGACTATAAAAGATCACAAATCAAAGGCTGTCGATGCAGCTGTTTCACTGTTATCAGGATTACTGTACGAGCAGTGAGACAGAGACGGGGAGAGAGGAATGATAGAGAGAGCTGCAAGAACACAGCAGAAAGAGGAGAGAGAGAGAGAGAGACAGATCAACTGTCAACCCTACTGTCATTTTATCTGTTGGTTTTTATATGTTATGTCTTTGACAATATTGTTTTACATCTTTCCAACTGATGAAGCTCATAAAACTGATGAACTGATTAAACAGCTGGTTCACACAGGCAGGAGGAGGAGAGGCTGTTGGCAGTTCAGGGTTAATTTTAGAGAAACAGGCTGTTTTGGAAATAGTCATCAGTAAATTGTGGCTACAAATAATGACTATTTTACTATCAATCAGAGTGCCAATTCTTTTCTCAAGCAAGGGATTAATCATTTCAAGGTGACATCCTCAGATTGTTTTTCTCCACGAGACGAAGAAAATCCTTACAACTGAGACTTTAAATAACCATCAAAACAGCTGCCCATTCATTTTTTTGTTGACTGAGTAATTAATTAATCAGCTAATCATTTCAGATCCACAGTAAATTAGTGAAGAATTACAGCAGTGTGAAGAGCATGAGGATAAGGATTTAATGATCTGTGCTGTGTCCATTTTCTCACACATGAACTTTCCTTTAAATGTGAAAAAAAAGTTTACAGTTTGAGCTAAAAGTTGGTGTTTAGTGCTAATTAAAAAAACCTTTAGTTGAATAATTAAGTTTGGAAATAAATTTGGATGACCTGCTCATACAGAAGGTGTCAATAACTCTTATCTAAACTGAATTAAATTAAATTGTGCAGTCATGATGATCAGAGTTCGTGCTCTCTGTCAAAGTGTCCTTGAGCGCAACAGCGACCCGTCGACCTGTTCACGCTGTGCTAATCACTCTGAATAAGGTGTCAATTAAAGTGTAAAGTAAATGAAGAGAGAAGACGCTGAGAGAGAAGAGAGCATGCTGGGTAATATGGTCAAACAGCAGGACACACCAGTCACAGAGCTGTAAACGGGGATGATCTGTGCTGGGATTTCAGCCTCAAGCTCTTACTCAAGTTTGAAGGAAATATCTTTATCAAAATCATAATTCAGGATAAATTTTAAGCAAAATTCACGTGTTACGTCTGCAGCCGCACAGTTTAGAGCTGCCGTTCTTCTTCTGGCTGCTGACGTTTGTCGAGTCAAAACTAAACTACCTAAAACAACCTGCTGTGCAGGACAGGACAGCGGTGGAAGAAGTGCTTCAGTCAAAGCAGTAAAATAATGAAGTGCAATAACGAGTACAATATTTTCCACTGACATGTATGAAAGTAAAAACTCTACAGTTGCATATAATGGAAAAACTCTAGTATAGTACAAGTACCTCAGAATTGTACATTCAGCTACTGCAAACAGACGATCAGTCGTGGGAAAAGTTCTTGTCGACAATGACGGTGTGAAGATCTGACAGTGAAGGTTGTCTAGTTTTGAAAATGGATCCTGTGGGCTGAGCCTGCATGAGACTACAGAAAAGCCTCATCCATTCATTCAGTCATTCATTCATACGCGTAGATGTACTAAGATATCTCTCTGAATGCTTTAAAGGGGTTAAAATATTATTAATCCTGTTATATTATCAGTTGCTGTAAAGGCTAATAACACGAATTAGAACATTTACATCAAGTTACGTCTTTTTCACTTTAATATCAGCAGATTGGTGCAACAGTGTAACGACATCAGGTTCCGTTGTGTGTGTATAGAGTGTGTGTGTGTGTGTGTGTAAAGCCTCTGCCCTGTTTGTGAGCACATATTATCATGTTGCTCATTGCGTAACTGTTAGCTGTGTGTTCTGTGTTGAAATGATCAGGGCTGCAGACCTGTAGTGCAGGCTGACTCACTCGACTGTTTGCAGGGCGTTGGGGGTCCTGATCGCCCTCCCAGCCTGTTAAATGCACTTCAGCACCGCACTCAGCCACACACACACACACACACACACACACACACACACACACACACACACACACACACACACACACTCTCTACCCAAATATGCTGTGTATTCAACCGGCCGCCTACTCTTCCCTTCACCATCTCACACAGGCACATCACACTGGCATGAAAAGCACCACATGAACAAGTTTCTACTCAGCTGTGTACTATTTCTAATGAACATCTCTCTGCTTTGTTCTGTGTTTTTACATGATCACACACAGTACTATCCCAAAAGTACTGCAGACCTGTACTGTATTAGATCACACACATCTGGCTGACACTGGCCTTTTATTACATAACAGTCATCATGATCTACCTCTAATATGACAGATATAACGTCGCTTGATAAAGCTACAGGCATGAAACTGAGTACATTAACTCTGTACTAAAGTTTGAGTTTCCTCCCTCAAATATTGCATCTAGCATGTTGACTTTGGCGACACAGTTTGGGATGTTTAAGATAAGGCGGTCCTTATCTTAAAGGCTGCCTGTAGTGTTAATGAATCCGAGTGAATTCACGTGGAACCAGATCCAAAACAGGACTGGCTCCTACTGCTTATATAACCAAACTGTTTTAAACTTCGAAGTTTTTAAATTCACCAACTTGTAAATTATACTTTAACCTCATGAAATACAATCCATCCTGGTACACAAAGCAGCGCTCACATTTTCGTTGTTCATTGCAAGTATTTGCAGTTTTTATAGAATATGTATGACGTCAAGTTAACAGCTCTCTGCAGAACTCACAGAAAGTGCAGCTGATGACTTTAAGGACACTGCTCTGAGCTGAATACCTTAACTGTAAACACACAGAGATGCAGTGGGACTGTGTTGTAGTACTGTGGAACATTCCCACTGTACGTAATGCTCATCCAACCTCTGCCAACAGAGGCACCAACAGAGGATCAGGTTCTGCCTACAGACCGTCCACAGCCAAGTCACTCCACCTGATACTGTGTATCACCACATATCGTTATGACAGTTTGTGGCCGCTGTTGATTTTGTCCCTCTGTCGACGTCAGCGTTGGGTAGCTCAGCTCTCCAGCTATTTTAAAGAACAACTCTTCACATAGAGCAGCAAAGAAAAAGCTCAGGAAGGTCCTTTTGTGTGTGTAGAAGCGATGACAAGAGCTGGAAATGTTGTGTAGCTCATCCAAGCATCAATCCGTCCATCCAGCCTGAATATTAGAGCCATAATGGTATTCTCTGAGAGGGGGAGTGAGAGATGTTTTTTACAGTTGGCTACATTTACAGTGATTATGAGTCACTCTAATGTTCATATGTCAGTCTTTCTTTGCAGTGAAAACAGGATGTTTTGTATTCCATCTCTCGCTAACAACACATGGACTGATAAGTCATCGTCATCCGGAAAAGGCTCGGTGACACCGCATCGTCGAGGAGGAGAGGTCCAGTCACTCGGAGCCAGCTCCCCGAGAGGTGGAGGGATGAACGGGAACGGTGTGATCGACGATCTTATGCAAGATTGTTAAAGATCAAGAATGAGCTCTCTGTCCTTTTATGGGCTCAGGGGTGGAAGAGGGACACAGATCTGTTAGTCACACAACAAGTTGAGGCACAGTGGGAAGGATTTCAGTGCCTGGAAGGAAACCGGCCCAATGAGCGCCGCTTCGCACAGTCACTGTTCTCTATTCAGCCGTATCATTATTTACTGCAGCGCTGAGGCTCAGTATGACTGGAGCTCCTGGTGGTCGGACATCACTCGACTGACTGAGCTGAATTTAGTGTTAAGACTCAAAAAGAGCTATATAAATATACAGTGAATTTAAAATTTAAACATCAATGCATCAATACTATAATCCAAAAATATCAGACATGTCTTAATAAAACACTTTGAAAGGGGTTATTCTGCATAATTAGGGTCCGGGCTGAGTAGGCTACTTCTTCCACTTTGAATGCTTCCAAGACCGGAGATGATGTCAGCGTGTGGTTGCAGCTAAAAAACTGCAAAAATGGCGTATGCATTGAAATCTGTGCATGTTTTAATAGCTAAAAGGTTTTCGTTTTGGATAGCTCAGCACATAATCCACCGCCTTTGTTTAAACACCAGTTTCTGCACAGATTTAATGAGAAACAACATGTTAACTGGTGAGCTGTAGAGGTGCTGGTTTGCCTTTGGACAGAGCTAGCTGTTCCCAGTCTTTATGCTAAGCTAAGCTAACCTAAGCTAACCACCTCCTGGTTTCAGCTTCATATTTAACATACAGACACAAGACCGCTATCGATCATCTCATCTTACTCTCCACAAGACAGTGAAATATAATTCAGTGGTCAGCTTCCAAAGGTTGCCTCATCTTTCAGTCGGATGGGAACGCTGAAGCAGAACACTCGATTAAATTACCGAGTTATTCTTCTCCTCGGTTCGATTTCATTACCTCGAGCTCATAAGGAAGCCCGTAAGGTTTTCCTCGTGTCTCTGCTCTCTTTGCTTTAGCCTGGTCCCTGATCCCTCTCCTGCCAGCATATGATATTAATCTTAACACCCTCGCTCTCCTCTCTTTTGTACAATGCCCTCATCTCCTGTTCTGTTTTTTCTCTTCTGAAAGCGTCTGATAAAAGATCACTCCCACCACCACTGTGCCTGCGTTACTGCATGTGTGTGTGTGTGTGTGTGTGTGTGTGTGTGTGTGTGTGTGAGAGAGAGAGAGAGAGGCCTTTCCTCGGGCAAACAAAGTACTTGTTGTTTTGAGTGGAGTGAGAACTGGCAGATGGGGAACATACTTCCTTTTTTAACACAAGCCTAGATTTAGTTCTGGGTCTAGTCTTCAGCCCGTCTCTTGCAGGCTGCACTGAAATCTTGTGAGGTGTTTCCTTGTTTGGTTTTTCCTTTGAAACCAGTGGCCTGTCCTCCCCGCACTCAGTAAAATTACCATCAGCGTTTGCAGCTAGTTTGGTCTCTCCTGCATGAATCAAGTTAAAATTGCTGCAGGTTATTATTAAGTATTTAAAAGTGGACGCTGTCACGATGCTTTCATACAACTGAACTGTTCATTTGTTTATCCACTACTTTTAGCCTGACCTGTCAACCCTCCCATATTTCACCCTTCTCTTTTTCTCCCATTTAAGTCTCGTAATTATTCCTGTAATATTCCCGTAAATCTCCCATAGCTGCCTATTTGATGTGTTTGCTACATTCCCCTCCGGTGCAGCAGGTGGCAGCATGTAGAACATTAGCTAAAATGGCAAAACAAGGAGAAGAAGAAGAAGAGGTGACTTTTCCTGCCAAAAAGGCAGGATGCAGGCTCAGCTGCAGAACTTGGTGTTGAACGTTATGCTCGAAATGTGGATTTAAAAAAAAATAATCAAAATTTAAATTTTTTAAATCAGTTGTGCTACTCCAACTATTTCATCACAGCCACCACTGCGACACCAAATAAGACCTTAGACTTGATATAACATGATGAAAACAGTTATTCCAGCCGTGCACATTCGAGCCACGTGTCTGCTCGTGTTGAAATGACGATTTGACGAGAGCTTTCTCAGTTTAAATAATTCCATCAGCATCCTCTTGTTCCTGAAAAGTGCAGCCTCAGCAACACTTGAGCAGTTTAGCAGATAAGGTTATTGGGGAGAGATAACAAAGTCTTAGCACAAAGACAAACGCACCGAGAGGCATAAAAGCCAAACTCAGAGCAGCAATTTCCGATAAAGGTGAGGTGAGGTAAACGCAGTTATGTTCGGGCAGTGATGAATCTGACGGCGGGGGTTCGGGCAGCTGGGGGGAAATAAGGCTGCGAGAGTGACTAATGCCGCTTTACTGTAAACACAATATCTCATGCCCACATTACAAATCTTGTGCTGTCATGGATACTATTGGATGTCTCTGAAGTGGAAACATTACTCAGTTTACAAATTCACATGATTCCTCGGGCTTCGGACAGGCTGATCAATACTTGTGATCATGAACCTCTCTCTCCGTGAGCTGAAGAGTGTGATGTCATCAAAACGTGCAGCCCGGAGCTGCTCCACCGAGCCAACGCCGCCCTGACTTTGTGGACTCATCCGAAGGATATTTGAGCTTTTCCACCGGAGCCGAGCTCCATTTTAAAAGCAGAGATAACAGTTGGGAATCAGAAAATGCACGCTCACACCGTCAAAGTCACCTTTCCCATCTCTGCCAATTACAGTAAGTTCTCTGAGGTGCAATACTGTAAGTCAGCCCAGCGTCACACATCAGCAGGAGAGACCAACTCCAGCACTGTGAGACAGCTGCTTTATGCTCAGGATTACAGGCTGAACGATCTATCTGAACACTAAAATGCAGAGTTATTCACTTTTGTTGTATCAAGTCTCAACCCTTACTTTAAAATATGCCAAATGTTGTGTCGTAAAACAGAAGCACTTTGGAAAAACAAAAATGAACAGTGACTGCTGAGCATCCACAGCGCACCATGCCTGATACATTCATCCTTTCCAGGTCGTCATAGGACAGACAGACAGACCAAATGTCTTTCATCTGCGTCGTATGAAGTGAAGCGGACACATCCTCCAGACCAAGCCCGATCCAGTTCGTCTCCACAGGCCTGAGCTGCACAGTCAGACAGCAGCGAGGATCGCGTATCAAAGAAAAGCAAAAGTTTGGGCAGAATGTGACACGTCGGCTTACTCTGAGACATCAAAATCATCCACGTCGTGCTAAACATGCTAACCAGCGCACTGTTTCCAACGACACGGGCGACCTTTGCTGTGAAAGCGGGCAGCTGAATGTGTGACAGCTCAGCTGGAATACTTCAAAAGTAAACTTGGTGCGATAAACTTTATCAAATCGATGACTTTGGATCTTCCAATCATTCAGCATAAACTAATGTGTTAGCATCATCGCCTCTGCACAACCCTCATGACGTCTTCTTTGCACTGTAACTTCATTATTACTCTGATATTGCACATATTGTACATTCATTTTTAGATTTCTTGCTGGTAAATATAATTTATTTTTCCATTTTATTTCTTCTTTCAGTCCTACTTTTACGTATTGCTGTTCTATTTTATTGTTTTATTCTATTGTAATTTTGTAATTTTTGTACATTTTCTGTTTGTGGCACGGAGGGAGCTGCACACGTCATCGTTGTGCACAATGACAATAAATCTGAACCTTGAATCTCTTCTTGATGAAGACACTTGGGCTGCTTTCACACCTTTAAAAGATAGAACGACGACGTGCTTCTGCTCTGGTTGGTGTTCACGCTGTCTTCTTACAAAGACAAGCGGACATGAAGGCCGTAGGCTTGCAGGAAACTCAGCGATTGGACGGTTTTTGGTGAACACACAGATCCAATGAAATATGATGCGACACATCGCTGTGTTTGTTTCCTGATGTCACAAACAGCTTGTGAAGAAAAAACTGATTATTGGCGTTTTTTAATCAAAACTACTCATTTCTCATTTCCAACCCACCGACCTGCAACCACCCTGATCAACACACAGCCCGAAATATGCTGTAAAAAGTAAACTTCTGCAGCGGCGACTCTCCTGATTTCCTCGCTGTCCCTTCGATGCCGCCCTCACACTCCAGCTCTCAGCTTCGTTGCTTTGGTTTCAACACCCTCTTCTTATAGTCGGGGTATATGTGTGTGTGTGTGTGTGGTCCCATATTCCCTAAATTCTTAACGTCTCGAGAAATCGCTCCTAATACCTTTCTGTAGCTCTCTAAAGGGCCCGCTCTCTGGCGCCCCCACTCGCCCTCCCCCCACCTCCTCCTTTGGACTGCCCAAGGCAGAATGATTAATTTGTGGCTATTGATTTCTCTTCCTGAGCTGAAAGTATGTGAGGGAGGGAGGGAGGGAGGAGAGGGTGAGGTAGCGTGAGAGAGGGTCAGAGAAGCAAAGGGGTGAGGAGAGGAGGGAGAGACTTGGAGAGGAGAAACAGAGGGAGCTGGGGGGGGGGGATACATCCAGTATTCAGTGTAGTGCCTCTCTGCAGCTCTTTTTTTCTTATCTTTAATGTAGGAAAAAAAGCCAATGGTTGCAGTCTGGATGCGTCAAACCACCTCCCCTCACCCTCTCTCACTCCCTCTCTCTCTCTCTCTCTCTCTCTCTCTCTCGGTGGCGATTGGCAATTCACTGAGTGTCCACATGTCATGTCTTGCCCTGCTGCAGCGGCGAGCAGCGCGGCATGCTGGGAGGAGGACGGGAGGAAAAAAAGGCGGGGGTTTAAGGGAGGGCAAGCAGGAGGGCTGGATGGATGGAGGCATGTATGCATCCATTTCCCTGTTTCATTACATCCATGTGAACGCAGCTGGGCATGTTTGTGTCTATGTGTGAGTGTGAGCTCGCAGCCCACCCCCC
>JBBMOE010000034.1:5062533-5094741 GCA_037975065.1 Chaetodon trifasciatus
CCCCCCCCACTCCCCCTCCCCTCCTTTCACATAAGACAAACGCCGTTTTGAACGCCGTTTTCTCCCTGACAATTCCTCATTGGCTCTTTTGATTCCTCTTCCCATCCTTCCCTGTGTCTTTCTCTCCTCACGCAGCTCTAAAGGAAATTTAAGATTATGAAATAAAGAGGAGGGGGTCGGGTTGGAGGAGGCGAGGAGCCGTGTGATCGCCACTTCATTCTATCGGGTAATCGCTTTAATTAAGCCTGCATGTGGTTAGCATTTGCAGTGACGAGCCTGCCTCTCTGCGTACTACAAGCACATTTCTGACAGATGACGTTTGGAGAAGAGTATGACCTACATTTGCTGTTTGACAATCACACACACACACATACACACTCACACACACAGACTGACTCCATATAGATAATGAGAGAAATGAAACATGTACAGCGATCAGCAAATGTCCATTTTGTCAAGTGACCTTTCAAGGGCATGTATGCAGCAGCAGGGACAGCCAGTGAAATTAATACATATGCAACATGACGGCTGAATCGAGGGGGCGTAAACAAAGGGAATACGGGGGCGATGCAAAAATCTTCTAGATGAAGAGTGTCAATAAACAAGGTCACTGTTTATCAGTACCAGCAAGCGTACAACCTAAGTACAAGATAATGACCATTTATTCTTCTGCTGTGGACTTCTTGTGCTGAAAAAACAATTCAAAGGATCCATAAAATAGAACTCTCTGACCACAAATTGATCAATTCCACAGAAAATCAGGATTTTTTTTAGTATTAGAATCGTGTGCGCTGAAAAATGGCATTGAAAAAAATCACGCGTGGAGGTCGGACTTGCTTTAAATGATTAAAGATTTGGGATCAATAGTTCATTTTCTTTGTACGTATGTTGACATGTAATAGCTGGGAGAGCACAGGTGTAACCGATAACTTTAATAATGGCTGCATTCCATTTAGCTGAACCTCCTCCATGTTCCTGGCATTATGCCAGATACACCTGGACTCAACAATGTAAAACATGGCTGATTACCAACTTGCAAGTTCTGCACTATGCGGGACGTTTGCGTCTTTAGTTCATGTGCTTGTGGTTTTGTACCTTAAACCTGTTAGGCAGCACTTTTCATGGATGACTGTGGGCTGTTGGTGCTGCCAGACCCACTGAAAACGAACAAAACTGTGGTTTTTGGCTGCTTCAGCTCCGTGCTTTGTTTTTCAACCTCACACATACTAATTATCATTATTACATAAATTCTCATTAACTCAAAAAACAACATCAGGCGAGCCAATGATATTTGCAATGTCAGCGGAAATGTGTTCTGGTTTCTGTTTGTAGCCTGACTCGTATTGACCAATCGTGTTTGAGCAGGCTGGTTGTATGCAGGCAGACGGTCCATGCGGAGAGCAAAGGACGTGGAACATGTTGGCCATCGTCTGACAAGGATTTAGCTTTTATTAGCTCCTTGGTTAATCTATCTGCAGTCATATTCAGATCCCTGTTTATAAAGATGTCGTCAGAAAGCGTCTCAATGTACTAAACTGACTGTGAACAATGACTGGCACGTGAAAATGTCTTATCTGGATATCTGCTGGCGACAGCGGATACACCCCAAAACACTTGCCGTTGCCTCCAGAAGCTAAACCACCACCAGACGATAACTAGCTTAGCTTGTTGTTTGTTGCAATTTGTTAATTATTCTGAACGTTATTATGACTAAAACAGCAGAGAACCAAGTAACGGACAGCTGGGTAAGCTTCTCCACAGCCAGCGGAGACCAAACCAGAGCAAAAAGGAGAGTGACTGACTTCCATCGCTCATCAACATGACGACAAAGGGATGCACACATGCTGCTCTGCTCCGGCTCCACGTGATTGAACAGCTCTATAAGCAGGTAGCTTTATCAGGGTTGTGTTTCTGTGTTTATTTGGGAGATTTTCTGGCATTCAATGCATCTGTAACCATGACAAAAACACTGGAAACGAAAGCTTGAAGCAAAGCTAGGTTCCATGTCTCAAAACAACTAATTGTTTGCTCGTGTTTTTGCATTACAAGCACAAGAAAAAGCCCAATTGGCCTTTTTTCAAACAGCATACGTTGTCACAGCAGGCGAAGCACAGGTGTAACTAATAACATTAACGAGCAGGCTATGCTAGCAAGCCAGCACGCTTCATATTAGGACTGTTATTGGTACACCAGCAGAACAGAGCCAGCTTATGTTCTGACTTCAGTAAATATTTCAGTTTAGACTCTATTTAGACAAAAATCTTGGCTGTTTGTAACAGTCAGCAGAATAAGAAACAGGTGTGTTACATTAGAAATGATTACCTTAATCATAGTGAAGAACATAATGTCCACATTCTCACCACGTTACTGTCTTAACTCAAATTGACATGGCGTCATGGAGGACAAAGCTGATTAGATTTAGTTCAGTGATCAATGCAGGCATGTTGATTGGCAAGACAAGCCCTGTAGGCCCTCATGTTCGCTTTATTTCATTTCTCAGACGCGCAGCCTTGAATGCGAGCTGCGCGCTGACTTTGTGGCCGAGCTGCCCCGGAGCGAGCGGCATGAGGAGCACTGTGGGTAAATAAAAGATTCATTTTCACAACTTGTTCATGCGGTCATCCTAAAGACCGGCACGGCGTAGGCCCTCACCGTGGTGATGTCACGGCGTGACACATTAAAGACACACACAGAGCAGGCTGACGGCGGACACACAGCTGTGAGGCTCGGAAAGATGTTACTGCAGCACCGCCGCCGAGAGGAGAGGAAGAACACACGTGCAGTTCGCATCTGCGTGACATCTGCAGCCGTTTCCAGGTGAAAATATGTTCATATGTGTGTGTGCATGCATGCGTGTGTGTGTGTGTGTGGCTTCTTCTCACCCTGTGTGCATGCTGCTATGATCATGAGAGACTCCCTGTCCTGGAAAGCGATCTGAGGGAGCAAAGGGAAGCCACGCTGCTCCTCATTAAAGATTCATCCCGTTCCTTACTGCTCTCAGAGACACACACATGAAGGTGAGCGCTCACATACATGCCTGCACGGACACACACACACACACACACACACACACACACACACACACACAGGACAGAGGAGAGGGGGGAGGAGAGAAGCGGCACGCTCTCCTGGAAATTACATCATCCTCCTCAGTGGACTTAGCAACACCTTATCCTCGCCTACATCAGGATGTGGCCATGATAACAGCGGTGACTTCATTTTGACAAATTCCCTGATTGGCTCTGATCTGCAGATTAGCGCGCCATTGTCTTCTTATCCCGGCGAAAATCAGCAGCACCGTCAGCAGTTGGGCTGATGCTTTGTCTAAGCGTTAGAGTCACAGTGCTTACCTCCACAGACATGAATAATCGTGTGTCACCCTTTCCCAGACACCAGATTTACATCATTTCCTGTAGGAAGCCTATTAAATCATCATCCTTCAGGTTAAACACCCAACTCACTCTGTCAAGCTGCTCCGGGTGGACATGTGAGTGACAGAACAAACAGCATTTAAATCAATTAAAGTTAGGTCACATTCAACGTTTGCTGAAATGAAATTTTTACTGCGTGCGCGGTTCAGTGCCAACATCCACCAAAATAAACTCAACTGAAATGTCAAACTTCCGCCGCTCTTCAGTTAACGCCGTCTACAACCGTCTGTCTCTGTCTCCTTACACTCCGCCGTTTTGGATTGAAGCGGTCTCATTTGACAGATACAATCTCATTACAACTGTTTGTTTTCCCAACAGCACCATTTGCTGTGACAGTGGGGTCTGCCAGCCCCGTCGGTTGCAGTAAATAGTCACTCTGGAGTGCAGTAAACACGACCATCTGAGCAGCGTCCCACCGACAGGCAGCTCTGACGTCCTCAGAGACAGACGGACGGGCGCAAAGGCGTCGCCATCGACACGGCCGCCAAAGGACGTGCCGTACCTCTGAAGACTCCACACCCACTGAGTTTCATTTCAAAATTAGTCTGATAAAAGTGGCCAAAATAAAATCCATCAAACATCTCGGTGTGAGTAAAATAAAAGAATCTACATACAGTAAATAGGAGCTGTTTAACCAGGTTCAACCAGTCTGTCGATTGGTTTGGTCCAAACTGTTTAAATGCTGGTGCTAAATAAACGCTGAGGTGATTTTTCACACCTAAAATCTGCATTATTCAGAGCTGCTTTGACTAGCCAATGAATTGATTATTTGAAGCAAAAATGCCGTTTGATTGAAAGTTTCTCAATGTGAGAATTCACTGAATGATTAATCCAGAAACCAATCAGCAGATTAATTCATCGGTAATGAAAATAACGATATGATTAGCAGCAGCTGCAGCGATGTGCTCATTCTTTTCGGTTGATGGTAAGATGAAGAAGGAGGCCGCAGGTGAGGAGGAGTCAAACTCAACCTGTTAGTCTCTGCAGTGCAAAAAATCAATGGCATCAGATCAACTGTGTGTCTGAAATTACAGCGCTGTCTGCTGTCTTTACACTGCTGCACAGAAAACAAATCAATCAGAAACCATAAAGCCTTGTACAGTGCACACACACCTCAAACACAGACACACACCTGAAGGGTCCTGAGCCATCTGGACCCTCTCAGACCGGCTGATGTACCTCATGCTCTCTGCTTCCTTCCTCCTTGCCCTCTACATTTGCTCCGTGCTCACTCCTCCATCTGTCATACTCAGACTCTGCCCTGCTGGCGTTACCTCCAGCCGTCCTCCTCTGTCCTCCACCCGGCCCGGGCGGTGACCCGCGGCTCAGCCACAGGAACCTCCTGCCCCCTCCTCCTCGGCCTCGGTCCAGGCCTGAGACTCTGCTGCCAGCAGCTCTCCTTCTAGGTGCTAAGAGGTCTTTGTGGAGGTGGGAACGTCTCTGTCGCCTCAACTCTGTTTCTTTGTTTATCAGTAGATCACAACTCCTGACAAATCCATAATAAGAACATGCAGCAATGCAATATAACAGTCTAAATATTCATTTAGTTCATACTGAAACCACACATTAAAGGGTCTTTTCACCAAAATCAGCCTTTTTCCAGTCGTGTGGACCGTGTTGGTTTCATAGCTGCTGAGGTTTGAACTGCAGCTGCAACTAACTATTATTTTCACTATTGATTAATATACCAATTATTTTCTCAGTGAATCTATTAATTATTTGATTTCTAATTGCAAAAAAAATGTCCATCACAAGTTCCCAGAGCTGGAGGTGATGTCTCCGTCTTGCCTTTTCTTGTACCAGCCATCTTAAACCCAAAGACACTCAGATTTCTATCAGAAAACCAGAAACACTCACATTTGAGGAGCTGGAACTGGTAAATTTTCACAGTATTGGTTTAAAAGTTGCTCAAATGATTCATGGACAATGAAGAAAGTTGCTGATTAATTTTCTGTCGTTCAGATAATCAATTTATCTGCTGGCTGATATGGTTGAAGTCAACATCAATATACATCCTGATGTTTGGAGATTCACAGCAGCAGCAGCAGCAGCAGCAGCAGCAGCAGCAGCAGCAGCAGCAGCGTGTCTTTACAGAAAATACCACAAACGTGTGAAAATGTGCTTTTGTCATTTGTGTGAACTGACCCTTTAAAAAAGCCCCATAGACGAGCTCTGAGAGAATAAATCAGGGTTTCATTACTGTTATTACTGCTATCATTATTAGCATTATAGCATCATTATCAGCAGGCGCCGTACATTCAGGCGGGGTAAAGCCACCAAACGCTCTCCAGCTCTGCTCCTGTTCTTCCCCCCAACTCAGAGATGATGCAGTGTGTTTAGGCTGCGTTCTGACACAAAGCAAATACGGTGTAATAGATTGCAAATGAACTGCGCCACGGACACCACCAATTAATCAAAAGGCAGATTGTTGTACTTTCGACCGTGCCGTTGCAGGAGAAAAAGCAGTGAATCGCACCTCCTTAAAATGAATGGATTGTATCTGCAGTTAATTATCATTTACTACAGGGTCTCTTTGGGATGTTTCCACAGCTTAAGGATACGGCCGGCGAAGTGGAACGGAGAGGAGCTCGGCTACGATGGAATCAGAGATCGGCCTGCTGGTAATTACACTTTCATTGTAAGAGGATCAATTCTATGTAATCAGAGTGCAATCTCACTGAAAATCGAGTGCTTATTCAAACCACTTAAACATGGAAACTTAACATTTTCAAGGGAACGACATTTGTTTGATAAACAGCCGCCGGGAGCAAATACGAGACGACGGTTGTGGAGTGTGATTACGCTGAACACACATGCACGCTTTCACTTCGTCTGCTCTTGACCTCTGACCTCTGAGCGCTGCAGGGGCTTGAAAGGCTTGGTCAACTTTATTTTTGGTAGCTTTCATTATTGACTGATTGATGTGCAGATTATTTTCTCAATTAATCTGAATCTTTTTGTCTATAAAATCTCATAAATTAATGAAAAATGGAAATATTATAATTTTGCAGAGCTCAAAATCTTTACTCCAAAACTCAGAAATATTCACTTGGTGATCATATGTGACACAGAAAAGCAACAAATCTTCACATCTGAGAAGCTGAAATCATTTTTGACATCATACAGTTTCCACCAGTCCTGTGATAAAAACTATAACTTTACACCTTTCAAACCCACAAAAATGGCAACAAAGTGAATTTTTCATTGTTAAAAACTCTTATTTCCATTTGATAAACATGTTGGGTGGAATTTACTAATTCAAACGTTCTGAACCTGCCAATATGTAGCAGCTAGTTAGCTTAGCACAAAGACTGGAAATGGAGGGAAACAGCTAGCCTGGCTCTGCGAGAAGACAACTGAATCAGGACAAAACAAACTAAAATAATAGAAGTAGTCCGGGACATTACCCCCCAAACTCTTTTCATCTGTCAAAATGAAAAACATGTTTTTTGAGTGAAGTATTCGTTCAAGCCTCTGCACATGTCTGAACATGTCTGCAATTTTGTCTCGTCCCACAATCGTCTTCCCAGTGGAAATGCATTCCCTAACAAGAGCGAGACGACGTGGAAATGCTCGTGGCGGGAGGCCGTCAGCGGACGCTGCGTTTCACGGTCTGATGCCACACAGTGTGCTTACACAAAGACTGGCCCAGGGTGTGTTTTGTATCGATTTGTTCTCTGCTCATGTAGGATAAAGATAGACCCCACCCAACAGGACCAACTGCAGCTAAAAATAACACGTGTAAATCAAGGCTAGAGCCACACACACACACACACACACAGATGAGGGGTCAGAGGGGATAATTATTATGTAGTAACTGAAACGCTGCTCCTCCTTTGACGCATGTCCCATCTTTAATGCTTGTTCTTTATTTCTATTTTGTCTAATTTATAACCGTGGCTTGTGGTGGTGGTGGTGGTGGGGGGGGGTCTTCACACTGAGCGGGTGACAGCCTTTATGGGAGAGTGCCACTGAAGTTTACAGCCCCTCTCCCATCGACCAAAGCCATCTGAGCCATTAATCATACACTAAACCAATTACCATGCTATCACACCCGTCCACTGTCCATCTCATCTCAGAGACTCGGTCAGGAGGGATGAAGGCTGCTCCCACAAGCCACCAAGACATGACTATAAGTGGAAATCACAGCGGCGTCTCTCCTCCCTCTCCCAGGGTGTGCTTTAAGCCTCCATTGTCCTCCCAGGTTTCATATAATTCAGGATATAATATTTTTTTCTAATTTATTTTAAAAAGTCTGCATTTTAGTCTGAGAATGACCTGAATATGAAATAATCCAGTGCTACAGTCCATGTCTGGTGCTAATGCTAATGATGGCAGTCGCCAACACGCTGCAACAGAGGGACACGTATTTTACACAAAGAAAGAAATAACTTGAATTACAGGAAGACCCAAATAAGAAACTGTCGGAGTCTGGGGCCTAAAGCAACAAAGAAATACCATATTTATTGGTTGTCGTTTACTGTATTTGTAAAATTTGACATACATGCCATTAATAAAATGTTGTCCTCTTTCATAAATTAAGCGCAAATCTTTTGAAAAAATTTTCTGAAGGCATTTCACAAATTTCATCCAGTTTCTCCTCACTTCACTCTCGAAATTGCATTTTTTTTAAAGGGAGTCTGGGGACACTGCAGTTCGCCACCATGAGCATCACGTGTCGCTAATGGCATAAACATTCATGTCAGCTGTACTTTGTACTTACAATGCGAATTAGAAAAAGCTGGCATGCTGAAATGCTGAAGATGGTGATCATGGTGAACAGTTTACCAGCTAAACATCAGCACGTTAGCATTGTTATTGTGAGCATATTAGCATGCTGATGTTAGCATCTAGCTCGAAGCACTGCTGTGCTTGGGTAGAGCCTCACAGCCTCACATATTTATAAGATATTTGACTTGGACCACAACAGCAGAGCAATTTTATGTCAAGACTTGTTTATATATCTGGGGAAGTTAAAACAAGGAATTTGGATCACGATCTGTAACAAGCAGAATCTTACAGGTTGTGAACTTCTCAATATATTCAGGAATTACACATCACATATTCAGGCTGCTATCATTTTCAAGCCGGACCTTCACATTTTATTTTGATCTAATTTAAAATGGCTGCCCTTAACATTCAGTTGGAGAATGACTTTAATTATGAAACATAACAAAACAGATTAAATTATTAATAGAAATGTAACATTCTATATTTGGCTAATGTGTTACACCACAACAGCACTGGTATCAAACCTAAACAGACCTGAGGCTGCACTCAAACACAATCAATGAGCTCTGCACTGATACGCGGGTACCAGAGTCTGTTGATGCACAGCGCTGTAACTGACGGATTAGAACAAATGGCAGCCTCAACAGCAATGCGTCCGAAGGCCAGAGTTTCACACTGTTCTTAGACGGTCTCTGGCCTCAGCCTAATCCGGTAATGTCTGGCCTGTAATTTGGCCTTAGTGGGCAATAGAGAGGGCAAGGTGGAGACCAATAAAACAGTCGTGTTCGGCTGTGACTGTCTGCAGTCTCAGCGGAGCTCCAGCAAAAGGCGGGCGAGGGCAAAATGAATCCCATCCATCGCCGGCTGCAGGGCAGAGTGACAGTGCAGTGCAATAGAGCTCAGTCACTTTACACAAGCTGCCATCAGCTGAGGGCAGAGCAGCCCAGAGTGGTGATACCATCCTGACGGAGGAGGCAAGGCTCCGTCTCTACTTCAACAAGTGGCTGCAAGGCCCTGAATACACTTTTCATCCACGCCGCTCTCAACTTGTGACTAACTGTAATCCGGCCCATGCAGCTGGATGTACAGTGGATCGGTGTCATAATACAGTGTAATGCCACTTTAGGGCCGGGACATTAGCCTGGGTGGGCATACTCCAGCTGGGTAATCCTTATCTGATTGGACTATGAGACTAATCCTGCTCTTCTCTGCCGCTCTGCTCTGCTATCTGCTTTTATCTCAGGCCTGCCTCTCATCCTGCCTCTCTGCTGTACACACACACACAAGAATACACTCACAAGCATCACTATTCATGTTTAAGTACACAAAAGCACGCATGCACGCACACACATGCACACACAACATACTCCCACATGTGTTTTCAATGCATGAATGTACACTACATTGATACTCCCACATGCTTATACATAAAATCATGAGGCAGTATGTGTGAACTGTGATCTGTGGTGATTGACAGGAGGTGTGGGAGGCCATACTGAAGTGGTAGCCATTTCAGCTAAAAAAGGAAAGCACATTTTTCTAAATTATCTCTGCTGGCTGAAGAACACTTCAGCAGATGATGGTGCGATGTGAAAGGAAAGAATCGCCAAACTGCAAGTGAAAGTTAAATCCACGCTCTGAAGGTAAAACAAGTGTTTTGTTGATGTGGAATGAGCAAACGCAGAGGTCATCACTTCCACTGGATTTTGGTATCCTGCATCACACATTAGCATGCTGATGTTAGCAAAGCACAGCTACACAAAATAGCTTCACAGAGCTGCTAGCGTGGCTGAAGACTTGATTATCTCCTAAAATGTGAGATTTTGTAGCTTTGAACTTAATATTTCTGACTGTGAGTTAATGACTCATATTTTTCATAATTTTATAATATTTTACAGACAGCATATTAATAATTAAAATAGTCAGAACTTAAATATATATAATGTGCATTGATCAGCAGGACATATCGCAGTTTAGGGTTTTGTGGATTTTCAGAAAAAAAGAGCAAGCTCACTGAATTATGAGCCTTAACAGACACGTCTGTAGGTAAAAAAAGACAAAACATCAGACACCATGGTCGTCCTCCTTCATCACGGGATGCACCGTTTCTCTCCAACGCCTCCTCCCTGACTCTGTCTGTCCTCCAAGTCGCTGTGGAGCCTGAGGGCGGCGCTGTAATGAAGATGAATGTCTCAGATTAGCAGCAAACGCAGAGCGCTACACCTGGCTGGGAGCACAGGGGGGCACGGTGGCTGCCTTTAAAGGCGTCCCAGATAGGACAGAAGAGCGGCGGCCTCCAGGGCCCAATTCATCAGCAACACACATGTTTACTGTGTGCACCGCTCACGCCTCAGCAGCTGAATCTCTGCCTGCACCCACACGGTCTGCAGCCACATCTGTGTTCGTGGTGCCGCAATCACTGAACTTTTAATACTGTTGGATGTGAGACTTCCAATAATCTTCACATCAAAAGCAGCCCAGGACCAATAGGTGCATGTTTTACTTCCAAAGACGCTGAGCTACCGTCTGGCTTTTGGCGGTGGATAAAATCAAACAGCTGAAAGGACGAAGTGAAAGCGTTCGCTGTGTCTTGATGATCAAAATTCCATCTTCACAGAGTTTACAAAAACTGCTAGCGGGAGCAAAAGGAGCAAAACTAATAAAAATGATCATCCAAGTGACATTAATGTTATATTTTAAGATGTTAACCTTTACATTGTCATCAGATGTCAGGACTACGCAAACGGCAGCAAGTGATCTGAAGCCGCAGCTAAAGATTCATTGTTGATTAATCAACAACTTAATCATTTCATTATAAAATGTTAGAAATGTCCTTTACAATTTCCTGAAGCCCATGATGCCCAACAACCCAAACCCCAAATATATTCAGTGTACAAAGACGTGAAATAGAAAAGCAGCAAATCAAACCTGGAACCAGAGAACGAATCAATTATCAAAATATCAACATTTTCTGCTGATGGCCTAATCAATTATTTGACTAATCTTCGCAGCTCTAATGTGAGCGTTGAAATGACATAACTGGGCTGTAATGTGCTGATAGTTACAAAATTATTCCAGTTAAATGATCTCCTCATGACCTCCAATAAAAATCATCTGACATTATTAGAACCAATCACATCTCAGGACAAGTGATCGCTCCCCGGAGAGTTATACATCGCAAACGGCACCATTTGACCTTTAGTGCATCTTCATGGCTACTGCACTTCCTGGAATTTGGTTGGCAGTCATAAAAGCAATAATACTGGGACACAGCAGCTCTATCAGGGTTGTCCAAATCTAGTTTTTTTGTCTGATCATGTTCCAAGACCTTTAATGTTTAATGCTATACTAAATAAATATGTATCAGACGCACTGATAGAACATCTGTAGAACACTTAATCTGACACACCTCATGTCTCTTGCAATCTGCGTGATCCAAATACTGAATGTATTTCTGATTCTTTTTAAATTATAGGACTGGGGATTTAGAGGTTAACTGGGAGAAAGTGACGAGACCAGATCAGTGGTGGATCCTCCCTCTTAATGATAACTGGCGTTGTATTTTAGCAAATCCGTCCATGTTGCCGACCTCAGTCAGAAGTCGTGCCAGCATCAGATGAAAGCATGCAGTGTCACCGTTTGCCTCACCCAGGTGTGTATGAAGGTGCAGTGCCAGCAGGGGGCGATAATCATGGGCGTGAAGGACAACTGTAGCATTAAGAGCGACAACAGGTTTTACTCCTCTATGAGACCAAAAAGCCAGCGCTGATTGTTTTAAAAGAGTAGTTATTTTAAGTCTCTTCCTAAACCTGACCGAGCAGTTTTGGTGCCTAAACTGCGACCGTGACATAAAGTGTTTCTCTAAAAGTCAAACTGGATGTTGCATATTTATTATTGCGTGGAATGAGGAGGTGCTGTTTTCACTCCTTGGTGAAGCGAAAGGCGGCACTGACACCGTGCAGGTGAGTTACATGCTGTGGGGTTACGTATGGAGCGAGAGGCTGCACAGTGAAGGACAGCAGGGCTGCAGGCTGAGGTGGATCGAGTTCATTTTAGCCTTTACTGAGCCATTAGCATATGTCTACAGGAATGGCTTGAGATATCTGTTATATATTATCTATGTATGCATGTACACACACAAGCACACACATATCTGAGTTCATTTTGTCTGAAAGCAAACCTACGCTCTTCTACCAGATGCACATTCTTTCTTCTTCCTGCAGTGAGATTATTTTTCTCTGTTGGTGTTTCTCTGACAAGCAGCGAGTGAAGCAGAGGTCGAGGCGCTGAAGCACCCAGTGTGGGTATTCCCATTTTGCTTTTTCACAGGTTCTCCTCTCCAGTAGCTGGTTATACAAACACAAACGGTCGCCCACCTGTGTCCACTCTGCGAGCAGGATGTGTGGGCCCGCGCTGCCAAACACACAGTCTGTGCTCTCTGCTGCGATGAGGACGGAGCCGCTGCTTCGGCCTCAGCCTCAGTCGCTGCCTGATCACCAGCAAGACTTCATTTAAGAAGAGCTGGGGGAAAGATGAATGCTAGTCATCTTGGCACTTTGAATTAATTGCGCCGAGCTGCAAACTGAAGCCTAATTAACATCTGAAATGTTAAACTTGATATCACTGCTCCTGATTATCTGTGCTGAAACAAGGCTGGGTTTGCAGCCGGCTTATCTCTGCCGCTCTCCAGCTGCATCCGCTCTGTACTTTTCTATTTTTCAATTTCCCCCCCGATTTCTGGTTTAAAATGCGCAAACTACCTATAATTAAATGTACTCACTTTTTAAGATCCAATTTCCTGAGCAGGAAGTCATTTGAATTAGAATTTAAATGAATCTGACCCCGGTAAGTAAATGCACTGCCCCCCTTTTTCCACTCCCTTGCCTCTTCTGGGCCGGGATCATTCATGAATCGCAAATGACAAATCTGGGTTCATTTCCTGCCATTTGATGTTGGATTCAAAGGGAGAGGCTCATTGTGCCGATACAAAAGCAACATACACGCACCCGCCGAGCCCAGAGTGTGATGTTCTGATCTCGTCTTGACTCTGTGCTGTTTTGTTTGCCAATTAAATAATGGCCTGGCAGGGAAAAGGCCAGTCACTGTCACAATTACGCTCCAGCTGTGATTAATCCTGCGTGCATTGAGGTGATCATTGTGGGGACAGTTCACACAGCGGAGCACTGCATCAGCATTCACTGCTACCTCTTTCATCTACCCAGGAGAGGCTGCCTGAGCTCTTCTCCCAGAAACTCTTTGCGACACCTTCGCAAACAAAAGACACTCACATCCGGAGTCGCACCAGTGAAACCACACTTTTCTGTTCTTGACACCTGAGCAGCTTCTCAGGAACGGCTGAGGTGTAAACCGTGATCGGAAGTCGAGGTGGATATCAAAGGAACTTGTCTCCCAGCGGTGCCAATAGGATATTTAAATTCCAGCACAGATACTTAAACTAAAACCTCTCTCCATGCTGCACTCTGCTGGGTAGAAACACTCGTTCTCTCACATAACAAATGGCTAAATGACCTGCATTCATAGAGCTTTAATCCAAAGCACATTACAATCAGCCCCTCATTCACCCGTTCACACACGCTGATGGTGGCGAGCTTCCATGTGCAGTGCTTCAGCATAACTGCTGTACTACCATTTGTACAGCTTTGAAGGAAGTGTACTTTACTTGAGTATTTCTATTTTATGCCACTTAATGCTTCTACTCCTCTTCATTTCAGAAGGAAATATTTATGCTAATACATAATAATGCTTTTTACTGCACTTCAATTATTTTGATGCTAGTAGCTAAAAGCATATGATAAGATTAGAAAATACAGTGTTTTTAAAGACTAAACCAGTTTGGTTTGTAACTCCTTACAAAGAATCAGTGTCGAGTTGGGTCATTATTCAGATGCCATAACTCTTGGAGCCATAAAGAAGTCAAATGATCTAATATTTCTAAAAAGTCCCCCCCCCCAAAAAAAAAACAGTACAAAATTGTGAAACTGAGCTTTGTTTCTTCTTATTTTGAATGCAGGACTTTACTTCTAGTGGAGTATTTTTACTTTGTACTGTTACTTTTACTTTAAGGAACTTCCACTGGGTACTGGCAATAACCCCCAAGAACAATTTGGGGGTCTGTATCATCTGAGCTGACAACGTTGTGATTAGAGGACGCCCTGCTCCACCTGCTGAGCTGGTGTCTAAACACAAAAGAGAACTTTGCCTGAATAAATCAAAGAATTGATCAAAGAATCTGTAAACAAGACTAAGACTCTGACCGAGCATTCAGAGCCAACTCTTGGCACTGGGCAGCTATTGACGAGGGCACAAAGCAATAATCAAACAGTATTGAGGTTTGAAGTCCCCCTCAAAGGCAGAGTCTGTCCTGAGAGGACATCAGAGTTTGACCACAGTTCATTTCCTGTTTCCTAACGACAGTCAGTGTTCTTCCCTAACCCAATCAAACCTTAAACCTGCAATAACTGATTTATTTCACCACTTGCGGGCAGCAGAAACACAATGTGAACATACTGACACCATCAGCCTCTTTTAGGCCTGTATGGCGACCTTGTTGGCAAACAGTTGCAGCTATGGAGCAACGTGATCATTCATTTGGACTCGTGTTTGTGTCACCTGACTCATCTAAGTCCAATATTCACTCTCTTTTAGCTCCGTTTTTGGTCTCTACCTACTCCTCAGGGAAATATCTGGCTCTTTAGCGGCTAAACGCTCTGCTATGTTCACCAGCTAACCTCTGACTGTGTCTGTCTGCTGTTTGGTGGGCAGAGGCTTTTCTGAGGTTTTCTCTGAAGCGGTGACAGTGACTTTAATTCATTCATGTATCAGTTTCCCAGAGTCACATTGTCTACTTTACTATTGCAACAGTACTGATTACAGATGCTTTAATGCGTCACTTTGAATTAAAAAGTGTTGACCATTTCTTCACGGACATTTGGAAACAAATGCAGTGTTTCCTGAGCTTTTGGTAGCTGCTCTGAGGGAAAAATCTGCTCGTCTTTGCGACGGTAATGCAGTTAGAAACAGGAGGGGGGACTCGTTACAAACCAGTCATTAAGCTTTGAGCAGAAGGTGCGCAGAGTCTAGCTGCTTATCACGGGAGCATGAAGTCAAACTCAGCTGCCTTTCAGGATCTCACAGCTAAGAAGACGAGCAGATCTGTAACGCTATTCGCCCTCACAAGGTTACAGTGTCAGAGCCAGCACTGGAACACGACAGGAAGCACACCGCCTCCGTCTGATGGGGTGGACACGGGAGGTCGTTTTGACACCTGGGCTCAGGACGCGAGGCCGTTTGACATCTCAGAGTACTGAACACAGCCAGGTCAAAGGTTACATGATGAGTAGCGTAAAGCCCCGCCATCATTGTCAGGCATGGATGCCACCAGGACTACTTTTGGGGCTTCATTATGAAAACCTGCCTCACCTGCTGGGCCTGTGTTACATCCTCTTTAACAGACAGAACCCTTCATCAGGGTTAGACCATTGTATTGATTTGTCAATACATCAGGCTGATATATGATGAAGGTTCCTTCCTTCCACAGCTCCTGAATATGTTATTATTTCATTATTTAAACTCTAATGTCTGACTGGAGAAACTGTTCCAGAGCGGTGTGGGAGGCTTTTATGCAACAGCTTCAGGATGCAACCAGAAAGCAGCTTCACCCTGCCTGCAGGGGCCGAGCACCTGAAAAGAACTATATTAGTCTGGATTTAAGTGGAGAGTTTTAGTCTTGATGGCCTCAGCCTCGATGGCTTTGCCTTATGACCCCTAAAAATGCAGCAGTGTCTACCAGAATGTGTCAGTTTGACCAAAAGGTGCTTTTTCTTCGTGAGATTGTGAAAAACTAACACTAGCCAGTATTTCACTGAGACAAAAGTGTGCAGAAAATCAAAAGCAGAGACATAAATTGTGGTTGCAGAATCAGGATTTCCTCCTCCCATACTAGCTGAATAAACTTATGACCCCTCACATTTACCTTGTAACCTCTTGAGCCTGCTCTTATCTGCAGCCTTTAAAGATAAAGTGAGCTTAAATGCAACAACCTCATCACGGCCTGCGTGTGCCATTTCAAGCCAAAAGTGATTTTTCTTCTTCAGACAGTTTCATTAGAGGCATGAATGTCCAGTTTTTTAGAACAAGACGCAGCAGAATTGGCATTTTTCTTCTTTTCTGTCCTTTGATAACCTTTCTGGTCATTTTGCATTATTAAATCCATCTTCATGGACATCCCAGGACAGAAACCTCATATTTCTTGGAATTCAGGTGTATGAGTGCAGTCAGATTTGCTCCTGGCTGATTCAGGCTTTTAATCACTGATTTCAAACCCTGCTGTGAATCTCAGCAGCATCTGAACACCGAAAGTGTCTTGGAAGGAAAAAGCACAGAAGAACTTGACATGAAATATTCCTGGAAGCCACAGACAGCTTGAAACCCAGAACTGAAACCATGTTAGGGAAGTTTAGCAGCAGACACAACCCGCCTTCTCTTACCTTCCAAGCAGCATGTCCTCCACAGCCCCGAGTGGGTCATCACCTCCTCGTTCTTCTTGCTGGTCTCGTTCTCGCTCATGGACTTGGTCTTGCAGACGCCGCGGGAGTACAGCCAGTAGTCCGTGCCGACCGCGATGGTCATGAGGCTGAAGGCCGCGAAGGCTCCCACCGTGGTCAGCAGCATCTGGACTCCGCGGTCGAACAGACCCATGTTTCCGCATTCCATGAAAGGGGGACCCCCTTTCCTCTTGATGTACAGGAAGTAAATATTTGAAAATTTACGGGACCAAACCAAACCGAAAAAACGGGATATACTCGTGCGGAAGGAGAGGGAAGAAGGAGGAGGAGGATGCGCTAGGAACCTTATGGTTGCGTTTGGGTGAGGACCAAAACAAGAGAAAACTGAGGATGGAAGGAGTTTGTTGGGGGGGAAGAGAGGAAGAGGCAGTGATGTCTCTCCTCTCTGTGTGTTCTTACTTTTGTTCCCAAAAAACGAAAAAAACAAAACAAAACTCAGGTATGCAGAGGATGGCAGCCCTTCAGCAGGCCTCCAGCTGCAGATGTAGCAGCAAAAAAAAAGCTCCAAACGTGAATAACAACACTGAGCTATGAAGGATTAATTATGTCCTACAGCCTACAAAACTGAGGTTTACTCTCTGCAGACCCGCAACACAAAAGAAAAAGAACCTGTGCCTTGACTTGTAAAGGTTACAGCTAAGCACAGAGCTGAATTAACATGAGCTCAAATGGAGCACAGAGATGGTTGAGGAGGGGGCCGGGGGGGCGGTGTTGGAGTAATGGCAGGCTTACAGTACAACAGTTCAATATGTCTGTTACAGTGAGTTACAGTTACTTTAGTCAGAGGTTATAACATCGCGTTTAATAGCAAGAATTCAGACTTAGAACTACCGGCCTACCCAAAGCTATCCTACAGACTACTGAGAGCTAATATTATTATTCTAATGTGTTCTGTTAGTCTAAAGGGGAAAAAGCGAGGGGGTGAAAAACTGGGGAGGAAAACGAAGGACAGCAGGGAAAACTATCATATCAGTGGAAACAAAAGAGAGTAAACATATGGACGAATTCAAGTCCTGACGAGGGGAAATGAAAGCGATTCTCGGGGTGTTTTATAACGACCTGTCGTTGGGTTCAACTGAAATATCACGCTGGCTTCTCCCGAATCAACCCAACACACGATGGGATGAGGAAATCAAGGCTCAACAAATAAATAAATCAATTAGCAGGCTTTAAAAAAACCACACAAAAATTGACAGAACCGGTAAAAACCTAAAAAAAATTAAAAGAAATTAACCGCGTAGATTTTCCTTTTTCCTAAAATTTTGATCCCCAGTTTCCATATGTAGCCCTATAGCTCTGGGAAGGTTTCCGCCGAAAATGGGGGTCTGCGGTCAGAGGAGGTTCGGTCGTCGACGATCCGGAGAGAGCGGGGAGCATCCAGCAAGGCAAGCCGACCATCACTCGACATAGAGCCGGCAGGAGGAGGACGAGGAGTCGGTGTGGGCGCCGCCGCAGCCGAGGATGCTTCTTCCGTGGATGGAGGAGGACGCTGCCGCCGCCGCCGCCGCCGCTGCTCCTGCTTGAATATCCAAATTCACCGTGGCAGTATCACACCCAGGACGGTCCCGTTTGTATAGCCCTTGCGCCATGTAATAGGAAGAAAGATAAATTCTGATGAATGTTGCAATCCCCCCTGTTTTCCCCTCCTCCTCCTCCTCTTCGTCTTTCTCTCCGTGCGCGCTCGGATGCAGGTTCGGCCGCTCGCAGGAAGAAAAAAAAAAATATTACACAATCAGGAGCGCGACTTGCACAGATCCACAGACAGAGCTGGTGTTGTCACGATGTGAGCGGCGCGGTGCGTCCAGCTTCTCCCCCCTTCCTTCGGCTGATGAGTAACGTCAGTGTAAAGAAGCTGCTCTTAATTCTGCAGGCGAGTTTTTCTTCTTCTTTCTCTCTGGCGACGTTTTAAAAGGCCCACAGTGTATGTATGCATGTGTGCATGTGTATGTGTGTGCGTGTGTGTGTGTGCATGTGTGTGTGTGTATGTGTGTGTATGTGTGTGCTCCGTGCTGCAGCAATGGAGGCTCGTTGCTGGAAAGATATTAAAGATTTTTTTTTTAATTCGGTTTCTGTGAGTGGAGGGGGCGGAAGGAGGGGGTGTAGCGATAGTGGACTTTCTCTCTCTTTCTCTCCCTCCCTCTCTCTCTCCCTCTCTCTCTGGAAAGGTAGATGGAGGATTACTGAATTGCATTTCTGCACACAGGCTGAAGTCCATGCATTTAGGGCTTATTATTGTCCGATCCAATTGTTGCAGCGCTCGCTCATGGATGTCCCCGCCACTCTTCCCTGAAGTAATCTCTCTAAATGTCTGACTTGCGGCTTCACTTATCTCTTGTCATTAATAACTGCGATTTTAGGCTGCAGCTCAGAGCTTTAAGGGCAGACACGGTGTCATCCTCTGATTAGCTGATTCTCCATGAATGTCAATTAGCACCGAGGATGAGGCTGAAGTCTGATGATGGCCACGTCGAGCTTTCACTCTCTGAATGCAGCGTGTTAAAAAGAAAGTAAAGGCGACTCCTGTGTAATTAGAGTGCAACATTAGCACAGAGGTGTGTGTGTGTGTGTGTGTGTGTGTGTGTGTGTGTGTGTGTGTGTGTGTGTGTGTGTGTGTGTGTGTGTGTGTGTGTGTGTCAGGCTGTGGTGCTGAACGGACAGCTCTCTCCAGCGCTGCCGCCCCTCTGTGGACTATGTCGCCCCCTGCTGTTTGAAGATCTTTATCACAACTAATAAAATCTAAAAAGCCAAATAGTCGATCCGTGGAAATCCCTCTCAGCAACATTTGGATGTCTCGTGGATGTTCATTTTTCTGACTAACACGTCTGTTTAATGCTCTGTTTGTTTGTGTCCCGCAAGCATCGACCGTCCCGGGAGCTCTCGCGCTCTCCTGCTGCTCGGTGCCTCGTTCCAGATGTGTTGGATCTGGATCATCAGCCTCTCCCTGTTTCTCTCTTTCTCTTATCATCCTCCCAGATTCACTTTGTTCATACATGTTTACAGTCTATTATTTTGTCATCCTGATCGAGATCGCTAACGTGAGCGGAAAGAAGAAAAATAAAGCTGATACACAACCTTGTTTTTTCTACCTTTTTCTAATCTTTGTTCTTTTATGAAATATTGGATAATTTGACCTCTTTGAGCCACAAACAGATTGAAACCTTGTGAGAAATTTGGAGGGGAAATGTCTGCTAGCAACTCATGAACATCTAAAACAGGAGAAGGGGTCACAAGCAGTGTATTTTATAAGCTCATCATATATGTTTTAATGTAAAATCTAAATATTAAAAAAGTGTCCAGTAGTCATAATATAGAATAGATATAGTGGAGTTAAAAATACAACATTTCCCTCTGATGTAATGGAGTAGAAGTGTGAAGCAACATAGAAATACCTCAAGTGTTTCAAAATTGTCCTTAAGTCCAGCACGTCTGTAAATGTACTTCGTTACTTTCCACATAATTCTCTATGGAAAACGCTCTCATTGTGAAAGCATGAATCATCTGAAACTGACTAAAAATTGTAATTTTCATGTGAGAGTTTGCCTTCGTCCACATTTCCGTGTGTGTCAGCGTGATGTCTGCGTCATCGTGAGCAGGCTGAGCTTTGTTTTTTGGGTGGAAATGTTGCTCAGCTGCTCATGTAACCAAACGATGTCAGAGCGACTGTCTGCGCAGGTCGGCCGTCCGTCTCCTCGTGGAAAAAGCCATCATCATGTTTCTCTCAGGCCTCGGGGCCTCATGTCAGATACTCAGATGATCCGCTCAGAGACGCGTTTGGACAGGCTGATTTCTGCTGCTCTTTGTTCAGCACTTATCATCTCGCAGCTGCTGAGTGGCTGCATGTTGGAGCATGAGAATGAAATGTTTCACCCACAGAGTGTGAAGTGAAAGAAACTACAGTGAAAAACCTACAACAGAACAAGTGAAAAGGCAAACTCCTCCTTCAGAGTGCTGATCAGGCAATACATTACTGAACTCCTCTGTGGAAGAAGTATGCATGATTTTTTGTTAACTAAAAATACTCTTTTACAAGTACCAAGGTAAAGTAGAGGCATAATCATCAAAATAAGGCATCAAACGCACTCAGCATAATGCACTCTCAGTGTTTGATTGTTGTATATTATATCATGTAAGTATGATGCATTAACATGTCAGCAGCATTTTAAGGTTGGAGCGACGTGAGGTGGAGCTGATTTAACTACTTTTATTTTTACTGTTGGTACCTAAAATCTGAGAGGAACTATAACTGTCAGATAAATGTAGTGAAGTTAAAAGCACAATATTTCCCTCTGAAATGCAGTGAAACTTGAGTCTGAGGTAGCATCAAATCTGAATACATGTTCTGTCCTTCACACATGCCACGCTCGCACTGAACTCACACTCTGTGTTGAACAGGGGACGGCCACTCGATTACAGCACTTTGGTCATCGACAGCCAGAGATAGATCCAAAGATCTGCGTGTGTTGCTGAGGTGTCCAGATCTGGGTCTGCCCCCTTTCATGAAGTCCCTAAACAACAACATCATGAAACCAGTGTTAATTCCACAGTAAACTCTCGGGAGCAGAACCTCTGCTGCAGATACCAACACCTCTCCCTGAGGAGAGACCTTGAGCTCTGACTAAGACTTCTGTGATTTCCCCTCTCTGCCAGGATTTGGGACACCCTTCGCTTTCATTAAACAATTATCCCTGACAGGCGAAGAGGGTGCACAAATCATGTCCCAGGCCCACACCCATAGTGGTCCCACGTGGACTCTTTATGCCAATCTGACATTAACTCAGCAAGCTGCAAATCCAGCCCTAATCAGGGGCTTGTTAGATGGCCCCTCGAGCATTGGCTCAGGGAGTGCTTCCAGTAAATTGTCCTCTGGAGTAAAAGAGGAAAAGAGGGGTAAAAAAAAAAAAACAAAGGCTCTCTCAAAAGTGGTTGCACTTTGAACATTTCTATCCTCAGTAATTGAACCTGATTAGAGGGAGTCTCTGGGTGAGGATGCACCCACGGGCCCTCTGGTCTACGGGGTTCCAGGAAGGCAGATCAGAGTAAAGCAATATGTTTTCTCACTTTGGAACGTTACGGTGTGTTCTGCTGTGTGTTCTGCTGTGTGTTCTACTGTGTGTGTTCTGCTGTGTGTTCTGCTGTGTGTCCTGCTGTGTGTTCTACTGTGTGTGTTCTGCTGTGTGTTATGCTGTGTGTGTTCTGCTGTGTGTTCTGCTGTGTGTTATGCTGTGTGTGTTCTGCTGTGTGTTCTGCTGTGTGTGTTCTGCTGTGTGTTCTCCTGTGTGTGTTCTGCTGTGTGTTCTGCTGTGTGTGTTCTGCTGTGTGTTCTCCTGTGTGTGTTCTGCTGTGTGTTCTCCTGTGTGTGTTCTGCTGTGTGTTCTGTCGATGCTTGTCTCCTGTCTTGCGTGTGCGAGGACACTGCCATGTCAGCACTGTTTCCACCCTGATCCCTGAGTGTCTGCACTGAGCTGAGTGCAGCTGAGTGAGCGTTTTGACACACACACACGCACGCACGCATGCATGCACGCATGCACGCACACACACACACACACACACACTGTCCTTCACCCATGTCACAGGGTTCTACCTTGACCTTCCCGTAAAGGGAACACAGGCATAGTTGCAGATACAGTGATGGAAGAAGTACATTGTTTTGGTCTCCCAAAGTGCAGATTTGCCTAAAAACTCACTACATTTTTCTAAAAAAAAGATCAAAAACTCTGTCACATGGTTCTCAAAGGATTTCTGTGGAACTTCATGGACACAAATTCAACATTTACTTCAGTCCAACAAAATCTTCATCTTAACAAGTAATTTTTTTTAGCTCTTGTTTTTTTAACCCTTGTGTTTCGTCAGTGTTTACCTCCTCACTGACACCACTGCAGAAATAAGTCCATCAGTAAAGTCATTCACAGGCACACTATGTTATCTACCACAGTGATGCTACTAATGTTTTAGGTCATTTACACCTTTCATGAACGAACTGCAGACATCCAATAATGATGAATATGATTTGTTTGGGATTGTTAGCGGTAATGGCACAACAACGGTATTCAGTCAGCACTTCATATCTGGTAGTTTGTACTTTTACAGACAGGCACAGCTACTTTTAGATAAGATTATGCTCTCCTTCTTCCACCACTGTTTATGAATTCAACTTAAAGATAAAGAATTGGTTATTTCTTCTTTCCAAAGCCACATAGTCTGGCTTTAAGGAACTCTGGCCGGCCACATATTTATCAGCGGAGCTGGCGTGTTAGCTTCAGGTCCAGTGTGTGAGCTTTGTGAGTGTTGTACCTGTGAACTGTGGTGTGGCTGCAGGTGCTGTGCAGACTGTGTGCTGAGCCGCTGACGGAGCCGCTCTGTTTGCCCAGCGGTGAAGACAAACAGGTAGCTCTTGTATGTGTGTGACTCATTTTCATTTTATTCTGTTTGTCTTATTCTGCTTCTAACAGGAAAACAAGATCAGGAGTGATCCACGGTAACATCTAAAGTTTACAGCTTACTCTTTTAATTCCTTCATTCTTTACTTCCTTTTCTTTCTTTATTGTTACTTTCATTCTTTCTTGTGTTCATATCAAAGTTTTCTTTATTTTCGTCCTCATTCTTTCCTACTTTTCCTTTATTCCTTCCCTTCCTTTGCAGTGCAGTTTTAACAGCAGTATTTGATGTAATACATTCACCCGAACACAGACGTGGAAACTTAGAAGCTTATTATTTATTGCTATTTAATTTTACAAACAGAAAAAGGAGTGAAGTTTAGATTCAAAGATGCCTGCCCTAGATCACTGGTGGTGCTCTGACAGCTACAATGAAACTAACACAGGATACTTCAGGGAATAGTTTAAACATTTCTGAAGATACTCTGTGTAATGTTTAGGAAGTTCCTGCAGTGATGGTACATTGAAGGCATCAGGACAGATGTCGTGATACTTCAAGTTAGTGTCAGAAACCTTACAGCAGCTGGAAGGAACAGAAGTCTATATGGATGACATGAAAACCGAGGAGATCTATGATAGACCTCTGGCCGAGATACTGAAAGCAACCGAGGCAGCTGCTCTGCAACTGAACTGAGCTCAATTTAAGTTCAAACAAACTGGCCGAACTGCCGCAACTGCGTGAATGGTGTGACAAATGTACCTCTGCGGAACCCAGGAGGCAGTGTTGTCGTGAAACTGAACAATGAGAAACAATGAACACCAGCCTCTGTCCGAGGACCCACCTCCATTCTTATATGATTTTACGAGGTGGCCACGGCTCTAGAGGGACAGTACCAATCTGAAGACTAACTGAAGCAGAGCCTACTGTCTGCATGCTAGCGAAGGGGCTAACTTTGTACGCTAGCATTAGCTCGTTTCTCTGAGGCAAAACTCCTTACAAACATAAATTAACAACTTGAATCTCAGCAGGACTCACACGGGAAGTGTCATATGTTACACTGAATATGGTACATCAGTTTGTTCACATTCAAATCACAAATAACAACTTTTATAAACTTTTATCAGCGGAGCGTGGCTGTCCACTAAACCACTTCCGGCAACATAAGGAAAGTTTTGATCGGAGCGCGCGCGCGCTCGTCCGTCCGTACGTACCTACGTCACCACGCTGAGCGCATCCACACAGAGATTCCACAATGCACACAGGCAGGAAACTAAAGCCCAGGAAGGGGGATTTAACAGGAAGGGATGAAAGTTTCGGTGAAATTCAGAAGCTGCATCTATATTAGCGTGCTACACTGTGCAACAACAACAAAAAAAAAACAAACAAACAAAAAAACGCAGAGACGCAAGTGTCCTCTAACAGCACAAGCATTTTTTATTCGCCTCGCTTCTTTTGTTTATTTAACGGCGACACAGAAGTGAAATATAAGTCACTTCAGCGATGAGAGTGTATATTTCCCACAGCATGTGAAGGCAGCATCAGGAAATCAGCTGGGAGCCGGTGAAGTTGTGCCGCTTCCTGCTGAGTGTACGCATTCCTCCTGACGCAGTTTTAGCCTCCTAAACTCAGATAAGGGTCAAGACTTGGATGAGATAAGTGCAAAAAAATGGGTGTGGTTTAGTGGAGGGGAAAAACGAAACCAAACTGCTTGGGCGTCACCTACCGAAGTTTTATCCTGATGTGACTGATTTATATCATCAGTTTCATCCAACAGATGAGCTGTGTTCTGTCGCACAGCAAACGATTTCCAATCTTCACCTGCTTTTGTTGTAACCAGGACGAGACGGTGAAGGCAGCATACCGAGAGAGGAAGCATGTCCACGGCAAGGTAAAGAGTTTGAACCATGAAGTTTCTGTTCCACTGAAACTGAGACAAACGTGTGTTGTGACTCTGCAAGGTAAGGTAAAATAAGTATGTGGACCAATTAAGAGACCGATTTATGAATACCTGCAGCCGTAGTTAGTTAGAACAATATTTTAAGCAACACAATTTCAGTTACTTAAAACAAAAGGCCGTGAAGACGTTTGTTTCTCTTTCAGTTCAACTCTCAGGTGCTCTTGTCAGTGCAGAAGCTGCAGCTGAATGTCAGTATTTGGTCGGCGTGAGGCTGTCTGACTCCTGTTCAAAGCTTCCTGCCAGCAGATGCACACTGACGCTCCTCTGCACAGATATTATACGTATTAACACCAGAAAACATTACAGGAAAACATCAGAAGATAGCCTGAGATGCAGTTTCTGTGTTCTTAAAGCAGAGCTGTTCTGCTGTTTTAAACTGCTTTGCTGATGCTGCCGTGTTTAATGAAACGCTTCTGTCGCCTCAGTTTGCTGTGCGGCTGGAACATGAAGGAAAATACCAAAACAAAGACAAATGTTGAATTGGATACTTAAAAGTAAGAGACTTTGATAAGGTTTAGTGGTAAAATACAATCAGGACATTCATACTTTTAACTGAACGTGTCTGTCATGAAATGTGAACCGTCCAAACAGAGGCTCTGACCCAAGAGGACAAAGGTCGGTGTCTGGCTGTATTTATCAGGAGATGCTGAGCAGCTGTGGTTGTGGCCATGTCTTTCTCACGCACCGTCACAGAACAAACCTTGGGTGGAGATGGATTAGGTCTTACACAACAGTTCAGTGGATTGTTTCAGGTTGTTCTGGGTGATGTTTTGTCTTACAGAAAGGAACTACAGGAGGCCTTGTGCAGGTACACCACAGATACCCTCACCTACGTCGACACAGTGAGAAGATTCTGTGAGAGGATCTCGAAATGGATGCTTGGGAGGGAGACGGAGCTGCAAATGATGATGGATATCAAAGACAGGGCGGACAAAATCGACCTGAAATTCACCCATGTTACCCAGTCAAAGAACAAAGGTGAGGCTTTGGGGGAATATATGAAGAACAAGGTGACCCAGATGACAGCAGACAGCAGCCGTGCAGAGCTGGAGGAGGAGCTGGCTGCTGTGCTGAAGGACACTCTGGAAGGCCTGGAGGAGCTCCACCGCTTCCTGGAAGCGGTGGAGAAGCTGGCGGTCACCTCCCTTCATGTGTTCACGGAGGAGAACCAAGTGTTACATCTGCCTGAAGGGATCAGCCTCGAACATGTTCAGGTTGTCATCATTTCTGCACGAATCATCTGCCCTCAACTCCTCGAGTTTAAAAGAGATGCGAGTGGCTTCTTCCTTCCCAGACTGCAGAATGTAGAAGTGCTGTCCTATCAGCTGGACAAATACATACAGACCACCCAGAACATCTGCAAGATGCTAGAGAAAAGGTAAAGGCACACTTTTTCAAAATAAGAAGCACATTTGTCAAAATAAATGTCTGTTTTAGGAGGTAAGTGTAACTGTGTCTTTCACTGCTCTTTCAGTGAGTTTTGTCCTTTGATGTCTGTAAAAACTGTGGTGGAACTTGATGTGGATTTATCTGAAGATGAGATACGAAGGATGCTTGATCACATCAACCAGCTTGATGATATCAGGTAAACACTTTTACACAAGTTTTACACTAAAAATATCTCAACTACAAGACAGAGTGGTACAAAATGTTGTACGTACGTACATTCACACGCTAAACTAACAGGACCATGGTAAGCATACATGGATATCATTAGTATGTTAGTATTGTCATTGTGAGCATGTTAGCATGCTGACATTAGCATTTGGCTCAAAGAACTGCTGTGCGTAAATACAGCCTGACAGAGCCGTTACTGTGTCAGGACCTCAGTATGATCTGTAGTTTATTTTATGAAATATTGTAGTCTCTTCTGTTTATCTGTGTTTTATGTGGATTTTGTTGCTTCCTGTAGCCTCCTAATGTTAAATTTGTCTTTCCTCTTCACCAGGACGGACCCGCACTTTAGGATGGTGTCCTTGTTCCAGGGAGAGTCCTGTTCCAGCTTCATTGAAGTGTTCACCAAGCGTCAACCCAGGATGCTGCAGTTTCTAAAAGACCTGGAGGAGAATGCTGTTCAGCTGGACAGGATGAATAAGGGGGCTAAGATCTCCAGTGTGGCAGGCAGCTCAGTGGGGGCCATTGGAGGAGTGCTGTCCATTGTTGGTTTGGCATTAATTCCTTTCACAGCAGGAGTGTCTCTCGCTCTGACGATGACCGGGTTAGGCCTGGGAATTACCAGTGGAGTCAACAGTATTGTCACCACAGCCACAGAGATAGGAGTAAACAAAACACAACAACAGAGAGCCAGTGAAGTCTTCCAGAGCTTCATGGATGATGTGCAGAGTATCCAGGATTGTCTGGAGGAGATGACCACAAAGGAAGTAGACCAGATGGATGTGGTTCTGGGAGTAGGCAAGGTGTTTTGTAAAGCTGGTGTTATTGGAAAAGGCATTGATTCGCTTGTTGATGCTGCCTCCGCTGCTAAGATGATAGAAAGTGAATCGCTGATTGCAAGTACTGCCAAGGTGGCGGTCCAGGAAGGTAAAGCTTTGCGTAATGTGCCCAAGGTGGCTTCAGATATCCCAGATATCGGTCAGGCGGCAGTCAAAGGGCCTCTTGCCCTCTCCAAGTCAGCCAGGGCAGGTCTCATCGCAGTCAATGCTCTTTTCCTTGGCATGGACATCTTCTTCATCTGTAAAGACAGCATCAGTCTGGCCAAAGGCAGCGAGACTGAGGTGTCGCAGTTCATCAGAGCCAGAGCTGCACTGTGGAGCTCAGAGATGGACTCGTGGCAGAAGATCCATGACTCGCTGTGCGAAGGTCTGCCGACATCAGGGAAGAAGCAACTCGTCGTGGAGACGCCATTTTATCCAGAGACGGAGATGAAGATGAAGAGAGAAACAGAAGTTTCCCGTGATGAAGTGGATGAAAACTTGAACGAAAAACAGTCTAGTGTCACTGAGTAGTGCTCAGCCAGAAGAGATGACTGTGTGCCTTTTCGCCAACTCTGACGCTGCGATCTGATACGAGATCATTTAATGTGATTGAACCATGTGTGAAGAGTCAGCTCTGCTTATAACTGATCAGCATTGAACATAATAAAAATGTATCTTTGGGAAGTTATTTTTTATTGAATCAACTTTTCTACCTTTTGCTATAATGCACCATAAATGTAATTTAGTAACACATACTTTCCTGAATCATAAATACACTGAAGAATAAAATCACTGTTAATGTTAAAGTTGCTGTTGCTGCCATATGTAAATATAATCAGATTATTATTATTATAAAGATTCACATGTAATGGATACTATCTGACCTCTAAGGTCTGTCTTCATGTGACTGTACAGATGATTCTTTTTTTGTTTTTTTAATCTTTTGATGTTTTATATGGTGAATGGGCAACTTAACATGCATGACTTTATATGATCAGTTTTTATTAACACATTCAGCTGTTGTCCTTCAGTATATATCCTTCTGTACTTTCCACACCTGCCTCTGAGGGTTATTAAGTGCTAATCTTAATAAATGTGTGTAAATCCAGAATACCTGAATGGTGTTTTTCACTGGGAGATGTGGTCCTGAATCCACCTGCTGCTCTGCTCCTGCTCTCTGACTGTTGTCTGCAGAGGTGGACGAGGTGTTCAGGTCGTTTGCTTCAGTAAAAGTATCAAACATTTCAGTGTAGAAATACAAGAAAAAGTCTTACTTAAGCAAAAATACAAAATAATTTGTATGAAAATGTACTTAAAATTCAAAAAAGTAAAAGTAGTCATAATGCAGAATGTCCCATTTTAAAATATTATTACATTATACACAGTATTATGGAATTATTGATGCATTAATATGTAGGCCCACATCACTCCGTGTTGCATTTGGAGATTATTTTTTCAATAAATTTATTACTGACTTACTTAGATGTAGACGGGTTACAGTGGAAGAAGACAAGACTATGAGGAACGAGCAACTGTCATGACAACGTGACAGTAAATAAAAATAAATAATATTTACATTGGATTGATTCAGTGTTGACAGTGCTCATGCAGGTAGACTTACCTGTTTTACCTGTCTGTGACATGTCTTTTAAAGTCATAATTTTATATTGACACTATCACTTTTTCCAATAACTTCACGATCTGAGGTAAGTTGCTCTTTTCTTCCATGCTGGTAGCAGGTCAAATGATTTTCTTTGTTAAAGTCTCAATAGTGGTTTGCCTCCTCTCCAGGAACACAGTTGCACCAGTTCATTATTTCCTAATAATTTCATTGTGCAACGTTGTGCAACATTTGCTTCATGATGATAAAAAAAAAAACTTTTACTACTTTCATCTGAAACCCTTTGAGTCCAGGTTTATGTTTTGCAGACGTTCTGTACATTCATGTTTGCCTTTGTTTAGCACCTTTTAAGCCATCCTTACCCCACATGCATGTTATTCTCTTCTCAGCTGTAAGTCTGATTTATCATTATGTGTTGCGTTGTCAAGAAACCACAATACAAGTGAGGCAATTGTCTATAAAAATATAACTCCCTTATACAGCCAATCATGAGCAATTCAAAGTCCAGAGTCCAGCTCCTCTGCCTGTTTTTTGCTCCTCTCTCGTCCCATACGCAAACATTTCTCTCAGTTTTCTGTGTGATTCAGCAGCAACATGGAGCAGATCACCGACAAGCTCTGCAGATATAAAAACTACAACTTTGTCACTGGAAACACAACTGCAGAGTACATTGATTCACTCCAGAGCTTTGAAGTTCGAGATAGTGACATAATCCTCGTCACTTACCCAAAGTCAGGTCAGTGAGACAAACTCTTCCAGATCTCATTGTTTGCATTTACCGTTTTGTCCTGGCTGGGAACAGATTTACTGATCAGGTATGACGTCTCACATCTTCAATTTTGGCCCTCCACAGGCACAATATGGACTCAGCAGATCATCATCTCCATCTGTGAGTTAGGTGGAGGTCTGAATGAATGTCAAAACAACTTTGAACAGATGCCATGGCTGGAGTACACGCTGGGTCGAGAAGATTACCCTATCAGACCTTCTCCTCGGCTCTTTGCCTCTCACCTCACCCCTGCTCTCATGCCTCCGGGACTGAAGGACAAGAAGGCAAAGGTCAGTATTTTATGGAAGCTCAATCATGCCAGGTAAATATGTATACGTGTGTATATATGGGCGTGTATTTTTGACATATACGCCTACATTTACATTAAATTTTGTTCTTTCATATTCAGTCTGTGCCTTAGATATAAATTAAGGTATAAGTTAAGTATAAAATGGGCATGGAGGAGAAGTATTGGTTTTATCTCTGGGCTGATTGCTGTTTATTCTTATGTCAGATCATCTATGTGATGCGGAATCCAAAGGACAACATCGTCTCCTATTACCACTTCAGTACTGTCTCCAGTGACCTGGAGACACCCAAGAGCTTTGAGCACTTGTTTGAAGAGTACTTGAGGGGCAATGGTGAGTTACGGCACAGTCTGGATTATGATGACCAATCCAGTGCTGACAAAGTTTATCAGATCATAACAATCTGATCACGATGACTATTCAATATGACCTTTTATTATTAATGGAAATGTGAAATTATGGGTTACATTATTCTGTTATACAGTTGTTGCATCATCCTGGTTTGACCACGTCAGAGACTGGCATTTAGCTAAAGACCAGTACAACATCCTCTACCTGACCTATGAGGAAATGATTTTGGTAAGATGTGTTTTTTTTGCCTGTGGTTGTTCAGTGTTTTCATGTTGCTTGAACTTCAAAATGGTTTGAAGAACTGAACCCAGACTAGAAAGGGCCACGATTATTTGAATATTAATTTCTATTAAAAAGACTGAGTTATTTGTCAGTGTTTAAACTTGTTCTGTTCTTGTTCTGACACTCTTTGTGAGAGCTTTGCAGACCACTTCAGAACCAAAATCAAGGACATCAGATCCAGCTTTTTAACCCAACAAGTTTTATCTGTTAACACACCTGAATTGCTGTCCTTGCCTGAGGAAACACTGGAAAGTTTTGCCCTGGTTGATGCGAGGACACTTGGTCGAGTATTCTCCCAAGAAAACCCAACAACCTGCCTTTTAGATCCAATTCCCACATCACTTTTAAAATCATTTTATGGATTCTTTGAGGAACAATTTTTAAACATTATGAATTGCTCTCTTCAGACGGGCGTCTTCCCCACCGCTTTTAAAACAGCTGTGGTGAAGCCCCTCACGGGGGTCGTCCACACTGGGAGCTGTGTCTGGTCTGCTGCCGGGGGTGCTGTCCTCGAGTTCCTTCGGCCCGGCTGATAGGGGGGCTCCCTATCTTGGTGTGGGGGTCCGCTGATCTGTCGGGGTTGGGGGGGCCCGGGTGGTCGGCGCCCCCTGTGCTCACTGTCCATGATGACTCCTCTCGGTGTGGACGGCCCCTAAGGTGGCATTATTCTTAATCCTCAGTGTCCTGCCATGTCTCATTACTCATTACTCTTCCTACTACTTGTGGTGATAATGTCTGTGTGTGTGTGTGTGTGTGTGTGTATATGCTTGTAGTTCGGGGTATGTGTTAATACATACAAAGGGTGGGACGGTTGGGTTTTTAATATTGTTCTGTTTTTATTTGAATTATTTTTAACCCTTGTAAAGCACTTTGTGTTGCATGAAAAGTGCTATATAAATAAAGTTTGATTGATTGATTGATTGATTGATTGATTGATTGATTGATTGTTGGACTTCTGTTTCACTTTCAGGACCTGAAGACGGCTGTAACTAAGATCTGCACCTTCTTGGGGAAAAACCTGAGTGAAGCAGCCATTGAACAAGTTGTAGAAAAATCTACATTCAAGAACATGAAGAAAGACCCAAAAGCCAACTATAAGTTCGTACCAGAAACTCGGATTAAAGGAGACTTCATGCGCAAAGGTAATGTAACTGTAGCACCTGTACAGAAACATGTGAACAGACATCAGATAGAGTTCATGTTTTTCATTACAGGTCAGATCGGTGACTGGAAGAACCACTTTACTGCAGCTCAGAGTGAAAGAGTTGATCAACTCCTTGAGGAGAAACTGGGTGATTTGTCTCTGAAGTTCATCTGGGAATAAGCAGAGCAGCCACACCGACCATGAGATGCTTACATGTTC